>LPNX010262779.1:340825-376603 GCA_001517045.1 Pseudotsuga menziesii
CTGTTAAGGGGACACGTAACATAGGAGAAAAGGACACAATCATTCATTAATACTATAGGCACATTAGTCAACCCAAAAGGAACCACCACAAACCCACAATTCTCAAATCAAAATGTAAAAGCAGTTTTCATGATATTTTCATCCTTTATTTATAGATGATCATACCCCAATCATAGATCAATATTAAAAAACATTATGGCCCCTTTAATATAATAAAAAATCTGTAGATATAAGGAAAGGGATATTGGTTATATATGGTGGCCTTAATCATTCAACTCTATGTAATCTATACACAACATCTAGGATCCATCCTTCTTCCTCACAAAGATAATCGGTGTTCCCCAAGGTGACACGCTAGATTGGATCAACTCTAAATCCAAAAAAATCTTCATATGCATCTGCAACTAATGAAATTCAAGCATGGGAATTGAATAAGGGAACTTATATGGTCTTTGGTTCAATAAATAACACCAAATCACAATTGGGAGGAAGCCCATGCAACTCTTCAAGAAAAACATCTGGAAATTCTGACAAGATGGGCTACTAAGTCAAAACTATGCCACCACAATATGCATCTAGTAGCCCTTCTTGGGACTTATTTTCGACTAAAATAATGATACAAATTGCAAGGATACAACCATGTTTGTCCCTCTCAATACATTTTCCTTCCCTTCATCATCTAAGAAATGAAGTAACTTTCTTATGTAATATAGCACAACCGAATGCACCTCCAACCAATCCATGCCTATGATTACATCATAAGATCCCATTGTTTTCTAACACTGGGCTATTTGAGTCACATGCACTCCAATATCCAAATCCATCAATCCACCCCCCTACTTGACTGCTAATGTCATCTCAATGATGTTAAAATCATATTTCCTAATAGCCACCAAGCCACATCTATACAATGCATTTGGTAAAATAAATCTCTCAGATGTGATTCTTGGATCAATTAAAATAGAAAGAGTAACATCCTTTCTTTTACTTGTGATATCCAAGGATGTTAACTAGTGCACATGGTTGTTCATTGTTATATGGGTTTGGTGAGCTATCCCAACATCTCCCACCATGGTATAATTCTTAATGAATTTATCTCTAGTGATCTCCCTCTGTAAAATTTCTCAAAATGGGTCGCTCCACATGTCCAACGACCTCCTTTTAAAATATGTTCAATGTGTTCTTGGTTGGGAAATATTAGTTCAAGCACTACTCTACTGATTATGTTGAGGGAAATAATTGTTACATTGTATGATAAGTATGAATGGTGGTTAATTACACCTTGGTTGGTTCTTTACACATACGAATGCCCAACTTTTGATCTTCCTTTTGACAACTAGATCAAGTATAGGGGCACGATATTCAATATATTTTATTCATTTCAAATTGAAAGGGGTTTTGAGCATTAGGACCACCACCAATGAATTTGTCCAGATTTTAATTGGTGTCAAGAAAAGTGATATTTTCAATAGATGGATGTAGTGAAAGCCAAGCTCATCATGCATAAAATACTTAGTGATGGATCAAATTGATCATCCCCACATTTTAAGGCAGATAATTGATAACAAACACCAGCCAAATGACACTTTACAAGGGATAGAGTTTAAGAAAATATTGGATAGGATTTATGTTGATAAAGAGTAGTGATCCTTTCTCATAATAATGCACACTCTATAGCCTACAACCTTCCATATTATCTAGTTTCATATCATCTCTTAGCATTATCCACTACGACTATCGGGGATGAATCCCCCAACCGCTCTTTATTTTTATTTAAGATAAAGTTTTGTATCTTAGTTGTGAGGATCAATCCTCACTGATTAAAGAAAGTTTAGAACTTAGATCCCGAGATTCATGGTGAGGATGGTTGAATAATATGGTGGGGAAACTCTAAATGATCAACACAAATCAAACTCACTCTACTAAGAAAATAACAATAATGGGCCAGAGATCCAATTAAAAACAATTTTACTGTGGATAGGCTTTTGGACTTACATCATTCACATGCCCTTTAAGGTTACAATGCGAAAGGACACCTAATCAAGCTCCTAATACCACAATACCTCTAGATATGGGACTTTTCTATGGGGACTATACTATTCCACTCTAGTCCTTAATGCCTCCATTTGTTATATATATATAGTTTCTTGTTAATATAAATTGTAAAATATTAGGGCTTGGTTGAGCCCAATCTTTCCATTTATTGTCTTTGCAAGTCCACCATATCCACCCACAACTCATAACCAAATCTAGTGTTGAAAGAGTTCATCTCATGGCCACTATGGTATATAATGTGCACAATGTGTTGATATAATAAAGAACACACATGTATGTAAAAAAATGTTTAGACATTCCCACAATCAATGTGGGATAGAGATATAAAGGGCGTCAAAGGAAATATGAAGCCTAAATATTAATGTGCATCCAAAAGTAAAAAATTTGGGAGCTTGACGATAGGATCAACAACAATGTTTTAGAGATGCAATGAGATAGGCGTCAAGGGCTTATCCTCCAGGTGCTCTAATTGTTGATATTGTGATAGAGAATCATTCATCAATGACCAAATCGAGTCTATGAGGCCTATACACATCCATTGGAAATTTCATAGCTCAATTATGTTGCTCATTTTTAGATATAGGTCTTGAGACCAATTCTCCATGTGTCCTTGAATGACTCTTTTATGCAAGTTAAAGCTCACCGTAAAATCCAATCCAAGGCTCAGATTGACCTTTATGTGAATTTAATCTTACATTTAGTTGTAATTTTTTTGTAACGAATGGGCATGCTTCCTTTATGAGTGAATGAAGAGCTAGTTTGGTTCTGGGTGAGTGGTTCATTTGAAACTTGGTTCCTTTGTATGGCCTTCCAATGGCTAGGGGACACCACTATAAATAAAAAAACAAAGGAAAAATGTCCCAAATGCACTTTGGGTTACTTCATTGGTGTCCATGGGCTCAAACCTTCCATAACCATACATGATTTCTATATAGGTGATCTCTTTAGTCAACATTGGCCCCATGTTTCCTTTTATAAATTACTTATTTCAAAGAGAAAATTAAGCCATCACACTCAATTCCTTTTATACTTTCATATTTTTAATATGACACGTGGACCATGCTTTACCCATTTGCATTCATGACAGAGACTGGATATGTAGGCTAGGTTATACTATTGTATGCACTTGGCGGTTATTATTAAGACATGTAGATGGCCCTTTAGACTTTGATCCAATTATTCCCCTCAAGAAGAGTACAATCAATTTTCAATACCCATGTGGGCCTTCAAGTCCTTCAACTCACAAGATTTCTTAATGGACCACTTTCCAAGGGATCTACAACCTTAATTGTCTCCCCTTAAAATCTTGGGAAATGATTACCAAACATGATCTCATACAAAACTGCTAAGAAATATTCACACAAATGTACTACTATGCTTGGTTTTATATCAAAACTAGACATTTAACCATATTTTTCAATAACAAAAACCATATGATGTGGTATGTTCTAGAAATGATCATAGACAAAGACATGGCCATCTGCATTTATGAGACCTGTACAAGATGCCATTAAGGCAATTCTTTTCGTTGGAGCATGCCACAATTTCTTTGTGTAGTAAAACATCAAGGAACTAACATACATAGATGTTCATCACTTGCTAATTCATGGAAATAATCTTTGTAACCACAAATTTTAGGACTCCCTTCCATGATGCATTTTTGGGGACAATATCTTTCATGAAAAACGTGTCTTTTTAATGTGTTTTCTCTACATTATTTGTGTCACCCTACTCTATTCCCATCTTAATTGCATAGAGCATCAAGTTGGACATCGAGGCCAACCTTGTATTATACTTCAAGCAGTCAAGTTGTATCATTGTACAACATACAACAACTTTTTCTAGAACTTAACTCAATGGGGTCATTGAGCAACATGGTAGCTCTAAATTGATTCCATTGGCCTCGAGCAGGTGGTTTAAAAATTTATGTCAAATAAGTGTATACCATATACCATCAAACATCTAAGGACCCACATTAGAGAGAGAGACGAGGTTGAGATGCATTGTGCACATTATACTTGGTTGTCAGCTCACACAACACATGATTAGGAGTTGGATTGGGTGTTGAGCCCAATGTGGTTTGGTTTTTGGAACTTAACTTGGATGGTATAACATGGGAGGTACTAAAGCATGGTTGACTTGTGAAATAATATAGAGATTTGCTAAGAACTAGTTTAAGTAGGAAATATGTGGTGCCTGGTACCAATTGGGGGTTCCCATTGGAATGGAGGACATTGTTGATTCATGGTAGGAAAACAACAATTTTTAAAATTTGTTCTTCGTTAAGCAACCCTTATTGTTGATATTTCTGCGGATTTGTAGACTTAGAAAGATCAATACAAATATAATTGTTCCTTGAGAAATATGGACACATATCTTGGTTGATTTATGGGTAGATCCATTGCAATAAATTCAACTCTTTAATGCTGATCCCAAAAGTGTGGGTTTGTTAACATGTCAAATAGGGCATCTTGATATATTTAGTTTTCCTCAAGGGTGGATATCCTTTTAAATTGAGGCCTATATCATGAACCCTATATTGAGGATGAACATGCCCATGGTTAGTTGCAATAATTTATAACTATAAGAGGATCCACCACATGAACTTCTTCATCAAAAGGTAGAAACAGAGAAGTAGAGTAACATTCCATATTGCTTGTAGAATCAGGACGCCGCATAGTCATCATCTTCATCATCATCCTTGTCATCATCACCATATTAAATAAAGTCACATACATAAAACATTATTGCCATCACCAATGATATTAAATAAATTCACATATATAAAATATCATTACCATCATCATCATCACTCCAAAATTACAATTTATATACCTAAATTCTAGTAATGAAAAATAAAAAATATTTGGCATTCTAAAACCTACATGTAAAAAGCACAATAAAAACACAAATACTAAAAATAACATTAAAATAAAAATTAATAAAAAATAAAACAAAATCATAAAAAAAAACACAAAATCATAAAAAAAACTCAAAATCAAAATGCACCACAAAGAACAAAACCTCAAAATGCACAACAAAGAACAAAACCTTTTCCCAGTATGCAAGCCCAACTTCCATCCCTCCCCGACTGCTCTTCCTTTGTTCATGAGTTCTGCGGTATAGCTAATAATACTCTGCCTTGATTTCTGCATGCCCGACAGCTCCTCATACCTCCCTAACTAACAGTTTTGTGGCATAGATAAGAATACTCCATGTAACTAAATCGCTGGGATGAACGGTGACTGAGAACATGTCATGCCCTAGCACCGACATGCTGACACAAAACATAGAACTCACAATGAAAAATCATTGAGAACCCATGGTGATAGAGAGATGAAGTGTTGAAGAGGACCAATTTATTCAAATCTGGATCGAGCCTATTCAGGTAATCTTTATTGAGAATGCATGCCATGTATTTGAAGAAATGTCTAAAAAAAAATTGAATACTGCCTAAATAGTTTCTGGATTTAATGAAGATTGCAACTTTTCCTGATGTAATTTCTCTCTGCGCTATCCATACAATTGAGTGAACAATACTCAAAGCTTGGTCAAAATTTATCGTGAATGCTGTCAATCATGAATCGTGAATGCTGTCAGTCCCCAATCGTGAATGCTGTCAAGAATCGTGATTTGTGAATCATGAATAATGTTTTCGAGCTCTCCCATACTATGAACATTACATGCATCATGATATTACTGTAGTCCCGAGTCATGGATGTGATAATAAGATTGCAGCACTTGAAGGGCTTCCTCTATGGAGGCTTATTACCAACTCTTCAGAGTCCAAAACATGTCGAGCCTGTAGGTGTTGTTGGTGCTATAAGTAGGAGCCTTTACAATAGAACGTTGGCTGCCATTTCTTCTATAGTTGTCCTTCAATCAGAAAGTTTGCAAAGGCATAGATTTCAGGGCAGTAGCCGTAAATCTCTAGGATGCAACATCCAGACCTAGATTGTAGAACAGTTCAACAATCCTCAACACAAATTAATACTCAAGATGCAACGATCCCTCTCAAAGAAGAAGCTAACTGTTGAAACAATGGGTAAATGATAAACCTTGCTGAGAAGCCTCCCAAGGATATCAGCGCTACCCTAATGAAGCATGAATATAGAGCGGGAAATTTTTCCAAAAGCTTGTCTTATCTGATCCATACTCTGCAATACACATTGATTTGACCACCCTAAAAGGTTATCCCAAGGTTGCAGCTCCTCTAGAAGGTGATTCAGATCAACCTCAAAGATTCAAAAGGCTAGGAATAAAAAATAAACCTCTTCAACAGGCATGCAAACTCTTCAAATGCATCTCCAAGAGTATTCAAACAGACCACAAGAAGGAATGCTGATCAATGCTTTGTTGGTTGCTACCAGATGAACCCTATAATTTCTGTTTAAGAGTGACATCTTGCAGTTTGTTTTTTCAATCACCCTCCAACAACAGCCTTACTTCCCAATGAGGTTTTAATCCATGAACTTCTTTTTAGATCTAGACTGCTACAAATCATTTTCAAGTCACATGTTAGCTGATGCTTAGATTGCTACACATGAAATGATGCCTAAAGGATGCCCATAATTGAAAATAAGGCTTCCTCTATAGAGGAACATGATGATATTTGCCAATAGACACCAATAAATTTCACCCAAAACATAGCATAATTGCTTCTCAGCTCACAGCATTAGCCCAGAATTGGCTTTCTGCTCATTCTTTGTAGCTAAAACATGCCCAAAACTACTATTCAATTGCATAAGTCAGCCCACAATATGGATATGAGGCTTCTTTCTGCTGCTAGACATGCCCAGAACTGCTGGTACTACTGATTGAGGTCTGTAATGCACCTAGAGGCTAGAACTGCTCCCTAAATATTGTTTAGAGACTCAGAACAGTTCATATAATGTCCAGGTTTGGGATTTATGGCTATTTTCATGCCCATATCTGTTACTCTCATGTTGTCTTTGCCCATAATCAGCCCAAAATTAGAAATGAATGTTGTTTTAGGGATGTTTGAGGCCACAAACAGACCTAGAATTGCCCTTAGTGTTGTAAAAATGGTATAGAATTTGTCCCTCTACATACCCAGAAACCTTGAGAACAACCCATAACTCTTCATGAAAACTGAAGGTAAACACCCTACGCAAAGAGGGGGGTAACACAACATAAATCTTGTCTTCTATTATTATTGTTTTTTGCTTCTATTTTTTATATTTTTCTAACATAACAATTGTCATCAACAAACTGTAACAGAAAACATCAACCATGAAATGAAACAGGGCATCATGACCAAGGAGTTGTAATATACAGTCAACAATTCAAACTCAACTATCATATAATGTTTACAAAATAGACCATATAAACAAATAATTCTAAAGTTATAGAATCTAGATTATAAACTGAAAAAGACAAATAATTCTACCATCTGTTAAGTGTTAAACTTTCGGGTTACTCTAAAACTGTTTACACCAAGTTTGGGATGCATCATGAAATTTGGCATACATGGCAGATTTTCAGCCCCTGGATAGTATGAGAGGGATTGTAGCATGAGAGATGGTCCATGATGGATATGCACACTTGTAATAGCTTGCTCAAAGGATGGAAACCTTAGATGATCATTGGCTTAATGTTCTTCCCTAGGGAATTTGAGATCTCTTGCTTGGATGGTGGGCCTACTGCATGATGGCCACAAGGAGGATTCTCTTAGCGGGAGAATTCCCTACAGGATACAAGGAGCATTGTGCATTGTCGAGTAATACAAGCCCTAGATAGCATGTGGCAGCTTGGTTTTTTGTCCAAAAGATTTGAAATGGCTCAGGGACGCCTAGGGCTTCGACTATGTTCTTGCAAGGGGTAGCTGCCCCAATGGAATACTTGGCTTTGGAGGATGAATGGAATCATAAAGGCTCAAGATGGAGTGGTGTGGCTTGCCTTGCATAGCTATATCACCTTGGGTCATTATTGTGCACAACATCATCATTGGAGCTTGACACTAGTACTTAGGAGTGGAGCACTTCGCTTGTGTATGGCTTACTTTTGTTTAGTAGGCTTGCTTGTAAGGCTTGAGCTGACCTATGCTATATTGTTGTCCTTCCTTGCCTCTCATATAAACAGAGAAAGGAGAGAGTATTTCCAAACATCACAACACATCACAAATTCTTTTTTATCTCTTCTTTGGGGTGCTCCCTTAGTGATGTGCTAAGGCTCACGAGGAAACCCTTGTGGAGCATAAGAGGAGAAGATGGATGATTCTTTCTTTAATTATTCTTTGTACATTTGATCTATCTCTCTTGGGAATTGGGGCTTCTTGGTCTCTTGGAGCATCTTGGATTCTAGGATTAGGGTTTCAACCTTTTGAGGCTAGAGATTAGGGTTTGATGTATTTGGGGAAGAAAAGGAGGAGGGTGTCTTTCCTTGGAGATGTTGATGTTTGTAGCTCAGACAGGTATTTCCATGATTTTGTGTCTTACTTATGGAAATCATCATTAATACCTATTTGGAACCTAGGAAATTCACTTATTTCAAGTCTATTAAAGTGAATGCCTGTTTAGATGATTGAGGCTGATTTGGAGAAATACCCAAGTTTTTGGCATTAAAGATTTAAATTAATTAAATGAATCTCAACCATTGATCTCAAATGAGTGAGATTTAATATCAACAATTGGAGTTAGGGTTTTGGTTCATCTCAATAGTATCAAAGGCAGCTGAGGAGAGAGAGGAAGATACACCATCACAACAGTGAAACTCAAGCATCGAATTGGAAAGAGAAAGACATTGTACTTCCAATTTTTTTCCAAGAGAAAAACAACATTTCGAATGACATTTGTAGGGGGGGTCGTACCATTCAAGCAGAACCATCACTTGTCTGTAGGGGTAGCTATACAGGATTCTGTATAATGGTACAAATCCATATTGTAGAGTCCATACCATTGTGCAGATCAACCGTACAGGGATTCAATGCAATCATTTGGATCTGTACAAATCATCATCCGTATAGTCGTATAGATTGGCCACATGCACAGTTTCGTACAATTATACGGACCATACAATGGCCGCACAAGGCCATACAAGGAAACAGATTCAACAACTTGTTTGTAGAGGGTTTTTAAGGGTGATTTTTTTTTTGTAAGTAAGATGGGACCCTTCTATTACTAAATCAAAACTAAAGATATTTACATATCCTTCTCCTTAAAACATGGAGTTAGGCATCGATTTGCATTAGAGGAAATTTGGGGTCTAAAATGGGCCTTATAAGAAAACGTGCCAAAATAAGTTTTTGTGAGTTGGAATTCAAGAACCAATAGAATTTCAATAAAATAAGTCAACCATAATGGTTGAATTGACATATTTGTCATTAAAAAGAACTACTTTTTTTGTTCGTATTTTCAACATATCTCATTGTTTTTTTACTCAAATTTCAATCGGGAGAGCTCGTTGGATGCGGAATTTGATTCTGCATCCAATGAGTACCCACACTGCATACTTTTGATGGACCCCGCTACCCCAAAAACAAGAAATACCTGAAAAAACATGATGATGATGTCATCATCACATTTTTTTCAGGTATTTCTTGTTTTTGGGGTAGCGGGGTCCATCAAAAGTATGCAGTGTGGGTACTCGTTGGATGTGGAATCAAATTCCGCATCCAATGAGCTCTCCCGATCAAAATTTGAGTAAAAACACAGGGAGATATGTCAAAAATACGAACACAAAAAAAGTAGTTTTTTTCTTTCTTCCTCCAAAATTAATTGATATTATTTTATTATTTTAACTATTATTTTATTATTTTCCTTAGGAGGCCCATTTTAGACCCCAAAATTCCTCTAATGGTATCCAAAAAAGTAAAGTAGAAACAATAGCCCATAAAGAAAGACAAAGGAGCATGAGAATAGCCCAGCCCTTCAGCGTGGCCACTCGATCCTGAAAACAGACAAGTGAATCTGATCCATAACAAAACATAGACCTAGTAAGCATAAGGAACCAAGCAGAGATATAACCCAAAAAAAACCACAAAGAGCATCTAACTGTCCCACGATGAGGAAAGGATTAGCATCTGCGGGAGGACTCGGTTTCATCTGGGGCATTTATGATGCCTTGCCCACTCCCTTGGTTAGCATCCACATGGCTTGATTCCTCCATGTCCTCATTTTCATCTTGCGAGATGTGCTGAAAGGGTGGAGCCGAGATTCAAGCCATGCACAACGTTCTGAAAATCATTGCTAGTTGGCCTTAGGGTTCTAATACCCCGTTTCTTCTCCTGTAGGTTGTGAATGAGGTTGAAGTCGCCGCCTATTATCTAGCGTCTTCTCCCAACAAGGTTACTCATGTTCTGCAGTGACCTGAGAAAGAGCTGCTTGGAAGCTAGATTGAAGGGCCCATACACATTAGTAAGGAAGCCTTTGGAGTTGGTTCCTAAAATATGGAACTCGACGGATATTGAAAATTTTGTAGCCATGAAATTAGTAAGACTTAATCCCGAAGGGTTCCATATGATTCCTATAACTCCTGCTGCGCTTGAGGCATCAATGGTGGAGGCTTCACAATTCTTCCATATCTTGCTTTCCATGGATTTGAAACTCTCCTCTAAGCATTTTGTCTCTTGAATAAAAATCACTAAGGGTTTCTCTTCCCTTATTTTCTTCTTCAATAATATTTTCTTGCTAGGTGCGCTGCACCCTCTAATGTTCCAAGATAAAAGCTTCATTGGGAGGGTTTGCTAGATATAGAAAAGGTTGCCTTGATGGTTGAAAAATGCCCTGATGCCACAAGTTTTTCCCCAATGTCCTTGATGCATCGCTGGTTACTTCTTCTTCCACGTTTTTCATTGCCTGTCTTCTTGATAGTCTCATGGATTTTGGCTCTTGGGTTATCCAAGAAAACTACTAGAGATTTATCTTTTTACCTAGTATTTATGATTGCTTCCTTGAGCAGAACAACCTCTTGTGCTGGTATGATCCCTTTGATTGGATCTTGGACAACTTTCTCAAGTTTATCTAGGTTTAGGTCTCCTATATCCATTTCATCTGTGTCTTCTTCTTCTATCTGCATATTGGTTTGTTTCTCTATTGTCGCATCCTGGAAGGTTTCCAGGATTTCCTTGCAATCCTTAAGGCCATCTTTGGATGTTTCTAGGCTTTCCCTATCCGGATTTTTTTGAGTGCTTTCCTTTTGTAGAATCTCAAATGGATTAGAGGTGCTATATTTTTTGTTTACCTCTGGTCCTTGATGACGCTTGGCCGATCTCTTCCTTCCTGCGACCTTTGTGTACCCCTCCTTGTCCTTCTTGTCTTTACTTTTCTACTGGGTAGTGGGCTTATTTTCAGGGCAATATCTGAAGAGATTCCCATGTTCATGGCACCTCCTGCATCGAAATGGGATGTGCTCATAATCAATGGATTGATACCAGTCTTCGTCCTCCCAACACAGGTTTATACCTTCCGGTAGCTCCTTCACAATGTTCATGTAAACGCATATGCAAGCATACCAGGTGTACCGCATTCTTTTTGTCTGATCTGCAATCTTCACAAACTCTCCAATGGCATTCCCTAATGGATCCAAGATGCTATCACACCAGTATTTAGATGGGAGTGAATAGAACTTGATCCAGATCAAGACAAAGGATAGGTCCTCACTATCCGGGTTGAATTTTTCCTTCCATGGTCTTAGAAACAGCTCTATGGAATTAAAAAAATATGGGCCTCCCTCAAATATTTTGTTCCTGTCTTCCAGGTTTAAAAAGACGACTGTAAAGAATCCCTTAGCTCCTAAGTGTAGATGGAAGTGCTCCAGAGGATTCCATGTTACATTAATCCACCAGAGCAAAGCTTTCTCCGATGGCCAAATACCCACAAACTTTTCGATAAGGGCATGGTCCCTCATGTGCTGTAAATGTGATCTGAAGCCTTCCTCCTTAATCTGCAATGAGGGGATTTCTTTGTTTTGGCTATGCATTTTCTGGAGCTATGCATTGGCCCTTTTCCTTTTTTTGACTCTCTACCCATGGTGCTTTCTTTCCCCGTACTCTGATGATTTGTGTCCATGTCCATACTGGTTGAGGTCCCTCCCAGTGGGATCCCCCATGGTCGTCACCCAACCCCAATGAGAGTACGACTGACGAGCCCACATCATACTGAGTAGAATAGCAGATTGAGCCTATGGCAGACTGAGTCTAGCTGGCGGCAGACTTGCAATCCCACGTCAGAATAGAGCACGGCTCGGAGCCTGAGGCTCCCGTCAGAAACCCTATGCAGCTTCCAATGCCATCAAAGAAATCGTGAGTTTGTTGAGCAATCCGAGCCCTGCCCGAGGAAGATAGAAGATAGCCATGGAGGAAAGAGAGTTGTCGAGAGGAATGTCAGCCGGCCCAAGATGAAGGATACAGTTTCCCGAGATCTGGAAGTGTATGTGACTGCTGAAGATGAGGGTTTGGAAAACCTAAGACAAAAAATGAAGAAACCCTAGCTGAGGGTTTTGCCAAGAGATTTTTAGAAGCAACAGTAACTATGAGAGCAAGTGAGTGTGTCATAATGAAATGAATTGATCTTCTTTTATATCCTTCAGTCACCTATAAGTGGACCAAAATTAGGAAGAACAAAATAATATTATTTTATTCTTTCCTAATTTCACTTTTACCGTTTTACCTTTTAGTAGTCTAAAAGATCCTTTATGTGTTTTTGATTTTTACCAAGACTCTTTATGTAACTTTGAATTTAGCCTGTGGTCCCTTTTCTTGTGGTCCAAAAAGCCTTATGTATTTTTTGACTTTTGACTTTATCCTTTTTCCAAGTACCCCTATGGTCTTTTGATTCCATTCAAAGTACATCATCATAAACCAAGAGAGTTACTAATGCTTTTATCTCACACTCTTCATGACACCAAGATTAGGTACTAGGGGAACTTAACCAAGGGTAGCTAAGCCTTAGAGAAGTACACAAATCCCATAGATCAAGGGTCAGAATGTCACACATGCCTAGACCAAGTCTATGGCTTATAGTGCCTTCTTGGTAACAGACTAGGTGCCTCCATTCTCCAAGAGAATGGCTACTAAGAACTAAGCTGAGTCTACCAGTACTAGACTGGTCCACATCAAAGAAGGGTAACAGAAAGACAAAGAAGAACACCAAGAAGTGGTAAGATTTCCACAAAATCCCATGGAACAATACTGTTGAATGTCACTCAAAGCAGTCATTGGCAAGGATGATTTTAAGGAACATGACACTTCCACATATATGGTTGTCCTAAAAGAACATCACAAAATTCAAGTGGGGTCACATCACATAGTATCTCATCTTTGAAATGCTTGATGCTGTATGGTAAGAAACATTATTGAGTAACATAGGTACCTCATCCTTGGCTTAGCTAACCTATGTTGTAGGATTGTGTGTGTGGTGTTGTTGGAAGCTCCAATATCTTGATGACTTCTACTGAGATCAAGTTCTTTTGGTTTTTGTTGTCAACAACAAAATGTAGTGGCATTCCCTCCACCCACATTTGCGAGTGGAATAGGCGCTCCTTTGCCTCTGACTCTTCAGGCTCCTCTAGTTGAATCTGTGTGGTAGCAATAGTAATGGTGGGTTCTGCATCAATGATTTTATTCCCTTAGTCTATGACTGTTACATTGGATTTGGAATCAGAATCGGGATCTGATTCTGAAGATTTGATCTCGGCCACCAATGACCATGGATAATTTTAGGGGCAAATTTTAGCCCAATGGGCTATTTTTCCATGTTTTTCTCCCAAAAATGATTCTTCATTTTGCATTTTTTGAAGCCCCATTTCTCCCAATTTTGATGGGGTAAACTTTTTTCACCCTAAAAATCACCAAATTATTATATAAACGATATAAAATCCTTCGAAATTAAAATATTTTTTGAAAAATATCGCCAATCATTTTATATTTGGTGTTTTAAGAATTGGTAATATTCGCTGACATTTATACACTTTTAAATAAGTATGGTTCCTTAAAATCATCCTTGCCAATGACTGCTTTGAGTGACATTCAATGGTATTGTTCCATGGGATTTTGTGGAACTCTTACCACTTCCTGGTGTTCTTCTTTGTCATTCTATTACCCTTCTTTGTTGGTGGCAGGGACTGAATGCCATTTCCTTGTCCTATGTTCTACATGCTAGGGTTTCCCTTGCCTTACTTCTGTGATGGCTTCGCAGGTCCAAAGTATCGCTTCTTCTTTTGCCGAAATTTCTCCTCGATTTTCACAACATACTGATAGGCAGATCCAGGTGGAGATTTCTAGGAATTCCATCTTAGTTCAGATGTACCGATGTAGTCCATTATGATATTTCAGTATCAGGTGTCGCTTAGAGTCCTTGATACTGAGCTTTGTACACAAGGTATGAAAGTTGTTGGTGTACACCAACAACATCTGGTCCCTCTCTTAACGTAGAATGGTCCATTCTGTGTATTGGTCATCATAGTTTCCCACAGGGTAATACTGTTCCTTGAAGGCATCTATGAAAAAGGCCCAAGTGGGATTTGTCTCAAACATTCCACACTCATCTAATGATTTTTTCTCCCAATAACTTTCCCACCAATTTTTGACATGGGGGATGGCCTTAAGGAGCACAAAGGTAATATTTTACCCATCAGAAAATTGTGGACAGAGAAATATCCTTCTAGAACATTCAACCACTTATCTAGGGCATCAACATTGATTTGGAATTCAAATAAATGGATATCAAAGTTAACTTGTACCTTCAATGGGGTTTCATCTCAGAAACGACTACTCGTTGAAGGTGCATTCACCACTGCTGACATTTGTAGAATGATCTGGGAAAAAATATCCATCATCTTGTTCCTCTGTCGCGCAAGGGATTCCTCGAGCAACGAATTGATAGGATATCCTTCTCTGTAGACTCTCTTTTCTTCCTACGTGGGAGTTCGTTTGGGTCGAGGAGAGTGATCTTCCCCAAGTGAAACTAGTTCAAGACCCAACTCTCTATACTTCGACCTCGTCAGGGACATGCACCGATAAACAATCAAAGAGTATATTACTCTGATACCACTGATCCCGATTTATGTGAGAAATAAATGAAAGAACATATATAGAACTATAAACATAGACATATTCAAATGAAAACATAGATACAATAAACACATATTCTATTAAATGGAGGAAATAGAACATACTGTAAATAGAACAACTAGAATGGTGGTAGCTATCTTTGATAAGAGATGTGGCTGCTATGCTCATCTGTGTCAAGATGAATACAAAATGATGCCAAAAGGGCCTATTTATAATAAGCATGAGGGTGGGAACCCTAAAGGTCCAAAACATAACCCTAGAAGATGAACCGTCAACATCTCAAGGTCATAACCTTTGCATACGATCTCATATTTATGCGCTCAATATCCCATTAGAAAGGTCTATCTGAGATTTACATCTTTTGAATGGTGCCAAATGCATGAAATTTGGAACCGTTTACTACCCCCTCCCCCCACCCCCCAAATTACCAAAAAAATCTGTTTAGGGCCTCAAAACAACCCCAGAAGTTTGGGACCCGAAAAATTGTAGAAAAATAACTCGGAAACTGGCAAAATGGAAAATTGTTTTGAGCCATTGGAATAGGTGGGTGGCCACCAATATCCATCTGGTTCATCAACCTAACAGGAAAATAAATAAATGGTCATGCTTCTAAGAGGATGGAATGTCTTGTTTGAAGGGGAGCGACTAAACCAAGGACCCGAATCTCTCCACCAAAACGTTAATAGAATATTTGAACATCATGGAGTAGGGGAAGAGCATCACTGACAAATATATTTTGAAAACTTGAAATTTTAGTGACTATATGGCCAATGACATTGAAATCACTGTTTTTGCTCATTTGTTGGGAAGAGAAATTGTTCGATCAGGTAGGGTATTTCAATCATGGGTTGGAAAACTTCACTTCATATTGTGCGATCAGGTCGGGAATTTCAGTCATGGGTTGGAAAACTTCACCTCATAGCGGTGCATGGGGATTGACCTGCATCTCCTCAAGGTCGATTTCACTGATTTTTCATAAAGGGACTTTCACAGATTAGGTTGTGTTGCATTCTAGTTAGGACGAATGTTTTAGGTATTTTCTCAATCTTCTGCAACAATATTTTGTTTGGCTTATTTTCCCTGTACAATCCATCCTTGTAAACTTCACACAGGGTCGATTTCACTGATTTTCATAAAGGGACTTTCACAGATTAGGTTGTGTTGCATTCTGGTCAGGACGAATGTTTTAGGTATTTTCTCAATCTTCTGCAACAATATTTTGTTCGGCTTATTTTCCCTGTACACTCCCTCCCTGTAAACTTCACACCTGGTAGATTAATGTTGGTTCCCCTATCCTTTACTACCCACTTCAGATTGGATGTGATATGCAACCCACTATAGCTCAAAAAATATTTAGATATTTAACAACCAACACTGTTCATTAAGTTTGAGGCAGTGCTATCTTCCACGCATCCACCAAAATTCCAATCGCAGACCATGTTGTCACCTTCTTGTCGTGTGATGCAAGAGGAAAAGTGGGTGTTGTTGCATCATGCAAGAAGATATAATGAATTCACCCTTTGAAATTTGCTACAGATATTCCATTTACCCCTGATTTCCTGTTAAATTTACCATGAACCCTTCAATCGCCACCGATTTCCAATTGTAGAGGTTTTAATCAGCTAGATCGCCCCCAATTTCCATTAGTAGAGGTTTTTAACTTTGTGAATGCTTTCAGAGAAGAAAGATACTAAGTTTTAACAGAATGAACTTTTAATTCTAAGGACATGTCAACCTAGTGACTAAGTATTCTCTTCTCCATGAAGCTCATCAAGTTTGAATGATGTCTTCTCTTCTGAGAATATATGGGAAACTGTCAAAACAATGTATCTAGAGTGCAAATCAAGCAGTTTATAAACCTTTCATAATCAGCTGGTTCCATTTTACAATATTCAGCTCCAGATTGAATTTTGTTCTATTGGCTATGTTTTGAAGCACCAATTCCAGGTTGTTTGTTAGTCTTTCTTTCTTGATGTAAAGGCAAGGAGATAGGTTTTAGGAACAGTAGCCATCTTGCCAATTTTATATTAGCAACAACTATGTTTACCATGTTTAACAACAGCTCAAAAGAAGAACTTTTGATGTCATTGGTTCAGTGATCTAGCAGACTACTACCTTTTGGAAGAATTGCACTCAGTAATTTTTTCCTACTTTTCCTATTTTTTTTCTCTGAACTAAAACTAGCCTATAGAAAGTAGATAGATCTTTTAAGTAGGGTGTCACTAAAATACGATGCAAAATATTCTGCAGTCTCACGTCTCCTTTCATCACACTGTACAATGTCAAAGGTTTGGCAATAGGCATACTCATCCCAGACTAGTTCATCAACAAAATCACCAAGTCTGGTGTACACTCTCTGCATTTTTGATACAAAATTTTCCCAAGAGTGATCATAATCCACCAAAAAACCTAAGTCTTGAGTTGATAGCCATCCTTGTTTCCATTTTGAAGTGGTAATAGGGTTCCCAAATTGATTCAACGTGAATTTACCAATACCTTGAAAGCACTAAATTAACTCTTCTGGAACAAAAACAACATTATTACAGGCCATTGTAGCATATACGCCTATCCTTACATGTGATCCATTTCCAATCTTCTAGGCCATAAAGCTCCCAATTAGAGGAAATTCCAGTGTCATAGATTTTCAATGGTTTGACATTATGAGGAACAACCTCTTATACCTGTTGTAGAAGAACTGATTCCAAATTTGCAATATGAGTTATAAAATAGTCCAACAATACCTAGGAAGTCCAAATCCAATCATAAAGGTAATTTGATGGGGACCATCATACTTCCAAAGGAATGAGGTCTTATCCATGTACATATTAGATCCATGTTGACATTGATACCATATAGGCAAGAGTTACAAAAGGAAGTTTTAGGAAGTTTCTTCTAAGCTTTAGCTTTTCTTGTTTTTGTGCTCTTAGTTCACTTGGGACAAAAAGAAAGAGCAAGTGAGGAAAACACAAAAAAGAAAGAAGCAAGGATTCAATCACAGTAGGATGCAGACCTGGACCGAGACTAGAATTAGTCACTAATGCCAATGCACAATGCAGAGTGTAATGATATTTAATTGTGCTTTGTACAGTCATTCTCTCATGGAATAATTTTTCTTCCTTGGATGTTTTCTCTATTGTATAATGAATCTTTAATCTTGTTGATAGTCTACTTTCATTCTTTCTAAATCCCCTACTCTATTGTTGCTTTTGCAAGCATAAATTAGGACACATCTAAAGCAAGTTGTGCCTTGTTTCTAGGCATCTTCATTACAGTAATATGTATCAGTAGGTGTTTCAAGGCATCCTTTAGCAGTTTTGATTTCTTTGAAATAAATTCATTTACATAAAGTGGAGAATGTTCCTCACACAAATACTCTTATTTTCATGTTGTTGGTACCAAGTTGATGACTTAAAATCCTGTTTAGTTTGATGTGGAATCTAGAACTCATTTACATGTTTCTTCACATGAAAACTCTTCTACCCCTACAAATGGGCCAAAGGTGGTGATTCTAGTCATTACTAAATTTGACATGGATCCGATAGCTATGACAATAGCTTCTCTTACATGTCACGTAGCTAAGAGACAAATAGGAAACACCATAAAAACAAAGACAATCTATAAGCCTTTGACTATCGGCTTTAAACTTCTTCAAGTTTGCAACATACCTTTGTTATGAACTCTGGAAAAGACATATTCGGCTTCTCTTTTCACACCTCTATAATGCAGATTGTTTTTGTGTCAAAAGATTTAGGGAATGTCAAATTTGCAAGCTGAGTTGTAAAACAGTCCAAAAATACCTAGGAAATCCAAATCCAGTCATAAAGGTAATTTTATGGGGACCATCAACCTTCCAAAGGACTGAGGTCTGATCCATGTACATATTAGAGCCATGTTGGCATTGATATCATATAGGCAAGAGTTACAAAAGGCATTTTGTTAACAAGTAGAGCATGACAATGATGAAGTAGTTTGTTAACTTGAGTAGAGATTTGGAAAGTAGGAATGCTTCAATATTCAAAAAGAATGGAATTTATGGAAATCCAAATTTCCCATATAACAAGGAAAGGTGTAACTCTTAGACTTTTTAGTTTTGATCTGACAAACCAAATTTTGAGACGACCTTCAATAGAAGCTTCATTCTAGATAGCATGCTTCCCAAGGTTGTCTTCCATATCTTTCCACACATGTTTAATAAATGGGAATTTTATGAAAAGATGAGTAGTGCAAGTCTTGGCATCAGATCTACAAAGTAGACAAATGTTTGGGCCAACCTTTTTTTGTAGAAATTTCAAAGTAAGAATTGTATGATGTAAAGCTAGCCACATTAGAAGTTTAGTTTTTTAGGGGCTTTGTTCTTCCACAATATAGAGAACCACATACCTGCTACTTGTAATCCATCCCCTTCAAAGGCTATATATCCTTGTTTTGGATTGTAACTACCACCAACTTTGTTTTGAACCCAGACTAGTTCATCAACAAAATCACCAAGTTTGATGTACACTCTCTGCATTTTTTATACAAAATTTTCCCAAGAGTGATCATAATCCACCAACAAACCTAAGTCTTTAGTTGATAGCCATCCTTATTTCCATATTGAAGTGGTAATAGCGTTCCCAAATTGATTCAACGTGAATTTATCAATACCTTGAAAGCACTAAATTAACTCTTCTGGAACAAAAACAACATTATTCTTGGACATTGTAGCACCTACCCCTATCCTTACATGTGATCCATTTCCAATCTTCTAGGCCATAAATCTACCAATTAGAGGAAATGTCAGTGTCATAGATTTTCAATGGTTTGACATTATGAGGAAGAGCCTCTTATACCTATTGTAGAAGAACTGATTCCAAATTTCCAAGTTGAGTTGTAAAACAGTCCAACAATAACTAGGAAGTTCAAATACTGTCATAAAGGTAATTTGATGGGGACCATCAACCTTCCAAAGGAATGAGGTCTTATCCATGTACATATTAGAGCCATGTTGGCATTGATACCATATAGGCAAGAGTTACACAAGGCAGTTTTAGGAAGTTTCTTCTAAGCTTTAGCTTTTCTTGTTTTTGTGCTCTTAGTTCACTTGGCACAAAAAGACAGAGCAAGTGAGGAAAACACAGAAAAAAAGAAGCAACGATTCAGTCACAGAAGGATGCAGAACTAGACCAAGACTAGAATTAGTCGCTAATGTCTTTGCACAAGGCAGAGTGTAATGATATGTAATTGTGCTTTGTACAATCATTCTCTCATGGAATAATTTTTCTTCCTTGGATGTTTCTTCACATGAAAAACTCTTGACCTGAATGGAGTTCAAATGACTTTTTGAGAACACAATTACTAACCTATCGGACTTAACTAATCAGATTAGTGTCCTTTCATATACCTGGTTAGCAAGATAAATTTCTTTAGTAGTGGTGCAACAATCACTGTCTATGTTGTTTATTAGATCACATTTTTTCATTTCAGACAAAAGAAAAGTTAAAACTATTTTCAATAGTTATTGAACGACCAAAACTTTTGTGTCACTTCTGAGATTGACAAAAGCTAAGGGAGAACTTCCTCTTCCAGTTACACTAATACAATTCCATTTGGCATTGTCTCTAGCCATTTTTTTCCTCTTTACTTCCTTTCAAAGATACATGAATGCCTTTTGAATGAGCAAACCTGTTTTGGCATGGTTTATATGAACCTGTCTAAGGTGAGTCCAACATTTGGTCAATTCAAGTTAATTTTAACTAAATCTTGCAACTATATTTGTTCATGCATTAAGAACACTGTTCACGAGTCTCCCTGGGTGGCCATTGTGTTTAGCGTTGCTTTAATGGAAAATTGGTGAACAATTTTGTAAATTTTTTAGTTGGCTCTTATATATGTATTATATTGGTCAACTCTCTCACACAATTCTGGAATATTTTATATCCTTGGAAGTAACAAGCTGACAGTCTCGAAGATATTTGGTATACTCCCGTATTTATCATATCATATGAGAAATTAAGGAGTTTGTTTACATTCTTCCCAGTCACTTTATTTGTCATATCTCTATCAGACCACCCACAAGGCTCTTATTCAGTAAGTATATGGAAAGTACTCTCCTGATAATGAACAAAATATAACTTCCATGGTTCAAATTTCCAAGGCATGATTTCTCTTTCCTACAAACAGTTTTTGGAAAATTTATGGGCTTCACATTTCTACTTTGGACAGACTTATGCCAGTGGGAGAGGGAAATGCCAATGTTCAAAATATTCTGGGAAAGTTTTTTATATTATTATATTTTAGTATATTTTGATGCATATATATTCTAGAGAAACATGCAAAATGTTCAATTAGTTTCAGAAAACATGAGAAAAGTCAGCTTTTCTTTTCCACTTTTTTTGCATTATGTATTATGTATAGTTTATACCAGTCTATAAAAGTCAGCTTTTCTTTTCTTACATACTAGTCTATAAAAGTCATATTTTCTTTTTCTTTCTTCTGAAGACTACTATGTACTCCTTTTTGCTGGCTGCTTTAGACTACTTGGCCTTCTGATCAATGTCAACATCAGGATGCACTTGTAATGGAACTAACCTGATGGAATCTCACTAGATCTTAGCCCTCCAATAACGCAAGCACAACTGGGGATAACACAAACCCTAATTGAGAAAATCCACCTCAAATTTATATATGCAATAAATTGCATCAGATAGAGGTTGGAAATTGATAAAGTATTTGATGCCCAGTGCCTTCATCCTAATTTCAAATATCTTACATATGTCACTAAGGATGAAAGAGGGCCAAAAGGGATCTTATCTGAGTTCTATTTAGTGAGACCATAATGGCCTAGGACTACAGGTTCAAGACCCGAAGTCAATCAATTGAGCTATAAAGAAAAATGGATGGGGAGAGAATATACCTGCAGGTGGAGGAAAATAACAAGTCATCAAATTTAAATGCACTCCCCCTACGCTCTTTTTGTTGATAGAAAACTAACAAATGAAAGGCATTTTAGGAGCATTGTCAAAAACTTCAAAAAAAACGTTAAGGAATTTAATAACAAATCAGAAATAGATGTCGATGATATTAGGAGTGGTTAACAACGGATGTGGTGAAGCATGCTAAACTAGGGGATGCCTTACATTGTTATGGAGACATGCTGGAAAGAATGGGCTGATAACCAATTGACATTAAAACTAGATCTGTTCGTACTGTGAGGCCCAATAAAGCAAATACCAAAAGGATCATCCACAAACCAAATGAAACAACATCCTCTTAAGGGGTGATATGGACAGTTGTAAATGTACTCTCTAAGTTCCACCTTTTAAATATTCATGGAAATTCCATTGTCTTGAGTATTGACAGAAGATCAAAACTTAGGAGACAACGTATTACACAGGCAACAGACATACTTGGGATCTCCACTTCAGCACACCTCTATAAGGAGATGTGATATACAAGTCAAGAGGTTCAGTTTTATTAAGTTCCATTGAGCTTTGAGTTTGGTACCTTTTGTCCTTATTTTCTGAATCTCATTTGTCCCTCCCTACTTCTATATATTCTCTTTTGGTGTCCTTTTAAGTCTTCTGTAATTTAACTCCTCTAGGTATGAGATCTACTTTGTCATACCTGTCACTCCACTTTCTTGCTTTCTACTGCTACAGATCTAAGAATAGTTATAACAGAGGTTAATACTAGAGAATACTATAGATTGAAATCTCTCAGTGATATTTCATAACACAATTAATGATCACCCATGAGAGACCAAGGTTGGTTACATTCAATTAGCTGTCACTCTTCTATCAGGTGGCAAGAGGCAATGTGACCACCTAATAGGAGTGTAAATTAATCGAAATTGACCACTGACATGGTATGGGTACTTCTTGATTCATCCATTATTCAACATCATCTTGGCATGATTGGCATCATTTATTAGGTTGAAGCAATGATTGATATTAAATCCTAGAATTTTTTATTTGAATGAATTCCTTATGGGCTCCCTGCCATCAAAGCAACATCGTGCATGTCTAATATTTGAAATTTATTAATCATCCACACTGGATCACTTAAATAGCCTTTAACTAGACCTTGGAGTCGGTAGATTTGAAATTCATATTTTTAATTAGAGCAACTTGTATCTAGGCATGACATTTCCCAAAGTCATTTGATGTAAGACTACCATGGCAAAGAAAACCAGAGATCTATCGGAATAGTTGCAATAGAGTCTGGAGCCTTTCATTAATTAGTCGTGGTTGAAGGAGATGGGTCATAGAATGATGTGGCTAATTTTCTTGAGAACAGTGTTGCTGGAGAAGATTGCCATTTGTCAGGCTGCATTGAAATAACAAACTAAGGATGGATTGACTATAGAGAATTTTGTAAAGTCGTTCATTGACAACTGACATGAAGGGAAGGATGTTGAAGTAAGGAGGATATCCAGGCATTTCATGTCATCAATTCATAGAATCATGTATGGCATTGAAAAGGTGTCACCATGTTCTTCCCAAGTACAAGATATCTTGACAACTTTACATTGTTGTTAACTCTAATTGTAGAAGGTGCCTTTGGAAGATAAAATTGGGTGCATATTTCTGAAAGACTGATGCACCTACAAATAATGCTTCAATTACTGGCTACTTTATATGGTTGACAAGCTAACTACTTTTTGTTTTTCAGGTCTTGTGTCATTTAAGCTTGCTACCAACTAAATTATGTGAGTTTTATAAGTCATTTTCTTATCTATTTGGTAGTCTTAAACTTATTTCAGTTATGCTCAAAAGTCACTTGAACTGCACTTTCCTAATCCCTTTGAAGTCTTAATAAAAAAGAAAAAATGTTTCAGCAGAATTATGATCATATTAATAGTAGAAGTCAAAATTTTGTATCATTCTAGTCATACCCTATCAATCTATCAATAACTGACAACTTTAACATGCATTAGGCTATTCTCTCGTCATCAAATGTAAGGCTCAGCAAGTCAGGTCGGGCTAAATGAAATAGGGGATCAGATGGAGTTGACCATTCATTGGCGTAGGTGGCATGTGACTGGAAAAATATTTCTTAGCCTCCAAATCATTAATGCCATATTCATTGAGGGATACTTCCAGGGTGCCCTCCCCATTAAATAGAGGGCCCACTGAATTCAAGTATAAAGCCTCGCCCTGACTGGAAAATTCAGTTGCAATCCTTGAATCTGCAACCGATACAGATATCCCCATGCATGTATCCTTACCTGAGATCTCACTCATAGGTTATGAAGTGCCATTTTTCTGCAAGGATGGAATTTCCATGTGATTTGCTTTCTGTACTGATGTATGTTTTTCTGTGCATATTTTGCATGTCCTTAATGAATCACTAATTAAACTGGATGAACAGAATACAGAACCATGCTCCAGCAATGGAAACGGTACAATCTTTCCTAAATCCTTTCTGGCCAGCTCAGCAGTAGCCCCTAAGGAGACATTCATGCCATCAACTTTAGCTACTGTAGATGAAGACTTCTGTGCACTGCAACTTAGGGTTTTGTGCCTTCTGTGGGGATAAACTTGAAGTAGCCATTGATGTAGGTAATGAAATGTGATCGAACAAATATTTATCTACCTTCCCTTTACAATGACCAAGTTCACTAAGAAATATCTCTAAGACAGCCTCCCCTTTAGATTTGAAATGCACCTTAGGGCTCGGATGCAGGGTAGCAGTTGATGGTGCATGTTGCTACAGCTACTGTTTTTTATTTCTCTGCTCGGATTTAGTTATGTTTCTCATATTTTCCATTGTTACATGACCTATTAACTTCACACATTCACTATTCTTCTTTTCCTGAAAAGAGTTATTTTGTTCCAGGCCAGGGGTAGAAACAGAAGTTAAAATAATATTTTCATTAGGAACAACTGTTTCTGGGCTAGGCATGTTCATTGGCAAATTCTTAACTGCAGCATTAGACTTCTTTGTAGCTGACAGTTTAGTCATAGTAGTGAATTGTGAACCAAATATGTCTCCACTGACAGCCACTAAAACAACTAAAGGAGTTGAACCATAAATTCTCTCAATAGCAGATGATGTTGAACAAGAAGATTTCATTTGCAGAGCCTCCAATGAAATGAGGCTAGTTTCTTAAGCCCAAGTGAAAGGTTTTGATAGATCCAATGTTCCACCAGACTGTGCCATAGTTGGAAAATTTTGACCTAAATATGTATCCACAGGATCAGACCTCACAGAAGTAGCACTTGATGATGATACAACTACCACTAAAACTGACGTATTTGGCTACTGATGTAAATTAATTGAGTGGCCATATGATCCTGCTGGTATTGCTGAGTTGGAATTTAGTTTGTGAGGACTGTTGAAAGCCACAGCCACACCGAATTGTGGAGGTTTATAAGTTGAATATATTCCTGACAAAGTATTAGTGTCAGAAGTTAGTTTAACAGTCCCAGTATCTGTGTGGGAATCCAGCTTTATGCCCTTTGGACCAAATTTCAACTCTTCATGAGTCTCAGGAAGCTAGCAGTTGCTGCAACACTGGAAAGGTAGTCCAACAGATGGTTAATGTACAGGTAAGGACAGTTGAGTTCATGTACATTGAATTCATGATATTATCACAGGTTCAAACACTGACCCATAACCAAGGATTAAAAAAAAATTAACAAGTCCCCCTCACTAATAAGGTACTTGAAAAACAATTGACATTGGATATTAAATGCTACAAATAGGAGGACTATGAGAAAAAACCTCCCAGAATAGATTGCTAATTAAATTTTAAAAATTGCTATTCCTTTAAGGCATTGGATGACTCCCTGAACAATGTGTTATGGGAAAACAGAGGCTGCCAGATAAGAGGCAACAATTAGAATCTTGTCGAATAACCTGGAAGCATTGAAATAGTAGCTTAGACCTGGAGAAAACTACAAGGGTTGGACTCATCAAGAAAAGTATGAGCAGCGGAAGTTGGACAAGAGACAAGAATTAAGAGATTACAGAATAACCTGGCAGCATTGAAGCAGTTAGTAAGGCTGAGGGTAAACTATGGAGGTTGGGTACAAATTCATCAAAAAAATGAGCTACTTACCAGAAATCCTAGCATTACCGGTAAAGGATCTTTGAGGAGCATGGGCATAAAGTTCTACTATCTAATGGAATTCTAATCCATAGTGATCTAATACAAATGCCTCCAAAGGATGGACCTAAAGAGTAAAATATCTTGGGGAGAAAATAGATATCATACAAGAATACTTTAAATTTCTTGGTTGGAAATCTTGAAAAATGACAAGCAAGAACACTTGGTTGGGTAAATCCAAGAGATCTATTGACATGAGAAATTGTATCAAGAGATGCTAACTAGCATCCCATTGGCACACCCGCAATCATTAAAGAAGCATGCCAACTGTCACCAAACTTTTATCACAAAATAAGAATGTACTTTTAAATAAAAGGATAAGATGTGAGTTTGTCAAACAACTGGACTTCATCAACAGTTGTGTAATAACTAAAAGGTCATTCCAACACCTGGCTGATTAGCTGTCAATTCAGCCTAGGCCAAGTGGTGGAGAGTAGGTGTGTTATCCTCAATTCAAGTTTCTCACAACATTTTACAAATCAGAAATATTGGTATATTGATTTTGTGGAGGACAAATCCAACTCTAATTCTGTATTTGAGTGATGGAGAAAATGCAGAGTTGAGAAGTGGGAAAGTTCAGATGAGAGGTAAGAGGTTGTTATTTATGACGATGTCCCTGGTTCATAGAAAAAATTATTTTCTGTTAGTTGGATAATGAAGCATAGCCCACAATTCAATGTTTTCCTTCAGTAATAATCAAATTTTAATTTCTGATACGAAGTGCAAGAAGATGATTTATAAGTGCCAAAGATCAGGGTTTGTTTCAATTGGTGGATGGTAAAAAAAAGTTGGCAGTTAGTAGATTCATTATGCTTTATCTATTCATTTTCATGAAAGAGAGAAAGACACTTAAGGAGGGTGAATAGGAGGCAATGAAGTAAAATGGTGCTTTCTCAAAGAAGAAAACACAAAACTTTGATATCTTGAAGCGCCAAGATGTTGAAAATTTGATATTTTGGAATAAGCTGCAGACAGGTTAAACGGGTTGTTTTTATTTAGGGAGTATAGGGTGGTAACCAAGCTGAGAAACCAAGGATATAAGCCAATCCAAGTAGCCAAGTTAGTAGCTATGGATCCAGAGCCTTACTAGTCATCTATGGAAGTGGGGGAAAGGGTCCAAGGGCATTCCTACCCATCAGAGGGAAACTTTCTTTTTGTTCTGCAACCTATCCCTCCTGGCCTATAACCCTAAAACGAGAAGGTTTCGAAATATGTACGTCCTCCCCCACAAAAAAAAATGGATTCTTTGGGTTTTATATAAGTTTTTACGTGGGTAATGAGCGCTCAGGATAACCCATTCAAATGAAAAGTTACACATATATATAGTCTGAGTTCGAGTTTAGCTCTGCAAGAAACCATAACCTACAGTGCTAAGAAGGCGGCATATGTATTGGACAAAGTTGAAGATACTTACTTGGGGGTTACTGCTGAGTTGGCCAGGAAGCCTTTAGGAAAGATTTCACAATTGTCTTGTGGGGATCATTTTCGACTATAAATTAGCAGTAACAAGACATAAACTTTGAATATGGGTTGAATCTAAGGGTTAAAATAAATTTTTGGGCATGTTTCAGTCTTAAAAGGTGATGAATAACAACATAAAACTAGCTTTGGTAAGTTCTAGTCCAATTTTGACTGTCAAAGCTCTAATTTTGGGCATCAGTAGGGATGGTAAGAGAACTCAATTCTCATTTACAAACTATTTGGAGGGGTTTTGAGTGCATTATGTGCCCTAGAATAACAATATAAAAATTTGATATAGCCTTTTGCATTAGAAAAGGTGACAAAAGTATAAACAATAGTCATAAAATCCTTAAAAAATCCAAGTTTGATGTGTGTTAGGGATTCATGTGTATGAAACGAAATCCCTATAGGGGGTGATTTACCTGTGTGACCATTCATGCCTTGTTTGGAGTATTGTTCAACCCACGTGGGGCACTCATGGCAAGTTTGGATAGGTTTGCGTGGTATATTGTGAAGTAATTGTTGTAGTAGCATTTGGATCCTTCAGTCAAGTTGAATCCTTGAATCATTACACAAGTGGAATCCAACAAAGTGTTTGCTCCATATATCTATGGAATCTAACTCAATAAATGTGCACAATATGGAAGTTTATGAGAAGTTTTGGAGGTTGGGTCTCCTTTTGTTCAGTATATGTGACTTCAGGAAATAAAATTATAAAGATAACCAACAAGTTTTCTAGTTCTTCTCATAGAGATGAATATTTCAATTTGGAAATGTCCTATATGCTTGGAGGGGAGGTTGGATGAAACTAGTAAATACTTTTTTGTTGTTGTTTCAAAAGGATTAGCTTTATAAGTCAATATAATGTACAAAGAGTAATCCTTTACATCATTGAATTTCCTCTTACCACCACAATGAGGAAGGCAATCATATCCAACTGGGCTATAATAGTAGAGGACACAATGTACTCTCCTAGAAAGGAATGAAATCTAACTCCAGCTATATTTTTATCACGATGTAATGTATTTGATAACAATGTGGCTGTGTTAGATGGAAAACTACCTTATGAAATCTAACATACATTAGCTTTACTGACCCTACAATGTTTTAAGAACGAAAACTAACTTTAGCCATATTTCCATCATTGTGCATTGTGATTGATGACAATGTGGTTTTGCTAGATGAAAAACTACATTATAAAATCTAACACATGTTAGATTTCACTCATCGTGCAATGATTTAAGGACTAAAGCTAACTCCAGCTTGATTTCCATCACGGTGCAATGTGATCAATGACGATGTGTTGTGTTAGATGGAAAACTACGTTATGAAAGCTAACACACATTATCTTTCACTCATTGTGCCATGTTGTTAGAAGGAAAGCTAACTCCAGCAATATTTGCATCATGGTGTAATGTATTTGATGACAATGTGGTTGTGTTAGATGAAAAACTACCTTACAAAAGCCAACATACATTAGTTATTACTCACCATGCAACGTTTTAAGAACGAAAGCTAACTCTAACTAAATTTCCAAAATGGTGCATTTTGATTGATGATAGTGTGGTTGTGTTAAATAGAAAACTACATTATGAAAGTTAACACACATTAGATTTCACTCACCATGTAAAAATTTAATGTTGAAAGCTAACTCCAGCTAGATTTCCATCATGGTACAATGTGACAATGTGGTTGTGTTAGATGGAAAATTACCTTATGAAAGTTAATACACATTAGCTTTCACTTATCATGCCATGTTGTTAAAAGAAAGCTAACTCCAGCTAGATTTTCATCATGGTGTAATGAGCTAACACACATAAGCTTTCCTTTATAGTGCCATGTTGTTAGAAGGAAAGCTAAATCCAACTAGATTTTCATCATGGTGTAATGTATTTGATGACAATGTGGTTGTGTTAGATGAAAAACTACATTATGAAGGCTAATAGATATTATCTTTACTCATCTTGCAATGTTTTAAGAACGAAAACTAACTCTAGCCATATTTCCATCATTGTGCATTGTGATTGATGACAATGTGGTTGTGCTAGATGAAAAGCTACATTATAAAATCTAACACACATTATATTTCACTCATCGTGCAATGATTTAAGGACGAAAGCTAACTCCATCTTGATTTCCATCACGGTGCAATGTGATCAATGATGATGTGTTGTGTTAGATGGAAAACTACATTATGAAAGCTAACACACATTATCTTTCACTCATTGTGCCATGTTGTTAGAAGGAAAGCTAACTCCAGCTAGATTTGCATCATGGTGTAATGTATTTGATGACAATGTGGCTGTGTTAGATGAAAAACTACCTTACAAAAGCTAACATACATTAGTTATTACTCACCATGCAACGTTTTAAGAATGAAAGCTAACTCTAGCTATATTTCCAAAATGGTGCATTTTTATTGATGATAGTGTGATTGTTTTGAATAGAAAACTACATCATGAAATTTAACACACATTAGATTCCACTCATCGTGTAAAAATTTAATGTTGAAAACTAACTCCAGCTAGATTTCCATCATGGTGCAATGTGACAATGTGGTTGTGTTATATGGAAAACTACTTTATGAAAGCTAATACACATTAGCTTTCACTTATCGTGCCATGTTGTTAAAAGAAAGCTAACTCCAGCTAGATTTTCATCATGGTGTAATGAGCTAACACACATAAGCTTTCCTTTATAGTGCCATGTTGTTAAAAGGAAAGCTAACTCCAACTATATTTTCAATATGGTGTAATGTATTTGATGACAATGTGGTTGTGTTAGATGAAAAACTACATTATGAAGGCTAATAGATATTAGCTTTACCCACCATGCAATGTTTTAAGAACGAAAGCTAACTCCAGCTAGATTTCCATCACGGTGCATTATGATTGATGATAATGTGGTTATGCAAGATGACAAAATACATTATGAAAGCTTACACACATTAGATTTCACTCACCATCCAACGATTTAACGATGAAAGCTAACTCCAGCTAGAATTCCAACACGATGCAATGTGATTGTGTTACATGGAAAACTACCTTATGAAAGCTAACACACATTAGCTTTCACTCATTATGCCATGTTGTTTAAAGGAAAGCTAACTCCAGCTAGATTTCCATCATGGTGTAATGAGCTAACACGCATAAGATTTCCTTTATAGTGCTATGTTGTTAGAAGGAAAGCTAACTCCAACTAGATTTCCATCATGGTGTAATGTATTTGATAACAATGTGGCTGTGTTAGATGAAAAATTACCTTATGAAAGCTAACATACGTTAGTTTTATTGACCATGCAATGTTTTACAAAATGAAAGCTAACTCTAGCTAGATTTCCATCATAGTGCATTGTGATTGATGATAATGTTGTTGTGCTGGATGGAAAACTACATTATGAAAGCTAACACATTAGATTTCACTCACTGTGCAATGATTTAAGGATGAAAGCTAACTCCAGCTATATTTCCATCACAGTGCAATGTGATCAATGACGATGTATTGTGTTAGATGGAAAACTACCTTATGAAAGCTAACACACATTATCTTTCAGTCACCATGCCATGTTAGAAGGAAAGCAAACTCCAGCTAGATTTGCATTATGGTGTAATGTATTTGATGACAATGTGGTTGTGTTAGATGGAAAACTACTTTACAAAAGCTAACACACATTAGCTATTACTCACCGTGCAACGTTTTAAGAACAAAAACTAACTCTAGCTAAATTTCCAAAATGGTGCATTTTAATTGATGACAATGTGGTTGTGCTAAATGAAAAAATACATTATGAAAGGTAACACATATTAGATTTCACTCATTGTGCAATGATTTAAGGTTGAAATATAACTCCAGCTATATTTCCATCACGGTGTAATGAGACAATGTGGCAGTGTTAGATTAAAAACTACCTTATGAAAGCTAATAAACATTAGCCTTTACTCACTGTGCAATGTTTTAAGAACGAAATCTAACCCCAACTAGATTTTTATCATGATGCATTGTGATTTATGACAATGTGACTTTGTTACATAGAAAACTACACTATGAAATCTTACACACATTAGATTTCACTCACCATGCAACGATTTAAGGATGAAAGCTAACTTCAACTAGATTTCCAACACAACGCAATGTGATTGATGGAAATGGGGTTGTATTACATGGAAAACTACCTTATGAAAGCTAATACACATTAGCTATAACTCATCGTGCCATGTTAAAAAAAAATCTAATTCCAGCTAGATTTTCATCATGGTGTAATGAGCTAACACACATAAGCTTTCCCTTATAGTGCCATGTTGTTAGAAGGAAAACTAGCTCTAGCTAGATTTTCATCATGATGTATTGTATGTGATAACAATGTGGCTGTGCTAGATGGAAAACTACCTTATGAAAGCTAACATACATTAATTTACTCACCATGCAATGTTTTAAGAAAGAAAACTAACTCTAACTAGATTTTCATCTTGGTGCATTGTGATTGATGACAATGTAGTTGTGCTAGATGGAAAACTACATTATGAATGCTAACACATATTATATTTCTCTCACTGTGCAATGATTTAAGGATGAAAGTTAAATCTAGCTAGATTTCCAACACGGTGCAATGTGTTTGATGACAATGTGGTTGTGTTACATAGAAAACTACCTTATGAAAGATAACACATATTAGCTTTCACTCATCGTGTCATGTTGTTAAAAGAAAAGCTAACTCCAACTAGATTTTCATCATGGTGTAATGTATTTAATGACAATATGGTTGTGTTAGATGAAAAACTACTTAATGCAAGCTAATATACACTAGCTTTACTCACCGTGCAATGTTTTAAAAATGAAAGCTAACTCTAGCTACATTTTAATCATGGTGCATTATGATTGATGACAATGTGATTGTGCTAGATGAAAAACTACATTATGAAAGCTAACACAGATTATGTTTCACTCATCGTGCCATGATTTAAGGACGAAAGATAACTCCAGCTATAATTCCATCACGAATCAATGAGATCGATGACGATGTGGTTGTGTTAGATGAAAAACTACCTTATGGAAGCTAACACACATTAGCTTTCACTCATCGTGCCATGTTGTTAGAAGGAAAGCTAACTCTAGGTAGATTTGCATCATGATGTAATGCATTTGATGACAATGTGGCTGTGTTAGATGAAAAACTACCTTACGAAGTTAACGCACATTAGCCATTACTCACCGTGCAACATTTTAAGAACAAAAGCTAACTCTAGCAAGATTTTCAACATAGTGCATTTTGATTGATGACAATTTGGCTGTGTCAAATGGAAAACTACATTATGAAAGCAAACACACATTATATTTCACTCACCGTGCAATGATTTAAGTTTGAAATCTAACTACAGCTAGATTTCCATCACGGTGCAATGTGACAATGTGATTGTGTTAGATAGAAAACTAATCCAGCTATGTTGTTAGGAGCAAAGCTAACTCCAACTAGATTTCCATCATGGTGTAATGTATTTGATGGCAATGTGGTTGTGTTAGATGGAAAACTAACTTATGAAAGCTAACAACAACTAGATTTCCATCATGGTGCATTGTGATTGATGACAACCTAGTTGTGTTAGATGGAAATTACATTATGAAAGCTAACACATTAGATTTCAATCATCGTGCAATGATTTAAGGACTAAAGCTAAATTCAACTAAATTTTCGTCATGGTGTTATGTATTTGATGACAATGTGACTCTTTTAGATAGAAAACTACCTTATGAATTCTAACACACATTAAATTTCACTCACCGTGCAATGTTTTAAAAATAAAAGCTAACACTAACTAGATTTTCATCTTGGTGCAATGAGCTAACGCACATTAGGCTTTCATTCACCATACAATGCTTTCAGAATGAAAGCTAACACATTGTTAAAAGGAAAGCTAATTATAGCTAGATTTCCATCATCATGTTATGTATTTGATAACAATGTGATTGTTTTAGATAGAAAGCTACATTTCGAAAACTAACACACATTAACTTTCACTCAACCGAGCAATGTTTTAAGAACAAAATCTAACTCCAGCTAGCTTTCCATCAGGGTGCAATGAACTAACACACATTTTCTTTCACTCATCATGCCATGTTGTTAGAAGGAAAGCTAACTCCAGCTAGATTTCCATCATGGTGTAATGTATTTGAGGACAATATGACCGTGTTAGATGGAAAACTAATTTATGACAGCTAACACACATTATCTTTTACTCATCATGCAATGTCTTAAGAACAAAAACTAACTCCAACTAGATTTTCATCATGGTGAATTGTGATTTATGACTAACACACATTAGATTTCACTCACCGTGCAATGAGTTAAGGACGAAAGCTAATTCCAACTAGATATCAATTATGGTACAATGTGATTGATGACAATGTGGTTGTGGTAAATGAAAAACTACCTTATGAAAGCTAACACACATTAGCTTTCTCTCATCATGACATGTTGCTAAAATGAAAGATAACTCCAGCTATATCTCCATCATGGTGTGATATATTTGATGACAATGTGGTTGTTTTAGATAGAAAGATACCTTATGAAAACTAACAAACATCAGCTTTCACTCATCGTGCAATGTTTTAAGAACGAAAGCCAACTCCGGCTACATTTCCATCATGGTGCAATGTGATTGATGACAATGTGGTTGTGTTAGATTTAAAACTGCATTATGAAAAACTAACACACATTACCTTTTACTCACAGTGCAATGTTTTAAGAATGAAAGTTAACTGTAACTAGATTTCCATCATGGTGCTATGTAATTGATGACAATATGGTTGTGTCGGATGAAAAACTAATTGATGACAATGTGGTTGTGTCAGATGAAAAACAACCTTATGAAAAGTAACACACTTTAGCTTTCACTGATCGTGCAATGTTTTAAGAATGAAAACTAACTCCAACTATATTTCCATCATAGTGTAATGTGATTGATGACAATGTAGTTGTGTTAGATGAAAAACTTCCTTATTAAAGCAATCGCATGTTAGGTTTCACTTACCATGCCATGTTGTTAGAAGGAAGCTAACTCCATTATATTTTCATTATGGTGTAATGTATTTGATAACAATGTGGTTGTGTTAGATAGAAAACTACCATATTAAAACTAACACAAATTAGCTTTTAGTCACCATGCAATGTTTTATGAATGAAAGCTAACTACAGCTAAATTTCCATCACGGTGTAATGTGATTGATGACCGTGTTAGATGGAAAACTAATTTATGACAGCTAACACACATTATCTTTTACTCATCATGCAATGTCTTAAGAACAAAAACTAACTCCAACTAGATTTCCATCATGGTGAATTGTGATTTATGACTAACACACATTAGATTTCACTCACCGTGCAATGAGTTAAGGACGAAAGATAATTCCAACTAGATATCAATTATGGTACAATGTGATTGATGACAATGTGGTTGTGGTAAATGAAAAACTACCTTATGAAAGCTAACACACATTAGCTTTCTCTCATCATGACATGTTGCTAAAATGAAAGATAACTCCAGCTATATCTCCATCATGGTGTGATATATTTGATGACAATGTGGTTGTTTTAGATAGAAAGATACCTTATGAAAACTAACACACATCAGCTTTCACTCATCGTGCAATGTTTTAAGAATGAAAGCCAACTCCGGCTACATTTCCATCATGGTGCAATGTGATTGATGACAATGTGGTTGTGTTAGATTTAAAACTGCATTATGAAAAACTAACACACATTACCTTTTACTCACAGTGCAATGTTTTAAGAATGAAAGTTAACTGTAACTAGATTTCCATCATGGTGCTATGTAATTGATGACAATATGGTTGTGTTGCATGAAAAACTAATTGATGACAATGTGGTTGTGTCAGATGAAAAACAACCTTATGAAAAGTAACACACTTTAGCTTTCACTAATCGTGCAATGTTTTAAGAATGAAAACTAACTCCAACTATATTTCCATCATAGTGTAATGTGATTGATGACAATGTAGTTGTGTTAGATGAAAAACTTCCTTATTAAAGCAATCACATGTTAGGTTTCACTTACCATGCCATGTTGTTAGAAGGAAGCTAACTCCATTATATTTTCATTATGGTGTAATGTATTTGATAACAATGTGG
>LPNX010262779.1:378076-388769 GCA_001517045.1 Pseudotsuga menziesii
CAGTATGGTATCTTATAGAGGACACAAGTCCCTTAAACACATGGGATGATGATATTTATAATGAAAAATATCTAGACTCAATTGCTATGCACGCAATAAGGCCATATAAAAGGATTAAACGAGTTGTGGCTACAAAAAAAGTTGGAAACTTTCAGTTACAAAGAGATGAAGAGAAAGAAATCTGACTTTTGGCAGTAGATGAATGTTGCAAACAAGATTTTCTTCAACATGTGGATAGGAAATCCATTGAAACTACTAGAAGGGGTATGAAACTCTTTAAAAAAATGACATTAGGGAATTTGTCTTGAATTCACTCCTTTCCAACACAATCATGGCAAAGAGCCATCGCCATGGCCTACCTCCTACTATTAGGAAAGTAAAGGACATGAGGTTTAATGGAGATATTATTTGTAAGAAAGCATGGTACAAGATACATAATATTCCTCAAAGCACCTTCTATACTTACCAACATAATTTCCAACAAGGACATGTCAAAGGAATTCATGGTAACACCAACAAATGCAAACCACGTGCACATACTGTGGCAGCCATAGAAATATTGCACAAAATTGTAATGGATAATTTAGACTTTTCACTGAACCAAACACGACAAGTTGAAGAAGATGGAACATCTGCTCCTTTAAGATTGCTGACATCAACATACACCCAAAGTTCTTTGTTAAAAGAGATCAACGAGGCTCTTCAAGAGCTAAATTTTCCATCAATATCACAACCAACAATGAGCAAGATTTGGAATACTCATTTTCCAGATGTGGCATTCTCAAAGAACACTAACTTCAGTAAATGTAGTGAATGTATCGTGTTGAAAGCACAGATAAAGACAGCGACTACAAAAGAGCTAGAAGAAAAGGCACGAGCTAGACTGAAGAAACATAACAAGATTGTTATGTGTGGAATATATTGCTACTATGCCCACAGAATTATGTCAGAGCGGTATCCAAAGGAATACTTGAGCATTACCCATGATAAAATGGACAAATCAAAGACTTCAATCCCAAGATTACGTGTCAAATCAAAATCTGTTGCAGGAACAAACTTGGGTTTGTCGTTGATAGGTATGCTAACACATGGGCATAGCACAGGAGGTTTTGGTCATTTTTCCCTACCATTTGTACACATGGGATCACAATTTACCATTACATCTCTTGCAAAGTGCTTGAGGGACCTTGAAGACCCACACCTTGATATGTATGGTGATTTGCTTTATGAGAGTGGAAGTTCAAGAAACACACTTTCAAATTCATTACTTCAAAACTCTATTTACTCAAAATGTAGAGTGTACAAGGATGCTTTCCTATCTTTAAATGGAAGCTCAGCAAATCAAAATCTTGATTTTAAACCTCTTCCTCCACATTTGTTGTTACAGTTGGACAATGTAGCTAGTGATAATAAGAATCATTATGTTTTCATGTTTCTATCACTATTAATTGCACTTGGTGTCTTCATCACTATTGAGGTTGGGTTCTTGCTTGTGGGGCACACCCATGAAGACATAGATGGAACCTACAGAAGAATGTCTTCCAACTTGAAAAGTAAAGATATATATTATTTACCTAAGATGATGGATACATATCACACAATAGAAGAAAAAAGGGTGTTTCCACCGAAACTTATTGACAAAGTGTATGACTTCAAAAATTTTCTTAATGGGTACATCAATGAGGGGAAAAATGCACTAGTTGGACATCTTAATATCCAGTACTTCCAATTCCTTGTACTCAATGATGTTCTAGTTATGAGGTATAAAGAATCCATCAGAGACATTGAGTGGTCAAAACTAGTGGAGTTGTGGAATATAGATGATGAAGGCCGACCTATATTGCCCACAGGGAAGCCATCTTTCTTACGTCCCAAAGACAACGATGCATATTTAAAAGAACTAAAGGAAGGAATAACATCATACATAAAAATGTGGAAAGAGACTATTGGCAATGAGAATTCACCAATTGTTACAGAGGAATGGAATGAAAAACTAGATTATTGGAAAAGAGTTCTTGATGCATTAGATGGAATCTACAATGACCATACACCCTTGGATGAAAGTGATTCTTCTTCTGATGATTTTTGGCCAAAGACGAGGCAAAATGTTAACGTTGATGGTAATGCACTCCATGCAATATCAAGTATTATGGATGGGGATTTTGATAATGTGACAAATGAACCGGTATATGTTGGACCCAAGTGCAACAAGCCAAATCCAACATTCGATCCTAGAATTGATGTTGAGAAAGGAAAGATGTTGCTTGTTAGATCAAGAAATGACGATGAAGGAGAGATGATTTGAATGGCAAAAGCTACCTCAAATATCTTCTAGGATGATGACAGTGAGACCCTTCAGGTAAAGATTGATTGGTGGCATCCTAGCTCAGGGAAATACAAGGGAAAAATTTTTAGAACAATATTGGGTACCAAATCCTGACGACACAGAACTTGGATCTATTCCAATTAATACCATAGTTTGGGCATGGATGCCAAAGAAAGAAGATTGCAAGAAGACAAAGATAAATAAATGTGGTGTACAAGATGTACTTGATCTGCTTGAGCGGATATAAGGAGATTAGGTGGAGATGATACATGAATGTAACTTTGCTTTTTGAATGAATTTTAGTATACATGAAGAAACATTTTTCAATGTTTGTACTATATTAAATACTCTTCAAGCTACTTTTTGAGGAATTTTATATTATTTACTGCATATATGAAATTTCACTTCAAGTTCAATGTTAATTTATGTGATGATACTTTATGCGAATTAGATAATACCATTCAAATTTTAACTTTTCAATTTGTCTTTTAGATCAACACAACATCTCACTATATCAAATGTGCATAATTATATTCATTAATGCATGTACAAAATCCTTTCCTTATTTATTATTAGCTTTTGCTCACTCTCTTCAATACTACTTTGAGCTTTTCATTTTGTTCCCCTGATAATTGGTGGAGTGTCCACTTGAAACGTAGGGACGTTTCAATACACACAATTTAATTCCATAAACTCTCTTTGTCATTATGATTAACTATAGAAATATTCATCCTGAAGTTGTACTTGATATGCTTGAGAAAATATAAGGAGATTAGGTGGAGATGATTCATGAATGTAATTTTTCTTTTTGAATGACTAATTAATATACATGAAGAAAAAGTTGTCAATGTTTGTAGTATATCAAATATTCTCTTCAAGCTACCTTTTGAGGAATTTTATAGAATTTGCTACATATATGAAAATTTTGGTTCAACTTCAATGTTAATTCATGTGATGATACTTTATGTGAATGCACCTTAAAATATCTTATAGAATTGCTTTGTGAATAAATGTAAAGCACTTGCAATAAGGTTTGAAGTGAGTTTTTCCTATTATTCGTTATTATAGTTGATATAAATTTAATTGTACTACTTTGTTGAATTCAATTCATAATTATATTTTCTCGTGTAGACTTTAAAGTGGTGCCAACTTTGTACTAGTATATTAACTTATACTCAATAAATACAGTACTAACATTTTGAGCGTGCAGGTTTTATCAGTTTGTCATCATTGTGATTGATTTTTTGGATTAAACTGTGTGAACGTTTTTCAGACCAACGTTTTGAGTGGACACTCCACCCATGTTTTTTACGGGAACCATGAAAAATTCATTGTGGACTGAAAATATTTCACATAACTTAATCCAGAAAATCAATCATTAAGTGATAACATCATGTTAGCTTTAATTCATGTTAGACATTATCATCAAATACATTGCATCATAAAGATAATTTAATCCATGTGAGATTTAATGCTGATCGTAATGCACTGCATGTAACATAAGTATTATGGATGGAGAATTTGATAATGTGACAGATGAACTGGTATATGTTGGACCCAGGTGCAACAATCTAAAGCCAATATTCAATCCTATGATTGAATTTGAGAAAGTAAAGGTGTTGGTAGTTAGATCATGAACTAAGGATGAAGGAGAGACGATTTGGATGGCAAAAACCACCTCATATATCTTCCAAAATGATGAAAGTGAGACTCTTCATGTAAAGGTTGATTGATGGAAGCCTAGTTCAGGGAAATACAAAGGAAAATTTTAGAACAATATTGGATACCAAACCTTGATGACACATGACTTGGATATATTCCAGTTAATACCATAGTTTGGGCATGGATGCAAAAGAAAGAAGATTGCAAGAAGACCACAATAAATAAATGTGGTGTACAAGTTGTAATTGATTTTCTTGACTGAATATAAGGAGATTACGTGGAGATGATTCATGAATGTAATTTTCTCTTTGAACTAGTTATTCATATACAAGAAGAAACACTTTTAAATGTTTGTTGTATATCAAATATTCTCTTCAAGCCTTTTTTTGAGGAATTTTATATTATTTACTAATATGAAAATTTTGGTTCAACTTCTATGTTAATTCATGTGATGGCACTTTATGTGAATTAGATAACACCATTCAATTTTTAACTTTTCAATTTGTTTTTTACATAAACTCAACATGTCACTATATCAAATGTGCATAATCATATTCAATAATGAACCTTAAAACATCTTCTAGACTTCCTCTTTGAATAAAACATCATTTTGCTTTGTCACAGAGGATTAGAAATGTGTAATCCAGGTGTTAACACAGTCCCTCTCCCCTCATGTTGTAAAGGGTGCTAGCTCAATGGAAGAGCACCTGCATTCAAAGCAGGACGATGGTGGTTCAATTCCTCCGTGCCATAACATAAATTAAGACATGATTTAAATCTTATTGATAATATAAATATTGTAAGATATCTATATTTTCAATAAAAATATGCTCTTTTCAATTAAACACATTGTTCAAATACTTCATAAATAAATAATGAACACTTGCAATAATTAGTTAAGTTGGTTTTCCCCCTTTCCTATAGTATATTAAAAAAATCAAACTCTACTGCACTAATGCTATTCTAGTTCATAATTAATTTTGATTGTTAAAATAAATAATATTAATAAATAAGGGAGGCTTTACTAACATCAATATCATTAAATAAATTTATAGGTAAGAAATTTCTCACGTTAATCTATAATTCATAAAGTAAACATTCATCAACTTAGTTTTTAATACACTACCACTACCACTACCAACAATAATAATAATAAATTATGTTGCTATTTTAATTCATAATTTATTTTAATCATTACAAGGGTAAAACTTAGACTTTAAAGTCATAAAATATTTTCCTGGTTTGATTGTAAGTGGTGCAAACTTCCAAAAATAAAACAACATACTCAACAAAGACACAAATAATTACTGGGACAATATTTCTAATTGTTGTAATAACAAATACAATGTTGGTATTATGTCATTAATTAATTTAATCAACTTAACATTAAATACAAACTATAAATAATATTACTAGACATTATGTAAGGATTCAAAGTCTATGAATTTCCTCATTTTGAAAGAACTCAATCTAGCAGAAGTTCTAAATTCTAGATCCACTAAATAATTACAAATTTATTGAAATATGTGTTATATCAGGGATATGGTGCAGAGGGGAGCAGTGAAGCTCCAGTATGTTGTGACGGAGGAACAGATATCTGATGTATTGACGAAGCCATTGGCTAGGGTGAAGTTTGAGTACTTCAGGGAGAAGCTTGGTGTTCTCAAAATCGAGGTTTCCTCTAAGGGAAAGTGATGAGTCCCATAGCCATTCTGACATGGTGAGAGGATTGGTTCCTTCCATGGTCAGATGTAAGGGCTAAGCCATTCTGTCATGGTGAGAGGATTGGTTCCTTCCATGTCAGATATGAGTGCTGGCCATTCTGTCGAGTAGGATAGATGTAAGGGCAACTGCCATTCTGGGAATGGAGGCACCTAGTCAGTTACCAGGAAAACTTAGTCTAGGACTGAGAAGCCATTCTGATGTGATAGAGGGATGTGTTCCCACTTGATTAGATGTAAGGTTTGGACCATCCTGTCATGGCTAAAGGATTAGGTTCCTCCCATGTCAGATGTGAGTGTTGGCCATTCTGACGAGTAGGTCAGATGTAAGGGCAACTGCCATTCTGGGAATGGAGGCACCCGGTCAGTTACCAGGTAGCTCAGTCTAGGACTGAGGGCCATTCTGATGCGATGGTAGGATTAGTTCCTCCATGATCAGATGTGAGTGCATGCCCTTTCTAATGCGGTGCTTCGTGCATGGTCATTTTGTAAGTGCAGAGCCCTTTCCGATGCGGTGCTTCGTGCATGGTCAGTTTGTAAGTGCTGAGCCCTTTCCGATGCGGTGCTTCATGCATGGTCGGTTTGTAAGTGTTGAGCCTTGTCGATGTGGTGCTTTTGATCATGGTCGACTGTAATTGATGTGCCTTTCTGACAGGATGAGGTCGAATGTAAGTGTTGAGCCTTTTCGATGCGGTGTGCTTACACATGGTCAGATATAAGTGTTGAGCCTTTTTGACAAGATGAGGTCAGATGTGAGTGCTGGGCCTTTCTGACAGGATGAGGTCAGATGTGAGTGTTGGGCGTGCCTTTCTAACAAGATGAGGTCAGATGTAAGAGCTAGGTGGGCCATTCTGACTTAAGTGTCAGATATAAGCACTAATGAAGACCTACATGAAGGGTAGGCCTACAGGATTGACTCTGTAGAAATTCCTATGACGAGAAGAATCGAGATAGCACCATTATGAGATAGCATATGATGATGATCCAGAATTGATGATGATCTAGATCAAGTGATCCAGATGAGATGATCCAGACTTGATGACAATCCAGATCAAGTGACGATCCAGTTGTGATGATGATCCAGTAGTAATGATCCAGATCAAGTGATGATCTAGACTTGATGATGATCTAGTGATGATGATCCAGATCCAGTGATAATGATGTAGATCGAGTGATGATCCAGATGAAGAGGAAGATGACTTGAAGATGAAGATGACCTGAAGATGATAATGACCTGAAGATGAAGATGACTTGAAGATGATAATGAACTGAAGATGAATATGACTTGAATATGAAGATGAAGATAACTTGACTATGATTCAGATGATACAGAGAAGAATACTTGTGCTGATAAATTGTGTCGAGAGAATACCTTCCCAGTTAAGAGGGAGTGTTGATGTATTTGTAACTTCAGAATGTATTCATCCGTATTTCTTATGTATTGTAACCCGATGTATTTGAGTCATGTCATACCCCGATGTTCCAATTAGGAAGTTTCTATAATGTAAAAGTCATGTCAAGTCATTGTGGGTAACCCTCCTATTTGTCAAGGGTTAAAGTCCCCACAGTTATGGGGCCCTAGGGTTATTAGACTATCCTAGAGAATTCAACCCTAGGTGAGTCATTGTAAGTCAAGGCAATAGTCCCCACCATCTAAGTCAAGGGTAACCCTCCTTGTTGTGCAGAGGGAAAAGTCCCCACAAGTTGTGAGGCACTAGGGTTATTAGACACTCCAAGAGATGTCGGCTCTAGTAAGTAACTGTTAAGTGAGGCAGACATGTTGGAGTGCACTTCAAGTGAACGAAAGAATATAAATAGAGAGTGAGCCTCTCTATTTATCACACTCACTCATTGGGGTGCATGAGTGAGAGAGGAGAATCTCTCTTAGTGTGAGAGAGAGAGACAGAAGCTGTGGAGATCATCTTACTACTTTGGGCTTTTCTATTTTGGTGTTGATTCTATCTTTGAGGAAGTTGCGGGGTTTTCTTCTTTATGGTTTCCCCAAGGAAAATTCTTTGTGTCTCTTGTCTTTTGTGTTTTATTGTTGTGCTTGTATTCTCTCAGTTAAATATCCTAAGATCATAATGCTAGCTTAATGTTGAAAAACTAACATTTGGTGCTTAGCGTGACCTCACTGTCATGGTGATTCGTGAATCAGCTTCATGGTGAGGTTGAATATAATTAACATCTATCACAATACTCAACATTTTCATAAGTTGTGGTGTTTTGTACCTCTACCAAATTCATGATTTATACAATACTAGAAACCATCCAAAAATAAATCCTCACTCATTTTGAGCAATTTAGCACAACTTGCTTTATGCGAGTGAATTTATAATCTATGTCTTTACCATTATCATGTCCATGGCCATAATCATGGTAAAAAAAAACCTGCAACATGAGTACCTAACATCATACTCCATAGTTGATCCTTGATTCATAAAAACCTCTAAGCATGAAAATTATAATAAAATAAAGAGTAACATAACACTCGTTCTTGACTGGTTGAACTTCATTACTCAAGTGAGTGAATTTTGTAACCAATTGTCCATTTCAATGGGTGGTGTTCCCGAAATATTCCTGTAATGTTAGTCCATAACAATGTACGTCATTCATTCATTTATCATTTTCACATATTAATATCCTTAAACATATTTACTCATCTATCCCTAGATAATTATGAGTAAAGGGACATTCTAACTTTACACAATATTAATGAGTGGTAGGAATCTCAAGTGATAACTAGCTCTACCTGCATGTTACTGTCCTTGGAGAAAGCATTATACTCTTTGTTGGGGACTCTTGTATTTTGAGTGACCCCTGCAAACCCTCGATGAACATATGTTAAAACCCTTTTTATTTATTTATTTATTTATTTATTTATTTATCTTTTATTTAGGATTTCCTTTTGTATAATATCGTGTGTGTACAATCTCAACAATACACTCGACAATTTGTTCTGAACCAAGCTATGATAAGCCGAACATTCTTATCCCCACACCTTCTTTACATGTGACAAGTGTCTTTAAATTTTTCCCAAAAATGGAAATTCCTACTATACCCAATTACTTAGGGTTTATGATCTTTTTGCAAACATTTACAACATTACTACCCTTCGTAATAGACACATAGCTTCATATAGCCTTTAACATTTATTACTAGCAACCCATGCCTTTTCTTATCTAAGGCACCCATAGTTTATTACCCATCTGTTTGGTGTCCTAGTTAGTACCAGCCTAACCATGCCATATATATGTAGATATTGCTAGCCGCAATTCTAAGAAAATGACTATACTTCTTCCTTAATGTATCAAGAATAGAATTCCTAGCCCAACCTCCCATTTCCAGAATGTGTAAACATAAACAACAAGATGAAAGAATTACTCACAATCTTTGTCATACCGTTTTCCCTGATGTTTCCTTTATCCTCTTAGTTACCTCCTTTGATTTTTGGACGCCCACTCGAACAACTTATCCCCCTCATTCATCATTGTCATGCAACCACAAACAAAGCTATTTGATTGGTTAGTTCTTACCATCTTCCTGCTTCCAAATTTCATGTTGATCCAAAATAGGCCCGAGTGTTGTCACTTCAGCTCTGATACCCTTTGTAACAAACCCCTTGTAACATACCCACTTCAGAAAGGCAAAATTTAACAAATTCATCTAGAGAACAAATTTTCTCACCAAAATATACCTGCAACTCTGTTGGTATTCATGAACACATATTTATATAAAACCATAATCTATGGTAGACTCTTATATGCATCTTTCATCTTTCTAATAGTTCTTTAGACTTTAATATTCCAAAGAAGGAGTTACCTTGTAACTATGACATAATACACCTACATTTACGCTACAATGCCAATCTTAATAAAATTATAAGCTTTTTGATCCATAATGCATTTTTAATTAACCATAACATATTTCACCTCAATAGAGAACTACCTATGTGCAGATTCCAACTATCATTTTGAATACATACTCAAGTTCCTCCTACCACATTGGCATATACATTTACTATGATTGACATAAGGGTCTCTTAAGTACCCCAAAGGTCTTGAATTCTCCTTCCATTTGCAACATGTATCAAAATAAGTTATTCTTCACAAAACGACTTAAGCATAACTCCTTGAGCTTATGGGATGAAGATCACATAATACTTTTATCTAACAACACATATTTGACCACATTATCATAACACTATTTACCTCAACTTTCCAAGAACAAATGTATTCATCATGTATTTAAGTGTTAGATTAGATTTTACGACCAATTGTGTGTTCAACTTGTACTAATAAGAATGGGAGCATTCTTCTAAAACATTTCAGAATTATAGAGTACTTACTTTGAGCATCTTCAATTAAATGGCACACATAAATCACAAAACTAAGAGGAAGACACAACGATATACGTGGTTCACGCAATCCATGGGCTACGTCCACCAAACAATCACATCGTGTGACCTTTATTTCATAAAAAAATATTACAAACTGCAACATCATCGTTGCCATACATAATCCCTCTTTCAGTGAGAGTATGCTAAACTATTCACAACTACTGTCCAGCGATGGAAGTTCTTTTTATAATATCTAACAATTTTACCCCTACTCTTACAAGTTTACTGTAACAATAAGCATCCATACCTCCCCTATTTACAATGCCGGTACATAGTGGTTTAAGTTCAAAATAATGTTATAGCAGTGACATTTACCCACACTTGGGTCAATTGTGTTATAACTTGTCATTATACTCAACTACCTTACCCCAAACCTCCATATTGGACATTGACTCCATCACCCTACAAACAAATATGTAGTTCAACTAAAATCAAATCAGCTCACTGAGATGAGAGAAATAAATAACTTTATATCCGTATGTCTTGCTTTGTGCATGGACAGACATATAAAACATTATATATCAACCTTTTTATTCTTCTAAAATATGATATATAGAACCCTATATATAATGTGTTTATTTCCTT
>LPNX010262779.1:400717-428431 GCA_001517045.1 Pseudotsuga menziesii
ACCGTCTTTATGATCTACTTGCATAAGTGGTAGTTACTCTTAGGTTACTAGAGTGTGCTTCATGCCATAATTGCCTCATGTTCGAGCCATAGGCTCGTATGTCCGTAAAAATTAAACTCCCCATTAAGCGAGTGAGAAATTACTAGTGTCTAATAAGTGACTTAAGGTCAAAGGTGAGGATTAGCGGTCAGTTCCCTCATTAATACCGCGATGACGCTGAGTTACCTTTACTCAGCCTCCAAGGTTTCCCTCATTGTTTACCCTTCCCTTACTGGATTAGTTTTCCAGTCGTTTTTAAATCGTGCCAATGTTTTTTTTCCTAGTTCTCCTAAGCCTTCAAATTTAGGGAAGAAATTCCCTTAACTCACAAGGTTTTACTGGTGGGACCTTGGCCTTGAGCTCCTCACCAGAAAACAAGTACAATAAACATTAATAATTACAAAATACTTAGGGAATAAAAGAGGGGTATTACAAAATTCTCTAGACTCAATCACAACTTAATCATTATGATATACAATGAAGGAATCATCATTATGAACTAGTTCTTGTTTAGAACAACCCTCTTTTTGAGTTTGATAATGATTCCTATCAGATATCATTGTATGACCAAGTCAGTGAAGCAATTCGAGATGCAAAAGACAAAGCCAGTTATCATGAACATGTTCAGTGAAATCTTTCCAATCCCATCATCAAACTTTGGCAAGAAACCAGGAAAACAAATATAAAATAGGTGTTGCATATGATAAAGAAGTGACCATTTATATTATGAATTATTAAGGACCAATCTAGTTTCAAAGATCTAGATTCCTTCAAGAAGATTCATCTTCACCTATTGCAGTTTAGCATCAATGCCAACATTGTCATCAAATTGGACACATGGAGGATTAGTGTTTTGATCTCCATCATTGTCAACATTTCCAAGAGCATAATCATTCTTAAGATTGATGTTCAAAACTAAAGAAACCTACAAGACTAAAGATTCACTATGGGTGGATCAATTCTTGGAGATGGTCAACAATAACCAAGAAGATATATCATTTATACCAAAGAACTATGTCTCTAGTATTTATACATATTGCATTATAAAGTACTTGTTCTTCTCACCTCATACCTAACAAGGGGTTCATCATGGATTGACAATCAAGCTTCAAGTTTTGAGTCCCTATCAATGAGACAAATTGTTCGCATCTACCATTGGTTTGTGGTTATCCAAAACCACATATTTAGTAGAATACATGAACTTCTGCTAACAAAGTTTGCGGTCATCATAACCACCATCCACACTAGTTTGTGGTCAACCAAAACCAGCCACTTAATAAAACACATCAACTTCTGCTAAGCAATTTTGTGGTCATCCTAAACCATCATATACTATTGGTTTGTGTTAATCCAAAGCCATCCATTTAGTAGAAGGAAATAACTTTTTCTAAACAGGTTTGTGGTTATCCTAAACCACCATCTACCATTGGTTTGTGGTCATCCAAAACCACCAATTTAGTAGAATACATCATCTTATGCTAACCATGTGTTGCAGCTGCAACAATTTCCCAAAATTCCAAAAAAAGTTAGGACCCTCCTTTTATTTGGATTAGTGTGATTCTCTTCTTTGATTTGGTCTAAGAACTTTTCAGAAGGACTTTTCTAAGGCTTGGGTTGATCTACTGCTTGTTTCAATTCCTCCTCTGATAATGAAGCAATCTAATATTTGATCAGACTTTATCGCTGCCTTTGGATGCACTTTCAATTTGTTCAATCGAGGACCTGTTTGGTTAAAGCTTCTGCCGTTGCGGCCGAATAGTGAGTCTTAACTTAAATTTTTCTCCCGATATGATTGGTCTAATCGGCTGGTTTTTTGGTTTGAATCGAAAGAATTTGTCGTTTCTTTCTCCGCCGTTGTGGAAAAATAGCAAGTCGTGATTTTGACTTTCTTTCCGATACATTGGTTTTAATCGGCTGCCCTTTGGTTTTGCATCGGAGCCATTGTGACTTCTTCTCCCACCGTTGCGGATGGATATTTGGTTTGAATTCGATTGTTTTTCTGATTTATTTGTTTTACGTCAGATGCTTTTTGGTTTTGCATTGGAATTTTTTATGATTATTTCCTCTGCCGTTGCGGATAGCAAACCGTTAACTCTTCCGATTCCTGCTTATGTATCCTCGTTGACCCTGTAAGTTTCGGGCTCCCGCCGTTGCGGCTGCGAAAGCTGTTTCGCTTCCGCCATTGCGGCTATCGAGTTCATTAGCCTTCCGATGTCTAGCCGTTGGTTTCTCGATTCAAACTTTTCTCCCATTTCGGATAGATTTATCTTTCACGGCTCCGTTGTTGCGGCTATCGTTTCACTATGGTCCCGAGGGGTTTTTCTTCCGAGGTTCTGTTATGGTTATCCCCACGGATGGTTTTATGTTTTGGCCTACCGCCGTTGTGGAGGGAGTTATACTTTCAACCTCCGATTAGAAAACTTTCCGACGTCTGATCTTTTGCGCGCCCATGGTGGTTGACTATATACATGGGGTCGAAGGGTTATTTTTCTATTATTATTTTCAACTATCGTTTCGACTGTCACAAGCTGTCAAGATCGTGCTGTTGCGCTCGCCCGGTCCCTCATTCTTGGTACACACAGTCCAGGTGTCTCCACCGCAGAGCCTGACAGACCTCTCCACATCGGTTATACATTAGTGCCAGGTAGGCTTCGTTTTCCTTTCCCTTCCCGTTGAGCATTTGGTGGTTATGCTTGCTACGGTGGTTTGTTTTCCTATCTGTTTACTCAACCCCATAATTGCATATATATTTTTAGGATTGCGTATCATAGTAGGCCGTGGGGTGGGGCATTTTAACTGCAGAGTAGTTTTTTGACTGCGACTGTTTGTGTGCAATCTCGTGCGTAGTGGATGGGGGTTTGGTGCAGGCGGTCGTTACGCCGTCTGCACCAAGCTACCCTGTGTGTGATGATGGGTTTGTAGGGGGAGGGTTTTGTGGTTTTTCTGTAGCATTTTGGTGGTTTCCCTTTGTTGAGGTTTTCATATTTCCCGAACCCTATCCTTTCTTCCTACGCAGTCCCGCTCAACCCAATTCGTGATCAGTGTCGAACCTGGGGCGGGGAAGAAGGTGTACCACTGCTCTTAGCTTGTTGACCCTAATTGCGTAAGCGTGCCGTCATTGATAAAACCCGCGTAGCTACTGTCTTTCCTGCACAGCGAAATGACCATGGCGTGCGCAGAGAGCCGAGACTTGTTGCACATTAATGTAGATTTATTGTCGTCTTGAATATGATTGATAGAATTGTTTAATATCCTACAGCAGTGGTAGATTGCACATTTTACTATATATGACTTGTTTTCCATCATGCTAGATATAAACAAAGTCACTGAACACTGCCCATTGGGTTTAATAATTCTGTTGGTCAGGTCATTTCAGTCTATACATGCATATACTTGCTTCATTGATTGATTGCTATCATGTTAAAACATAGAAGAAACCGCACACTGTACATTGATGTATACAGGTTTTCCACTCAACCAAAAGGGCTTAATGTTACAATTTATGGCAGGAAGAGCTCACCATGTCAAAGAGACAAAAGAAGAAGGCCCCTGTGGTCGAGGAAGAGCCAGAAGTAGAGTTGTAACTAAGACAGAATACATATACGAGGACACGAAGTGCATTTCTAGCATTGAACCTGAAAACCAGTGGGGGGGGAATCTATAGATTGATCACCCGAAGAGAATTTCCCGACATGGGCTTAGAAGAAGAGTCCATATATGCAAACATTGAAAGATCCTCACTGATGAAGATTGCCACCAGACCCGAGTTATTCCTGGTCTCAGGTGCATCTGGAACAGGGAAAGAATGCCTGTCTATGCTGCTTACAAACCATTGTGGGCACATAAATATCATAGCCATTACAGGGAAATCTGTGAACACCTCCTCATGCCTCTATACACACTCATTTTCCTGAAGGAGTGTGATTGCATGTCAGAAGGGGCGATGCAAGTGATTGAGGATTATGCAGACTACGATTTGACCGAAAATGGCATGTACTTCAGGATGTTTGGAGGTTCAAGAGCTCCTTCCCTGCTGCCCAAATACGCAACTGATTTCATTATCCACAAGGAGGCAGTCAGACAAGTGTTCCTGGATGGAATAGGCAGCTTCCTGTTCGAACATAAGAAGACTGCTTATCCTCCCTTGCCCTTCAAACTAGGAAGTTACAGGTTCACTAGGGTGAAACAAGTTGATGAATTCGTAGAAGAGTTGCAGAGGTTCCACTTTGGCGAGATGCCCTATCACAGAAATGACTCCCAAGGTAAAGTTGTGGAACATTGTAAAGAAAACAAGGTGCATTTTGAGTATACCCACCATTTTGATAAGGAAAAGTCTATCTTCTGAAATGCCCCGAACATGACAGCACTAAAGAGAAGATTCAAGAAAAAGATCACCACCAAAGGTGGGAAGGGGGATGAACAGGATAAGGATGAGGAAGAAGCAAATAGAAAAAAAGAGGAAGCCCAGAGATTGGCACAAGAAGCTGCAGGGTGGCTGCACAGCGAAGAGGAAGGGAAAAGAAAAGCTGCCCAAGAAGCAGCTGAGAAAGCCCAGGAAGCAGCTAAAGAAGTAGAAGAAGCAGCTAGAGAAGCAGCTGAAGAAGCGAAGAGAAAGCTCGATGAGGAGATACAAAAGCAGGAAGAAGAGAGGTTGAAACTGACACAGACTGAGACAGAACAGTCAGCGTCTGAGATAGCCGGAGGGCAGACCCAGGAGAAGGAAAACCCAGAAGTTCGGGACCCACAAGTGCCTGCTGCTAGCACACCTGTGGTCCCCACCCTCAAGCTAGTTCCTTTTGTTCAGAAAAAGGGAGAATAAATCCCTGACTTCAACACTGTTTTCTATGATCGAGCAACAAAAAGGATAATAAAGAGAACAGAGAGGAAATTTGAGGTGGAAGGTCTGCCTGGTAAAATGATAACAGATACGGATGTTATGTTAGGAACAGACCAAGATCCAAGATTCACCCTGAGGGCCGGGGCTGCACTAATCAATGCCTCAGAGGATAACATGGGTAAGGTAATGACTGACTTGGAGCAGTCCCAGAAGTCCTCTGCTCAGTTAAAAAATACACTGAGGAAAGAAAGAGAAGAAAGCAATAGGCTGAAGCGGAAGTATGAAGACATGCAGAGGGAGATAAAGGCTTCTAAGGCTGAATTGCAGGCCCTCCAAGTAGAAAGACAGGTCAGAGAAACAACACAAGAATCCCTGGAGAAAATACAGAAAGAATATCAAGAACTGAAGATAGAAAAGGAACGGTTGTAGGATAAGGTGGAAGAGCTAGAAGAGCAGCAAAAGATTATCTTACAGGCCAGTGAGATGCACTCCGAAGAGCAGAAAGAGAAACATCAAGAGCAGATTTCTTCTCTGACAGATACTCTGGAGGAAGCAAGGGAGCAGCAGATTAACCTCTAGCCATTCAAAGAGCATGTCTTGGCCAAAAAATCCAAGATGCTACAGCTACAGACTGCTGTTGAAGAGGAGAGATGTAGAGTGCTGCAGATCGATGGCCGATTGGAAGAGATCTTGGAAACTGCATCTTACTTTGTGGATAGATCTTAGGACGTCCTAGAGGTCCTGACTGCAAGAATGGTGAGGTTGGAAAGAAATGAAGAAACTCCAGCAGAGCTGCCATCAAAAGATAAGCAAGCCCTCAAGTGGGATTACGACTTAATAGAATTTGCTATTAACACCGCAGAGGATTTCAAGAAGGCAGTCAAGAAGACTGTTGGGGCGCGCACCTCAACAGTCCTTAAGATGGGTAACTCCGCAAGTTTTGACTCAAAATAGTCTTAGGGGTATCCGGGGTTGAGTCAAAGTCCGCTATTGTAATAAACCCGTGGCTTAAGACCAGGGTTTAGGGTTTTGGGTGCCCATGGTTTGAATCCATGTTTTTGTAAATAGTACGATATAAATAGGCACTTGGGTAAATAAGAGAGGTTAGGCTTTTTTATGTAAAGAAAGAAAGGCGAAGCTAAGGTTGATTATGTAAGGAAAGGTTAAGTCCCAGCTGTGTGCGTGGACGACCTCTGCAGCTGTGTGCGCAGGGGGTTTTGGTTGTAAGAAGATTAAGGAAAGATCTGCAGCTATGTGCGCAGAGGCCTGCTGCTGTGTGCGCGGCTTTTAAGGACTGAAGGGATCTGCAGCTGAGTGCGTAGATCAAACTGTGGTTTTGTAGCAAGTTGAATAAAACGCAGTTTGTGGACGTAACCCCTACACTGGGGGTGAACCACGTTATATCAGGTGTTGTGGTTTCTTGTGTTGTTTCTTTTTCTGTTGTCTTTTATGCATTAATAACTATATACATTTGATAACTTAGATCACTACTAATAACAAGCTTCATTGTGAATTCCCCGTAGCGGGTTAAGCAAGTCACGGTTGTTTATCTATCTGCGAAGTTGTATATGAGTGAATGACAAAGCTGTGTAATTGTTAATTAATAAGTTTATTAAAGGCTAAGGTACAGTAATATCCCTCTCTGCTTGCAGAAACCTGGTTCTGCGACACCCCATAGCTGTTTTGGGTGATACTGCAACCTGCGCGCAGGTTTTTTCCCAAAGGGCCAACATTGTGGGTCTTTGTTGGTGCGACATAAAAAGATTAAACCCGGGTCTGCCCTATTGCCCAACAAATTGGTTCCGTTGCCGGTTGAACTCAGTATCTGCTCAAGAGGGGTTTACGTCGTACCTCGAGGGCTATGATCTGGAGGCCCTCTGCGAAGGAACTCGGGGATTGGCTTGATGAGACTTATCTGAAATTTGCTGAGAAAGAGAATACAAATCCGCGTTGTAGCGCACGTGACTTTTTACAAAGGTATGTTTTTTGTGATGCTTATGAAATTTTCTTTGGTAGTATCCACATAGAGTTGCACCAGTGGTTGTCTAGGTTAGCAGAGAGAAGGACGAACTTTCAAGCTCCCAGGTTCCCACGTGGACCACCACAAGGGTCAATCTTGTGCAACACGTGAACAACAAGGTATCCCGCGCTGTTGATTTCTGGACGACGCAAACATTGGACGCCTTCGTGACAGAGTTTGCTATTGACACAAGTACCTCCTTCAGCGAAGCTGAACGGAAGTTGTTCAAAGGCCCCCGTGGTAAGTTTTTGAATTCATTAAGATTGAGGATTAAAATACTATTCGCTAAAAAGGGTATATTGTTGTTTGAATCAGACTGCTAGCTTAATAGTACTAACATATGTTTGCAAGTGATAATACCTTCGACGAGCAAAGTGGTTTGCTGTGAAGTGGGAAAAGGTAGAAAAGAGATTTTGACTCCTATCCCTTAGGTCAGGCTACCGCGTCTTCCCCTGTAAATCCTAAAGAGTCAGACTCTGAAGAAAACCCTTCAATTGGACACCCTCCGGTCACCCCGCAGTGAAGCCCTGTTACCCCTGAAATTCCATCGCAGTCTGACAGTCAACCCAATCCGCATATCCCGGCCACAGGTCAATCTGCCCCTGTAAACCCCCCCCCATCAACATCCGGTCCCCCTCCCAACCCTCCTAGAACCCCCATGGACTACCTAGTTGATGACATTAAGCTCCCCATCTTCAAAGGCACGAGATCAGAGGACCCAGAACAGTTCTAGTTTTTATGTGAAGCAGTATGGAATGCGAAGAAAATTACAGACTCGGATGTGAGAGCCACGCAGCTCATTACTTCTTTCCGGGACCGGGCTTTGACCTAGTTTATGAAATTCTCCAGTACTCAGAGCCCTGCGTTAGATGAGAATAAGGCAGCAATAACCAAAGAATTTAAGAAGCCTAAATCAGAATCGCAGAGCATCACTGAACTCAAAGAGATTCAACAGCGGCGTGGAAAATCAGTGTGGGACTTTGACCAGAGATTCAAAGTTCTACTGGACCAAGTCAGCTATACCATTAGTCCTGCGCAGCACAAGGAATGGTTTATTACAGCCTTATTACCACATATCAGAACTCCCCTCATGCAACAGAAGGTTGCTGACCAGCAAGAGGCTCTGGAAATCGCAATGAAGCTCGAGACTGCCCCCGTCGGAAATGATTCTGGTATTGCTCAAATCCAAGCGTAGCTTGCAGCGATGGCCCTAGAACTTTGCGAGATGAAGAAGGGAACACCCGACCACGAAGTGGTTTGGTGTACGTAATGTCGGACCGAGGGTCACGACAAGGAATGGTGCCCTCTGGTAAGCAAGTACCTGCATACAGGTGCGCCGAACCCATTTCCACCACAAGTACTATATTGTGAGCTCTGCAGAACAATAGGTCAGCACCGCCCCGAGAACTGTTACCTACTGCAATGGTATGGACAAGGACCTAAGAACCCCTACTGTAATTTCTGCAAGTCTGTAGGTCATAATTAGGATGAGTGCCGCACCTATGACGCCTACCGGGTGCACAATTATGGCCCAAGTAATGATAAATATGGTTACCAGGGGGGTGCCTCCGGTAGAGGTTCTTCTGGAGGCCGTGGTGGCATGGCCGAAAGAGGCCGCGGCCAGTTGGTGTGTTACAATTGTAACCAAGTTGGGCATTTGGCTCGCGACTTTCGGAACCCCACTATGACATGTCGGTACTGCTGCGCGGTAGATCATGTGATTGAGCAGTGCCGGCAGCTCATAGCTAAGATTCAAGCACGACAGAGTACCCCTACGCAGAACATCCAGATGATTTCAATTGAACCCAGACCTGCCGCAACCGTCAATGTTGTCACACGGAGTGGAGCTACGACACAACCACAGCATACAGAAGACCAGCCGACCGACGCTTGGGTTCGTAAGGCTCCGGCGAAAATTCCAGCATTTGATATCACACGAGAAAGAGAGACATTTATGGAAGTCAAGAAAGATTTTGCTGGCCCTAGCACATCTGTTGCACCTGCGCAACCACAGCAACTGTCTTCACGGCCCCAGGAAGCCCCGCTGGATAATGTAAGTACCCTATCCTCCTTTTTACAGAGTTGCCTCAAGCTTTTAAGAAATCAGGATGCTCTGACTGAGTTACAGAAAGTCATTGCCTCCTGCGGACCTCAGCAAAATTCTGGTCTGGACAAAACTGTTCATAGAGTCAGCAGAATAGGCAGGGAAATGAGATTGAATGCTCAGATAGGAGCATATGACATGGCTAATGTTATCTTGGAATTAGGGTCCGATGTAAATGTGTTAACTAAACAAACCTGGGAACAAATGGGAAAACCCACCCTCGCCTGGTCCCCTATCCAGCTGAGGCTAGCCAACCAGCAAAGGATTGTGCCTCTAGGAAGATTACTGAGTGTCCAAATAGATCTTGCCAGGGTCAGTACTGTCGTGGACTTCGAAGTAATTGAGATCATTGATGACAGCAATCCCTACCCCGCCTTGTTAGGAATTGAATGGGCAATGGAAAATGCTGCAGTTATTAACCTAAAGAAGCGACAAATGATCTTCTAAGGGAAAGACTTGAGAGTCATCCTACCCCTGGATCCCTCACAAGGGGAATGGTACATAGAACCACTCCGACCAGAGGATCAGACTGATGTGGCACCCATCTACACTCTCACCGCACAGGAAGACGGTTATGAGGATCGTCTTACCTCAGGTTGGGAGTCTGGTAGCTCTTGTATGACGGACTCTGAAGCTGACTTAGAGAGCTGGTAGAACCACTTACATGAGCCTCATGGGTGCAGCCGTGCCCGGAATACCAAGTCCCTCAGATGGATCAATTCACAGCCCAACCCTTTCCCTATTTTTGATGGCTTGACCGATCCTGACCCATTCATCGCACAGGTCTCCGGCTTGATACCTGAGTCACAGAAACTGGCGGCTCTGGACTCTGCATTTCGAGCCATGGTAGCCAAGTGGTGGAAGGCCCATAAGAAACAGATCCTTAGCTGGGAAGTTTGTCAGAAGCTCGTGTACCTGTGATTTAAGGGCCCGACGAAGGAGCTGCAAAGCAAGTTCGATGGAAATTCTAGTCCCCAGGAACATTTGGCAAAATGCTACGAGGCATGGAAGTATGTCCCTCGAACTGAATGGGTACATATATTTGTGCACACGCTAGAACCAATAGCAAAAAATTGGTACGTGGAGGCTGAGCTCCGCCAAGACACTGTAAGTTGGGACTGTCTTGTTCATAGTTTTATGCATACTTTCTCTACTAATGATGTCTGTCCAACACTAGATGCAGCTATTAGGATAATTCATACTAAGGTATTTGATGACCAAGAAGTACTAGAACATTGACCTGATTGGCCCACACAAGAAGCCCATGCAATCGAATGTTATAACTTCGCAGCTGACGAAGATGACGACCCGCACAACATCTCTATCCCTGAGTCAGAAGGATGCTGCAACGTGCATGGACCAGCAGTCGAAGCCCCGGAAGTAACTCAGCCTCTGAAGATGCGCACAGTTAACATTGGATCCGAAGAGCAGCCTAAGCTTGCTACAATTGGTGACTATTGGGATGATGAAATGGTCAGCAAGGTAACCCAACTTCTCCACGAGTACCAAGATCTCTTTCCAACAAAGTTTTCCGAAATGAAGGGTATACTGGGTGATATTGGCGTAATGAAGATCCCTTTGAAACCCGATGCAAAACCTGTGAAACAGCGTCCTTATAGATTGAATCCAAAGTATAAAGAAAAGGTTAAAGTAGAGCTGGATAAGATGCTCGCCGCAGGAATAATTGAGCCTGTTGAGGAATCTGAGTGGGTCAGTCCTATGGTAGTCCAGGAGAAAAGGACTAAGGGTGAAATCCGAATATGTGTATACCTATAAAAACTCAATGATGCATGCCTGCATGATCCTTTTCCCACCCCCTTTACAGACGAAGTGCTCGACAATGTCGGGGGCCAAGAAGTGTACTCCTTTACAGATGGTTTTTCTGGCTACCATCAGATCCGAATTGCTCAAGAGGACCAACATAAGACAACATTTGCTACTGAAATGGGATCCTTCCAGTATACTATCATGCCCTTTGGAGTAAAGAATGCACCTGCTATATTTTCTAGAGTCGTCATCTCCGCGTTCAAGGAATACATACATAAATTCCTCGAAGTTTACTTTGATGATTGGACCATTTTTGGGCTAGTAAAAGACCATATAACCAATTTGAGGCTTATGTTGAACAAGTGTAGACAGCACCAGATTTCCCTGAATCTAAAAAAGTGTATCTTTTGTGCACCATTTGGAATTCTGCTTGGTCACGTTGTATGTAAGCAGGGATTAATGATGGATCCTGCGAAGATCGCTATCATTGTGAACCTGCCACCCCCGAAGTTCGTTAAACAACTTCGCACGACGCTGGGTCACACCGGCTACTACAGGAAATTCATCAAAGGCTATGCTCAAATTATTGTTCCGTTGGAGAGGCAGCTGAAGAAAGATATCAAGTTCGAGTGGACACCGGAGTGTCAAGCAAGCTTAGATATTTTAAAGGAAAAAATGGTTACCGCCCCTATTCTAGTATTTCCTAACTGGAACAAAGAATTCCATGTGCATGTCGACGCATCCTCCATTGCTTTGGGTACTGTGCTAGCTCAGTCAGGAGTAGGTAATATCGATCACCCCATCTCTTTTGCAAGCAGAAAATTGTCCACAGCAGAGAAAAATTATACTACGACAGAACGCGAAGGTCTCACTATGGTATATGCACTACAGAAGTTTCGACATTATCTGCTAGGATCTCATTTTAAGATGTTTACTAGCCATTCTGCTTTGAAGTATCTGGTTAACAAGCCTATGCTAGGTGGAAGAATATGTCAGTGGTTGATCCTATTCCAAGAATATGATTTTGAGATTATCGTTAAGCCTGGAAGACTTAACCTAGGACCTGACCACTTGTCGAGGCTCGACTCAGGCGAAGAACCTACCAATTTGGACGAAGGTCTTCCTGATGCCCAACTATTTGCTATCCAAATGGTTGATGACTATTTTCAGGATATTGTTCAATACTTGTCTACAGGTTTTCCACCCCCTAAGATGACCACACAGCAGAACAAGCAGTTGGTGGTTCGACCAGCGGACTTCACCTTAATAGCGGGACAGCTGTATAAAATGGGACCAGATGAAATACTGCGCAAATGCGTCTTGGAGCATGAACGGCCACTAATTTTGGCTGAAGCACACTCTGGTGCAGTAGGAGGTCATTATGCAGGGAAAGCCATCGCACAGAAGATTTTGACAGCTGGCCTATGGTGGCCCACAGTTCATAAGGATGCAAGAGAATATTGCCACAGCTGCGACGTCTGTCAGAGGACAAGCAAACCATCCAGGTGAGATGAAATGCCCCTAGTTCCGCAGGTAACCTTACAAGCTTTTGACAAATGGGCTATTGACTTTGTCGGCCCTATCAACCCCCCGTGAAGAAGTCCGGAGCGCGATATATTATTACAGCTACTGACTACCTCACCCGTTGGGCTGAAGCCCAACCAGTCAAGAACTGCAGCGCTGCTACAGCTGCGCAATTCATCTCGATCACATCTTATCCAGGTTCGGGTGTCCTCGCGTCCTTATGAGTGATCAAGGATCACACTTCTTAAATAAAACTATTGCAGTGCTGACTGAAGAATTTCAAGTATACCATCAGAAGAGTACGGCCTATCATCCACAAGCAAATGGGACTGTCGAAGCTTTTAATAAGATCCTTGAGCATGCTTTGACAAAGATTTGTAATGCTAATAGAAATGATTGGGACCTTGGAATCCCAGCAGTGCTATGGGCTTACAGAACTACTTGTAAAAAGTTGACAGGCCATACACCTTTTCGACTAGTCTATGGGAAAGAAGCCGTCATGCCCATGGAATACATTGTTCCCAGCCTCAGAATATCTGCTTTCACCGAGATGGATGTCCCAGCCATAATGACAGAGAGACTGTAACAAATATTAGAACTCAAAGAAGATAGATTTATTGCAAGTTTCCGGCAACAGGTGCAGAAAGCTCGAGAAAAAGCGTGGCATGACAGACACATCAAGAAGAAACAGTTCCAGCAGGGTGATCTTGTGCTCCTTTATGACAGCAAATTCATGAAGTTCCCAGGAAAGTTCAAGACACATTGGAAGGGACCATATATAGTACAAAAAGTTACTGATGGGGGCGCAGTACAGCTAGCTAAGTTAAATGGAGAACTTCTCCCTTCTATGATAAATGGGAGTCGTCTAAAAAAGTACAGGGACAGGCCAGGTACTCAGAATCGGAGGTAGCACCAAGAAAGAGAAGTCTACGTACCCAGAACAGCTGAAATCGGGGACTGGACCATAAGAGAAGCTGCTCATAACACTAGGGAATGTCGCAGTATGAAGGATGAAGTATGGAAAGTCGAAGGTTGATCAGGGATCGCAGGGTCATACTGTGTCAAAGTGGAAGGTGGTCATTGTGTCATAGGTCCCAACTGTGTCGCAGTGTAGAATGTGATGGATGGGACAAAATGAAATTGGAGGCAGCGGCACATGAGCTACTCTCAATACCTGTAATTATGCGATTTTGGCAAAATCTGAGGCCGGGTGTGACGAGATTCTTGGCATTCAAGAAGATTTGGTGTCATTATTACACTATGCTGGCAGATGTTGTAATGGAATTCCATAAGTAAGCTACATTGGCTTGTGAAATTTTCCTCGAAGCACTTCTTGGAGTTTGCTCGACTGGAGCCATGTCAAACAATTGTGACGTCCAGAAGCTAGTACGAGAGTTCAGCGAGAGAGGTCTGCAGAACCTTTTGAGTAATCCGCCAGTACAGTCGTATTCGACTTAGGTAAATAGGCAGGCAGAAGTTCACTCTAAATCAGGCGAAGGCAGGCACAAATTCGCTCTAACATGGAGCAACGAAGTCCATAAGACCTCGCCAGCTGACTCTGGGGAGCCCCGCCCTGAAGTCTTCCGGCATAGCAGAACCGTGGCAGCTGTGTGTCTTATGCAGCGTGACACGCAATTCCAGGGGACCCCAAGCTGTGGATGGTTAAGTGTCGCCAACCTGAGCAAAGGATGGGGTTGTAGATGGATCCGCAGGGCCCTGCTCAGCATAAATGTCAAAAAGGAAAGACGCAGGCAGCCGACAACCAGTAGGAAGGACTCCAGGAACCAGCGCACAGTGTCTTCGCCAAGCAAATTTTACCACCAGCCGAGCAGATAAGTGCCCCGAGACGGGACACTGGTGAGTCTTAGGGGCATGTTGGGGCGCGCACCTCAACGGTCCTTAAGATGGGTAACTCCATGATTTTTGACTCAAAATAGTCTTAGGTGTGTCGGGGGTTGAGTCAAAGTCCGCTATTGTAATAAACTCGTGGCTTAAGACCAGGGTTTAGAGTTTTGGGTGCCCATGGTTTGAATCCATGTTTTTGTAAATAGTGCGATATAAATAGGCACTTGGGTAAATAAGAGAGGTTAGGCTTTTTGATGTAAAGAAAGAAAGGCGAAGCTAAGGTTGATTATGTAAGGAAAGGTTAAGTCCCAGCTGTGTGCATGGACGACCTCTGCAGCTGTGTGCGTAGGGGGTTTTGGTTGTAAGAAGATTAAGGAAAGATCAGCAGCTTGGTGTGTAGAGGCCTGATGTTGTGTGCGCGGCTTTTAAGGACTGAAGGGATCTACAGCTGAGTGCGCAGATCAAACTGTGGTTTTGTAGCAAGTTGAATAAAATGCAGTTTGTGGACGTAACCCCTACACTGGGGGTGAACCACGTTATATCCGGTGTTGTGGTTTCTTGTGTTGTTTCTTTTTCTCTTGTCTTTTATGCATTAATAACTATATACATTTGATAACTTAGATCACTGCTAATAACAAGCTTCGCTGTGAATTCCCCGTAGCGGGTTAAGCAAGTCACGGTTGTTTATCTATCTGTGAAGTTGTATATGAGTGAATGACAAAGCTGTGTAATTGTTAATTAATAAGTTTATTAAAGGCTAAGGTATAGTAATATCCATCTCTGCTTACAAAAACCTGGTTCTGCGGCACCCCATAGCTGTTTCGGGTGAGACTGCAACCTGCGCGCAGGTTGTTGTCGAAAGGGCCAACACTGTGGGTCTTTGTTGGTGCGACATAAAAAGATTAAACCCGGGTCTGCCCTATTGCCCAACAAAGACAAAGGGAGCCTGTACGGAATTTTTCAGGAGAGTCCTCATTACATACAACCGGTGCCAGGTAGAAGCTGAGCAGAGGCTAGATGATTTTCCAGACCACAATTCATTTGTGGAGATGTTGCAGAAAAGACATCAGGATGAAGAAGCAATAATGCAACACATTAAGGCCATTGATGACCAGATTCTGAGAAACGAAGTAGGCCATTCGGCCGTTAGTGTGCAGCTTTTGGAAGACCAGCTTCGGTTAAGCGCAGCCCGAGTGGAGGCTATAAGGAACCAGGACAAAAAATTTGAAATCAACATTCAGTTTTTGGAACCCTGTGCATTTGAGGGCATTGCCTTTGATGCTGCGGCATGGAAGAAGTTTCTAGATGCCCAAGTGGGACCCTCCTCATGAAGGATCGGTCATTATTGTAATGTGTAACTATTTTTTGTAAAACATTTAAGAAAAGTATAACGTTGGGAAATGAGGGGTTGGGAATCCCAAAGGTCACTTTGGGAAACCCAACAGTCTCACCCTTTTGTATAAATGTAAAAGACTTAGAGGGAGGAGGGGCTTTTTCCCAGTGAGACTAAAAAGTGATATTGTAAGAAGAACTATTTCTATTTGCAATAAGGAAATATGGTTTTCCTGTTGGAGAAAGATTGGTGGAATGTCCAAATGTTATGCTATGGATGGCTGAAAGATCAACTATTTTGTTTTCCAGCTTTGTGTCCATTAACCGTGAGATCATTCTAACTCTTTGAGCCTATGTTCTTGTTTAAATGATTTCTGGTTTGTTTTGTGGAATGACCACCATGAGTAATGTATGCGGTTCATAAAACAATTGGCTATCTGGTTCTCGAAATATCTTTAATCGTTCATGCATTATGGAAATAAATATCAGCTAACTGTAGTTTCTCTTTATATTGCATGTACAATACACATTACTCACAAATAATTTACCATCTGGCTCCCCGGGGATAGGTAGATAAATAGATAGTTAGTTCATTTCGTTGTTGCATTTGTGATTTAGATGCAGGTGAGTCTAAGATGAGAGGTAAGAACCTGCGCATCACGTTGTGACTGCTCCCAACATCCGAATCATCCTGCATTGTTAGTTAGGTATATGCATCTCATACATTAAGTCAAAAAATACAAAAACACGGTGGACCGGGCCGTAACCGGTAAAACCTTTGTTTCTGTTACTTGACCTACGATAGCCGGACCGCAAACCGGACGGATTCCCTATACCAAACAGTCAACGGGCTAGTTGGGAATGTTGACTGGGGAGAATCCCTATCTGTTGTTTCCTGCAATTTTCTAGGCCTCAACACCATGTTTGTGGTCATCTTAAGCCACTATCTACAAGAGGTTTGTAGTCATCCAAAACCACTAATTGGTTTGTGGTCATCCAAAAACCACCACTTGGTTTGTGGCCATCCAAAATCACCATTTGGTTTTTGGTGATCCTAAAACCACCATTTGGTTTGTGTACATCCAAAACCACCAATTCAGAGAGCACTTCAGTGATGGATTCGGTCATTAGATTTGGAAGTTGTCCACTTCAAGATATATCTCTCTTTATAAAGATTATCAAACTCACAAACACCACCTCATGTTAAGGAGAGGAATGTTGAAAACCTAATCCTTTAGGGTTGTGGTAAAAGTTAATTGTATAGTGGTTACTATTGACAGTCACCAAAGCTAAATATGAACAATAATCTTGGATTCCAAGAGACCCCTTGGAATATAGAAACTTTTGATTGTTCCAACACATCATATTAGGGAAAATTATGGAACCTTAAGAAGTTATTTCCATGTATGTAAATGGGATAATATAATCAATTCAAGGTTAAATGTGTAAGGTAAAATTTTATTATATTAGTAAACTTTACTAGTGAACTTTGATATTGAAGATATGTTATTTAGAAAAGAAAAATGTTCTAGAGGAGTGGGAATTTAAGTGAAAGAAAGGGTACGCCATATAGAGGATGGTTGCATGGGGAGTGCATAAACACATTCTCAAAATTCAATTCAAAATGCTAGTGGGGTTTTAATTCCATCATGAGCATAGGTAGAGGTCATAGAAATAAGGACACCTCTTACAATTGTGGAAGTTATGGACTTGAAGCATTACACTATAGAAGGAACCAACATGACGAAATAAATAATGATAGTAGGGAAAATGTTGCACAAGGTGGAGAATTGTCGGTGGAGACAAATGTTGATGAAGTACAATAAGAGCATAGAGAAATATAAGACGCCCATTTTAAGTTGCATCATATTATGTGTGATTCCATGCAAATAAAAGTAATGTTCCATTTGAGTGACCCATCATGTGGGGTTTGGCCCATCGAATTTGGTGAGATCGACTTTAGGAAGTCTATGCCACATGTGAGTAATTAGATCACAAATAAGTGGAGTGGAGTGGAGTGGGACCCATGGGATTGGATGAATCGGCTCCTTCCTTGTTGGAAGGTTATTATGTCTCTGGGTTTCCTCAAGATGATAAAGGAAATATTTTCATTAATTGGGTTAGTTAGTTAGAAAGCAACTCATATTTGGTATGCTTGCCACATATATCATCAAGATTTACAAAGTAGATGAGTGGTTTTGTTTTAACTTGTCTTGAAACTCATCATATAGTGTTTTTAGGTGGGAAATGTTTTGGTAGAGCTTGCCTCCTCGAGTATAAACAATCAGAGGAAACAGGTCCAGAAAAAGGGGTATGAAAGAGTGGTACCAAGTTGATCAAAACAGTACAAAGATTGTGGTGAAAAAAACTTTGTAGTAAAAACACTTGCAATAGTATCCTTCAATATTTCTTAAATAATTTGTTAAAAAAATTACAAATCTTTAGATTTAATATTAATCATATACTACCTTATTATCCATATACAAATACAAATGAACTTACAATTATTATCATCCATATACACATTGTCACTTCCCCTCCCCTCTACTCTACGGAGAGGACGTGACCGCACTGCTGCTACTGTTAAAACGGGTAATCTAGCCCCATGAACATAAAATTATACATACATAGATGCATAGTGCAATATAAAACAAAAGAAAATGCATTTCAACACATTCATCACATTCATAATAATTTGTAAAACAAATACATTGCAGAGATTAAACACAAGAAAATAATTATCTTGAAAAGAAGCTTCCCCACAACTAGCTATGTCACTGCAACGTTCCACCCAACCATAGGCCAGTGTCCTCATCAATTTCTCAACACCACTACCACCCTCGAGTTGGGCATGATTTCCACAAGGAACTGGGGAACATCAGGCTCACACATATCCAAATACACATCAAGGTTAGCCAAGCCACTCTACATATGGGTTAATCAGGTTGCTAAGGTAGTGGTAAGGTAGAATTGATAAGCTAGTGAGCTCAACCACTAAGCTATGGACACCTACACAAGATCTGGCTTGGTATCCACAATACCTACACACCCAACACAAGGAGGTATCCCTCTCACTGCTACACAGTCCCTCAGGCCATACCATCCCTTCCAGTGCTCTTCAGGATGTGCATAGAAAGATAACTAGCCCCTCTTGATTTGTCTGTGAGGTTCCTCTCTTCACTAGGTTTATCAAGCCAATTCTAGGCCTCTTCCACTCCTAACCAGTTCAAACCAACACAAGGATTTACAAAAAACCAACATACAAATGTTGGGTATGAACAAAACGTTCCTGGGAGCCAAAAATGAAAATGGGAAAAAGGGAAAAAACACCCTGGGATAGAAAATCCAATTTCAGGAAACACTCATGGATATTACAGGAGCAAAAATTACCTCCATTCGCACCCAAATTGTGAATCTAAATTCAGAAAATTCCTATGGGAATTACGGGAGAAAATACGACCTTTATAAACCCCCAAATCATGGTTCTCCTCTTCCCATTCACTACACAATACAAAAAAGGGTTTCCCAGCTTGGAGAAATTAGGAAAAATGCAAAAGTCGTGACGGAAAAATGCTCGAAAGCTCCAACTGGATGAGGAAGAGAAGGACGTGAATGAATAATGGGATGGGCAACGATTTCTGGGTGATAAATTGCCCAATAAGTCAAAATCACATTTTTCAAAAATGATGGCTTTCCCCAATTCGAATTTGACTGCCATACTCTTACATTCCCCATGCATTAACTACCTCAACCAATTTCTGGAAGAAGTAAATAATTGGGTGAATAAGACAAAAAAGGTAGTTGACAGCTTTATGGGTTCTCCCATTGACATTTGTATTTACTCTATTGGCTCAAGGGTTTGAATACCCACCCCCATATTCCTTGTGAAATCATGCCCCTATCTCTTTAATGTTGCATTGACATAGCTAGTTGTGGGTATTTTTATTAATTGCATATTTACATGATCTCCAAAATTATAATGTGCTTGGATAGCACAATAACTATATGAATATATTTTAATTGTCGAACCATAAAACGTTGAATCCATGGTGGGGCCTTGGCCCTTAGCTCCTCACCATGATTTAATTAATGATATTTACATCATTTGAAATTTAATGCAATTGGGGTCAAAACCGGGGTGTTACACACATGAACATATTCTATTATTTAGAAATATACACGCTATAAACATGGATGTATTTAGTTTTGGATATAGCGGGGTATAAGCTTTATTTAAAAATTCATATAACATGAGTAAAACTAAAGGAGGTTACTAGGAAATAATCAATATACAATATAATTTAGTCAATGTCACAATCAGTTAATATACATTAGAACACTTTATATCATGATAATGAGTGATCATCAGGCTTAGTTGAAGAAAAACATTTATGATGAATACAAAGAGGATTCCATGATGAATTTGTTGAAGGAATACATTAACATCAATATATTTTTAAGGAAGAATTTAATCCAAACATAGATAGAGGGTCCTATGATGTTGCAGAGAAGCTATAATATTTCAAAAGTAGAAGAATAAATTAATATATTTTTCAAGGAATAATTTAATCTCAACATAGATAATTACTTACAGAGGATCTTATGAAATTGTGTTGGATTAAATCTATAGTATTCTACGACTAGAAGAATAAGTTAATATTAATACTCTTAGCATAAAGAAATAGTAAGTATGATTTTAAAGAAATGTAAGTATGATTCCAGAAAAGAACCGATTGGGTCGCAGAACTTTACGAAGAAGCAGAGAAAGTTACAGGTGGCATTCAACCTATACATGAAAAGGTGCAACAAGCCTTGAGGTCGACAAGACTGACAAATTAGGAACACATCAGTTCTGAACTTGTGGAAAACTTGAACATGGTAGAAGAAGAAGTGCGACCGGAAACCAAACAAGTAGTGAAAATATTTCAAGATTTCCAAAGCAAGGTCACATTGACGGAGATTTCAGACTGATGTGGTTCGCGATGAACCACAAGTGAGTGTTGGGGTCATGTTGGCCCTAGGAAAAGTTAAACATAATTCTTCCAAAATTCTATTCAGGAAGATGAAGATTGTGGTCACAAGACAGAAGAAGTTGCGACGAGAGAGAAAAGCAGATCAGTTCGACTGATTTTGGGGAAAACGTTAGTTATACTAAAATATTGTTTTTAGTAATAAAGCATGATTGTATTTTGGGTTGATAGTGCTTGTTTTTGGATGTAAATGAATGTATTAAAATAGAAATACATCCTATCGACTGAGAGTTGAGAGCCAGTCAAAGGTTGAATCAAGAATTGTAAAAGCAGAAAAGATTATAAAAGCATGAACCCAAGTTATGTGTGGGTTGATCGATCATAGAGAGTTTCTTAGTTAGATAATCGATCCAGGATGTGTGTGGATTGATATTTCATAGAAGAAGAGAATAGATACACAGAGAGAGAGAGAGAGAGACAAAAACCAGAGAGCATGAGATGAGAGAAGAAAAGAATATTTGAAGGAGAGTCTGCAAGCTAAGTGCACAGACTAAAAGTGTTAACCTATGTCTCATGCCAGATGAAGTTCGCCAACAGTTTTTCACACCTCTGGTCTTGAAAGTAATATGTTTTGTAGGTGAATTCTTAATGGAAAAATTCTCACTTGGGAGAATTTGAGGCTTAAAGGTTGGAATGGACCATACTTTTGTTGCATCTGTAGGAAGGCTAAGGAATATTTGGACCATCTATTCTTCTCATGTGATCTCACATTTGATCACAAACTTTCTCGTTGGTTTTTTCAGCACCCGGATTGGCCATCCCTTCCACTGCAAATTTGATGGGCCATCTAGCAACATATAAATCAAATTAATTTTTAGGATCAATAGGTAAATCCACACATCATTATGCATTGCATTTTTCCTGTCAGTTGATATTGAGGAATCTTGTGGAACACTCTGTGAGAACTATCCCACCTCCTATATCCAATATGAATTTTCCATTGAGGTTTTTTTACATTGCATCTTAGCTACAAGGGGCCACATCCAGAAATAGCATGTTGCTATCTCTTTCAAACACTCAATTTTTTTACATTTGTGGATGAGATGCGACCCAAGTTTGAACACTCGAAGTGAGTTGCTTGCATTAGCAGATCTACTTCATTTTGCACGTGTCAGAGGCATCCCCTTGTTGCAAGTTTATGGTGTCTCTAAAATTGTAGTGGACTAGGCTAATCGCACTAGAAAACTATAGTTGAATTTTCTACGTTGGTGGAAATATTTCATACAAAAGCTTCAGGATACTTTCCATTCCATTGTTTTCCATCATGTTTTATGTGAATGCAATACCATTGTTCATTTTCTATCTAAAAAAGGGTTGACTACTCCTCAAGGTCTTATTTTCTTTGTGGAAAGTTGTGATGGATCTGTTATCACCCAAGGAACCATCTAGTTTTATTCTAAGTGATGTTTGATGACCATTCGTCTTCTCTTCACAAGTCTAGACTATGTGGATCTATTGATAGTTCTGATATGTTTTGATCTTGTTTCCTAATGCTTTTGAATATATTGTAGATTTAAAGCATCCGACTGTTTTCTTTTAATGCTCTTCTATTGTATAACTAAGATGCCAAACATACTTCCTGATATGTTTATTGTTATGAACTATCCATTGTATACAGACCATGTATAGTTTCATTCATCTAATGAATATCAGCTATAGCTATTTTCCTCATGAAAAAAAAACATGATTCTAAGTTTAACATTACGAGTATGTACAAACAAGTGGGTTGTAAGAAGGATTTCTCAATGTCACATGGGCTACATTATGAATTCTATGAAAACAATTTTAGAATCTGATAAGGATAATGATTTTCCATATATTTATGTTATAATAACATTGAAAAAAAACTCAATAATTATTTTATAATACATATATTAGTTAATTATATTTGCATGTAATTTTCATTTATGTATGTGTTAAAAATGTACCAAATGTATATGGATATTATATATAATGTTAGGTTTCTATATGCTCTTATTATAACAAATGTATCTCACAATCATAAATTATGCCTCATTTTTAATGATTTTGGCTATATTGTAATGATTTTGTTAATCATTAGGATGTTTTTATAGTGTCAAATGTATTTTAGAAAACATATTATGTTGAGTTAATGATGTCAACTACATTATAGTGGTATTATTAGTTATTAAGATGTTTTTATTGATATTTTTTCGAAGGTGGAAAAGTCTATCATAACTCAGTTATCAATTAATAGTGAGGACAACTATCACTAGCTACTACCTGGAAAGTGGGTTAACTCGTCACCATTATTCAAGGAAAACCATGCCACCTAAAATGATATGTTCGTAGTCCATAAGGGGGTAGACTTCCACTCCAACTATATACATGTGGGTTTTAGTTCATTAACATATTCCCTTATGTCCAAGAAAGACAAGTTATTATCCAATCAAAATAAGTTGTACGCCTTACTATAAGACCAAAAGGTGGTTTCATCCTAGATAGCATTATTAAGAAAGTCAATATAGCTTGTAGTATTCATTAAAGTTATCTCCAGTGGGGTCATGTGATTTCTAGTAGCATCTAGTCTTAGTCCCATACATCAGCATAGATACTACCCTATTTTGTAGTTTAGCCTCTTTCCCAATAGGATTTATTATTAATTTGTGATAGAATAAGACTAAAAAGCATGTTTTCCACTATATATTAAATTTATTATAATGGAAACTTAAGGTCGGGGTATCTATTTATGTAAGTGAAAAAATGTTACACGTGAATGGTGAGTGTGCATTAATAATGATTGTTGATGTACATTAATATTATTATAATTGCACATCGAAAGGGGTTGGATCCACCAATGAGGAATGAGAAGTTTTTCACTAGTGACCATGGTTCAATTCTCACGAGGGAATACCCAGAGGTAGTGGTAGATAATGTGAGACATCTATTGCAGTCCACATGCACACATAAGTGGATCAAATCCCACTCTCTTTTCATCCATTAGAGCAATCAATAACCATTATATTTACGACCACAATTTCGTCTAAAGGGGTTGAATCAACTAGTGAGGAATGAGGATTTTTTCATTAGTGACCAAGGTTCAATTCCAATGAGGACATATTGTCCCTGAGATTGTCTTGGGGGAACCTGGAGATAGTGGCCGAATGTGTGAGGAATGATATCCACAAACAAATAATTGCATCAAAGTCTACCCTATTGTCATCCTTAAGACCAAACACTAATCGCCACAACTATGGTGTAGGGATAGCATGTTTTTTTCTCGATGGGAACAAAGAAATGACTTATGAATGGGGGTTGGGAAAGGTAACAAACAACCAAGTGGAGGCCCTTGCATTATTCCAAGGGCTAAAATATTTGGGCGCAAACTGCATTCAAAAAAAATTCATCATAGGATACTTGGCCATCGTCATTAGAAAAATCAACAAATCCAACACTCCTACTAACAACGAACTCGATGGGATCATCCTAAGAATCCATAAATAATCTTATTATTTTGACCTTGTGGAGTTATATCGTCTCCTCGTAGAGCACAATAAGAAATCATACACCCTAGCCAACACATCATATAGAATGGGGACTGTTGTTTTAAAGGAAAAAATGGGGTTACATGTTACCCCATTATTAAAGAATATAAGTATATCAATTTAATATCATGCATTCCCTTCACGTATCTCAACAATAGACAAGGTGAAATATTTAAGGGCAGGCAAGTTTCAATGGAGATCACTCTCATTGTACACAGACTCTTTACTTAATGTTGTGTAACCCTCATTAATTGTCAATGATTAAGAGGTATAAAATATATGGTATCAATATCGAGGAGATTGCTCAGGATGGTTTATATGGTATAAGTGAGGACCTTCATTTTTAGGTGCAGCCCAAGCATTATAATCAAGTTGGGATTCTCTCATATAATCTAGTAATCCCTATCTATACTAAACCCACATTTTGTAAGGAACCAATTGTTGAGCTATGTATTGAAGTTTTGGAAAAATGTATGGAGATAGATAAAGATTTCGTGTGGAATTGTTATGTAGAACTAAGGAATGTGATTCACCTCCTTTTGAATTCGTCCTCTAAAGCATCCCGAGTTTTTTGTTTTTGATCCCCTTGTCTATACTACTATGTAATGTTGTGTTCCCAGTTTTTGTAGATTGGAAATATAGATTCAAGGTTTGGAGAGTGTTGTGGTCTCTTTAATGGACAATTGGTTCATATGGGACTCTACTTGGACATACACAATCTATGAATGTGGTAAAATGGACTGCAATGGACACCTTCACCCTGGTCATTGCCCCATATGTGATATACATGAAATTAGTAAGGTCTTAAGAATGCATTAGGAGCTTCTCAAGGACAACATGGCCTCCATCTTTTAGTCTACCAATCAAAATTGGAATCAAGAAGATACACATAACACTGAACATTTTATCATTAAAACCCTGCTTCAATAAAAAAAGCAAATTCATGATCTGGAAGAAGAATGCACCTAACTTTATCAAACACACCAATTTGAATACACTTAACTTTATCTAACACACCAATTTGAATAAGAAAACTCAATATACGGCTTCTAATATTATATAGTATTTTGTGTCAAGGCTTAGGGAACTCAAGGAAAAAGAAACAATACACCAAATGCCTAGTGACATGGAAATGAAAAATCAAAAATCACATATACAAAATGAAACTCATAGCAATCATGGTTTTCTTTAAAGCTATTTTATATATATGTTTTGTAAAGTAATGTGGAATAAGAGTTTTTATTCAAATCTATATGGATAGAAGTTTTTAGAAATCCTCGAGGAATGGTTGCTTTAAAATTTGTGAATAAGCACTTAAACAATTTATAATACAAAATTTAACCATTTTTTTATTAAGCACTTAAACAATTTATAATACAAAATTTAAGCACTTAAACTTGTGGAGTAGTGGACATCTTTGTATTAATATGATGACCAATATGATTACAAACAATTTATAATACAAAATTTAACCATTTTTTTAAGATATATATTATAATATTATAGTATGTAACATTTTACAATACAAAATTTAACAATTTTCTTAAAATATATTTAAAATATTACAATATTTAATATTTTTTCATTTATAACATAACGATAAAGGAAAAATAAAGATATATTTAAATATAATTTTATTAAAAAAAAGTCACCACTTGATAGATGGATATTCACATAAAGAATTTATTATAAAAGATGGAAAACCAATGGGTTAAAGATTTTCTTGGAATTTGAGTTCTGTCTCGTTGTCTATTTGTATTTGACTCCATGTGCTTTTACAACGCATCCAAAAATGTGAAGCAATGTCAATATATTACATATGCCACCTTCATAGACATGACATTGACTTCTTCCTTCCACGACATGCCATGTTACCCATCCATACAAGTTAATGATTCAAATCACTACCACACGAAAGTTTATGAAGAATTGAACCCCCCCACATATATATAATTTATGTTTTCAATACTAAAAATGGTTAAGATGTTGTATTTTAATTTCAAAAACTCAAGTTCATGTTAAGCCTACTAGGTTTTCCTTTCCTGGGAAAGGTTATCCATGAAATTGTTTTCTAGGGTTAACTCATTTGATATATTTTAACAAACTTCTTCTAAAAGACCTTGTTCTTAAAGCCTCGAGGGTATCGGCTCTAAAGACATTACCCATTCTAAAGTTAATCCTAAGTCATAGCTCTATCATTTTCCCAATAATATAGAAGTATCAGCTCTGAAGACATTACCCATCCTAAATTCTATTATTTTCCTAATAATATAGAAGTGGTTAGAGTAAGATTTAACTATAGATTTCCTCCATTAATGGGTTATTAATTCGTTACAATATTAGGAGGTCTTATTTTTATGTTGCATCAATATATGCATATTGTACATTAGAGTTTAGCATTAATATATGCATATTGCACATTAGAGCCTAAGGGTTCCTTTTTATGGACTTGTAAGGTGTAATTTACTTTAAGACGTGGTGTGGTGTGGATTCTATCTCGGTACTTCCATATTTTCTACCAATAATATATTCATGTTGATTGGTAATAAATCTAACATATCTCTCATGGCTTATTACCGCAATGTTGTAGATATAGCAACCTTGTCATTCTCTTTCCTTTTGCTAAAGTATAGCATGTGTGAACTTTACGTTGGTATACAACCATTCATTGTCTTGTACAATAAATTATTTTTACGAGGTGGCCATCTTCTCAGAGAATCCCAAAGAAATATGAACCCCATAGAAGAGGATACCCATGTTGGTTAGAGTTCACAACAAAAGAGAATTTATCAATTAACTACAAACTGGATTAAGAATCCTTCTCCCACTAACAAATAGAAGGATTTTGCACTTGGGAAGGAGAACTAGAATTTCGATTTATAGTCGAGTGAAGCAATAAGCATAGAGATCCTAGCCTATTTGAAGATCAGCTCAACTTCAACATTAAATCATAACTTACAAATAACCATTTTTGTAAGTGTTTTTATATTTTGGTACTTGCAATAGTTTTTGTGGGTGTCAGGTCAAAAAATGTTTGTTGAATTGTATCGAATGCATTCTTGGTACAAACCAACATCCTTCATTTTATGAGCTACACTTTCAATTTTTTTATTCTTATTGTTAAAGGGAGGAGTTGCAAGAATCCCTTTGAGGTCAATCAATCGGTATTTCAAAAAGGTAAAACTAAAACACTATTAGAGTTATTGAACACTCAAATATTCACCACTCTTAATGATATAATTACAATCAACACATCAACTCTCCAATATTTTCTAACTTGTTTGCAAGATTCACAAGAACAAGTAGAAATTCTCTAGACTCAATCACAACTTAATCATTATGATATACAATGAAGGAATCATCCTTCTGAACTAGTTCTTTTATCAGAACAACCCTCTTTTTGAGTTTGATAATGTTTTCTATCAGACATCATCATATGACCAACTCAGTAAAAGAATTCCAAATGCAAAAGATAAATCCTATCATGAACATGTTCAGTGAAATCTTTCCAATCCCATCATCAGACTTTGGCAAGAAATAAGGAATAACAAATATAAAATAGGTGTTGCATGTGATAAAGAAGTGACCATTTATATTTTAAATTATTAAGGACCAATCTAGTTTCAAAGTTCTAGATTCCTTCAAGAAGATTCATCTTCACCTATTCCAATTTAGCATCAATGCTAACATTGTCATCAAATTGGCCACAT
>LPNX010262779.1:434219-459124 GCA_001517045.1 Pseudotsuga menziesii
GGACTCTCCTAGAGATGTCAGCCCTGGTAATTAATTGCTAAGTCAGAAACTAGTATAAATAGAGAGCGAGATTCTCTATTTGTCACACACACTCACCCAGTTATAGCGCATAGGTGAGAGAAGAGGAGCTCACACAAGTGAGAGAGAGAATAGCTGTTGGAGATCATCTTTTATGTCTTTGGGTTTTACCACTTCCATTGGTGCTCATTCTATCTTTGAGGAAGTTGCAGGGTTTTCTCCTTTATGGTTTCCTTGAGGAAAAAATTTGTGTCTTTTGTCTCTTGTGATTAATTGTTGTCCATGTTATTCTCTCAGATAAGATCCTAAGATCTCGGTACTTCCATATTTTCTACCAATAATATATTCATGTTGATTGGTAATAAATCTAACATATCTCTCATGGCTTATTACCGCAATGTTGTAGATATAGCAACCTTGTCATTCTCTTTCCTTTTGCTAAAGTATAGCATGTGTGTGAACTTTACGTTGGTATACAACCATTCATTGTCTTGTACAATAAATTATTTTTACGAGGTGGCCATCTTCTCAGAGAATCCCAAAGAAATATGAACCCCATAGAAGAGGATACCCATGTTGGTTAGAGTTCACAACAAAAGAGAATTTATCAATTAACTACAAACTAGATTAAGAATCCTTCTCCCACTAACAAATAGAAGGATTTTGCACTTGGGAAGGAGAACTAGAATTTCGATTTATAGTCGAGTGAAGCAATAAGCATAGAGATCCTAGCCTATTTGAAGATCAGCTCAACTTCAACATTAAATCATAACTTACAAATAACCATTTTTGTAAGTGTTTTTATATTTTGGTACTTGCAATAGTTTTTGTGGGTGTCAGGTCAAAAAATGTTTGTTGAATTGTATTGAATGTATTCTTGGTACAAACCAACATCCTTCATTTTATGAGCTACACTTTCAATTTTTTTATTCTTATTGTTAAAGGGTGGAGTTGCAAGAAGCCTTTTAAGGTCAATCAATCGGTATTTCAAAAAGGTAAAACTAAAACACTATTAGAGTTATTGAACACTCAAATATTCACCGCTCTTAACGATATAATTACAATCAACACATCAACTCTCCAATATTTTCTAATTTGTTTGCAAGATTCACAAGAACAAGTAGAAATTCTCTAGACTCAATCACAACTTAATCATTATGATATACAATGAAGGAATCATCCTTCTGTACTAGTTCTTTTATCAGAACAACCCTCTTTTTGAGTTTGATAATGTTTTCTATCAGACATCATCATATGACCAACACAGTAAAAGAATGCCAAATGCAAAAGATAAATCCTATCATGAACATGTTCAGTGAAATCTTTCCAATCCCATCATCAAACTTTGGCAAGAAATAAGGAATAACAAATATAAAATAGGTGTTGCATATGATAAAGAAGTGACCATTTATATTCTAAATTATTAAGGACCAATCTAGTTTCAAAGTTCTAGATTCCTTCAAGAAGATTCATCTTCACCTATTCCAGTTTAGCATCAATGCTAACATTGTCATCAAATTGGCCACATGGAGGATTAGTGTTTTGATCTCCATCATTGTAAACATTTCTAGGAGCATAATCATTCTTAAGATAGATGTTCAAAATTGAAGAAACCTACAAGACTAAAGATTCACTGTGGGTGGATCAATTCTTGGCGATGGTCAACAATAGCCAAGAAGATATATCATTTATGCCGAAGAACTATGTCTCCAGTATTTATACATCTTGCAGTATAAAGTATATGTTCTTCTCACCTTGTGCCTAACAAGGGGTTCATCATGTTTTGACAATCAAGCTTCAAGTTTTGAGTCCGTATCAATGAGGCAAATTGCTCACATCTACCATTGGTTTGTGGTCATACAAAACCACCTATTTAGTAGAATACATGAACTTCTGCTAACCAAGTTTGTGGTCATCATAAACGACCATCCGCACTGGTTTATGATCAACCAAAACCAACCACTTAATAAAAGACATCAACTTCTGCTAAGCAAGTTTGTGGTCATCCTAAACCATCATATACTATTTGTTTGTGTTCATCAAAAACCACCCATTTAGTAGAAGGCAATAACTTTTTCTAAACAGGTTTGTGGTTATCCTAAACCACCATCTACCATTGAATTTTAGTCATCCAAAACCACCAATTTAGTAGAATACATCATCTTATGATAACCATGTTTGTGGTCATCTTAAACCACTATCAACATGAGGTTTGTAGTCATCCAAAACCACCAATTGGTTTGTGGTCATCCTAAAACCACCACTCGGTTTGTGGCCATCCAAAATCACCATGTGGTTTGTGATGATCTCAAAACCACCATTTGCTTTGTGTCCATCCAAAACCACCAATTCAGAGAGCACTTCAGTGATGGATTCAGTCATTAGATTTGGTAGTTTTCCACTTCTAGATATATCTCTCTTTATAAAGATTCTCAAACTCTCAAACACCCCTTCATATTAAGGGCAGGAATGTTGAAATCCTAATCCTTTAGGGTTGTGGTAAAAATTAATTGTATAGTGGTTACTATTGACATTCACATAGGTGAATATGAAGAATAATCTTCGAGTCCAAGAGAACCCTTGAAATATAGACCCTTATTGATTGTTCCGACACATCATATTAGGGAAAAATATGGAATCTTAAGAAGTTATTTCCATGTATGTAGATGGGATAATATAATCAATTCAAGTTTAAATATGTAAGGTAAAATATTGTTATACTAAGTAAACTTTATCAGTGGACTTTGAGATTGAAGAGATGTTATCTAGAAAACAACAAGGCTTTAGAGGAGGGGGAATTTAAATAAAAGAAAGGGCACGCCATATAGAGGATGGTTACATGGGAGTGCATAAACACATTCTCAAAATGCAATTCAAAATGCTTGAGGGGTTTTAATGCCATCATGAGCATAGGTAAAGGTCATAGAAATAAGGACACCTCCTACAATTGTGGAAGTTATGGACTTGAAGCATTACACTATAGAAGAAACCAACATGATGGAAAAAATACTGATAGTAGGGAAAATGTTGCACAAGGTGGAGAATTGTCAGTGGAGACAAATGTTGATGAAGTACAGTAAGAGCATAGAGAAATCTAAGATGCCAATTTTAAGTTTCATCATATTATGTGTGATTCCATGCAAAGAAAAGTAATTTTCCATTTGAGTGACCCATCATGTGGTGTTTGACCCATCGAATTTGGTGAGATCGTCTTTAGGAAGTCTATGCCACATGTGAGTAATCAGATCACACATAAGTGGAGTGGAGTGGAGTGGGACCCATGGGATTGGATGAATTGGCGCCTTCCTTGTGGGAAGGTTATTATGTCTCTGGGTTTCCTAAAGATGATGAAGGAAATATTGCCATTAATTGGGTTAGTTGGTTAGAAAGCAACTCAGATTTGGTAAGCTTGCCACATATATCATCAAGATTTACAAAGTAGAGGAGTGGTTTTGGTTTAACTTGTCTTGGAACTCATCATATAATGTTTTTAGGTGGGAAACGTTTTGGTAGAGCTCGCCTCCTTGAGTGTAAGGAATCAGAGGAAACAGATCCAAAAAAAATGGTACGAAAAAGTGGTACCAAGATGATCAACACAGTACAAAGATTGTGGTATAAAAAAGGTGTAGTAAAAACACATGCAATAGAATCCTTCAATATTTCTTGAATAATTTGTGAAAACAAAGCTTACAAATCTTTAAATTTAATATTAAACGTGTAAGACCTTATTATCCATATACAGATACAAATGAACTTACAATTCTTGAGATTTAATATTAAACATTTAATAGCTTCATATACACATGAACATATCCTATGAACATATCCTAGCTTCATATACACATGAACATTTAATAGCTTCATATACACATGAACATTCATATACGCTATAAACTTGGATGTATTTAGTTTTGTATATAGTGGGGTATATGTTTATTTAAAAATTCATATAACATAAACTAAAGGAGGTTACTAGGAAATAATCAAATATACAGTATACCTTAATCAACGTGACAATTGGTTAATGTATTAATATACATTAGAACGCTTTATATAATGATAATGGGTGATCATCAACATTTATGATGAATACAAAGAGGATTCCATGACGAATTTGTTGAAGGATACATTTACATCAATATATTTTTAAGGAAGAATGTAATCTCAACAGAGATAGTTATTTATTGAGGATCTTATGATGTTGCAGAGAAGCTATAATATTTCAAAAGTAAAAGAATAAATTAATATATTTTTCAAAGAAGAATTTAATCTCAATATAGATAATTACTTACAGATGATCTTATGAAATTGTGTTGGACTAAATCTATAGTACGACTCGAAGAATAAGTTAATATTAATACTCATAGCATAAAGATATAGTAAGTATGATTTTAAAGAAATGTAAGTATGATTTCAAAAAAGAACTAACCGGGTCGTAGAACTTTAGGAAGAGGCAAAGAAAGTTGTAGGTATCATTCAACCTGTACATGAAAAGGTGCAACAAGTCTTGGGGTCAATAGGACTGAAAACTTAGGAACACATCAATTCTGAACTTGTGGAAAACTTGAACATGGTAGAAGCAGAAGTGTGATAGGAAACCGAACAAGTAGTGAAAATATTTCAATATTTTCAAAGCAAGGTCGAATTGACGGAGATTTCAGACTGATGTGGCTCGGGATGAACCAGAAGTGAGTGTTGGGGGCATGTTGGCCCTAGGAAAAGTTAAACAGAAATCTTCCAAATTATATTCAGAAAGATGAAGATTATGGTCACAAGACAGAAGAAGTTGTGACGGGAGAGATTGCGACAAAAGAGGAATAAAGCAAGTCGAAAAGCGAAGTTTGACTGATTTTGGGGAAAGAGTTAGTTATACTAAAATATTGCTTTTAGTAATAAAGCATGATTGTATTTTGGGTTGATAGTGACTGTTTTTGGATGTAAATGAATGTATTAAAATAGAAATAGATCATGTCGACCGAGAATTCAGAGTCAGTCGACGCTTGAATCGAGATTTGTAAAAAAAAAAAATTATAAAAGAATGAACCCAAGTTATGTGTGGTTTGATCGATCATAGAGAGTTGCTTAGTTAGATAATCAATCCAAGATGTGTGTGGATTCATAGTTCAGAGAAGAAGAGAATATAGAGAGATAGAAAGAGACCAAAACCAAAGAGCATGAGACAAGAGAAGAAAAGAATATTTGAAGAAGAGTCTGCAAGATGAGTGTGCAGACTAAAGGTGCTAACCTATTTCTCATGCTAGATGAAGTTCACCAACAGGTTTTCACACTTTTGGTCTTGGAAGTACCTAAAAAAATACTTTGTTTTGTAGGTTAATTCTTAATGGAAAAATTCTCACTTGAGAGAATTTAAGGCATAAAGGTTGGAATGGACCATACTTTTGTTGCATCTATAGGAAGGTTGAAGAATATTTTGACCATCTATTCTTCTCATGCGATCTCACCCAACATCTTTGGTTAAAAGTCAATATTTTACTCAATGTTACAGGCATGTTTCCCTTGTTACGTGCAAAAGCACCAGCCTTATGTCAATGGGACTGTAAGGGAGAGTTCATGGAAAACTAAAACAATAAAACAAATTAGTAAAATAAAGAAAATATATATACGAGGGATAAACTAAATAAAATACAAATAAACAAATGTTATACCTTCTTTCTTGTAAAGTGGGCAACAATGGCCTTCTCGGAAGTGGTCCGCCTCTCCACAGGTTGGTTCTCCAGGTAGGTACAGAGGATGTCTCAACATACAATGTGGGAATGGTATGGTGATGGGACAATGGAAAAATGGTGTGTGAATACCTGAGAGCAAAGGTGTCCCAACATACTCACAAAATGAAAATGGGAAAAAATGTATTTTGGGAGAGCCCTTCACAATGTATTTATAGAATGGCTCTATGGTTTCTTTAACCCAATGTGGTTATCCATTGTATTTTCTGACGCATGGTATTTTCCTATGGTTTTCTCTCTTTTAGGGTTTTTGCATCCTTTTTAGGGTTTTCCAACCTCTTTTAGGGGTTTTAATCCCTTTTTAGGGTTTTTGACCCCTTTTTTGGAGAGAGTGAAGGTAAACCATAGTCAATAATAATGTTTTGGACCATTTTTGTGGAAATACAATTGTGAAGGTCAAAAGTAAGGGAAATATGGTAGTAATATGATGTATGTATGTGGTTTAGGCCATGTAGAGTTAGGTGAATAATTTTTTTTGTTAATAGATTACCCCCTGATGTGTGAGGGCAGGAGCTCATCGTACAGCCGATGGACATCATAGGATCATGGGAATAGTGGAGAGAATGGAGAGACCAAAAGAGAAGTGGAGCTTCCTCATTCGAACCATGGTGGCTTTTTATTATTATTAATGGTTCCCAACAGGGTGATATACAAAGAATGTGTGACATGTATATGGATGAGGTGAGCATACCCATGCTCGTAACAATGTCAAAAGAATAAATAATGGGATCAAGGCTCAAAAACATGGAGCCGATCAATACATATACAAATGATGATACATAATGGTTTCCTAAATAGGAGGCTTAACACAATGATGATCTAAGGAACTGATACATAGGAACAATGGCATTCTCATGGAATGCAATATCATCACAACTGATGCTCTACTGAATCTGGGGGTGTACATATGCAACATCAAGTACTGGAGATACATGGAAGCAAAACACTAGGGATTTCAAAAACTTTCACCAACGTAGCTCAAAAAACACGAGGGGCATGAAGCTGTCGGGGTCCCATAGTAGACTCACCAATGTGCTAGAGTTAGGTGACAATCGGTTTCTTCGACCAAATACTGAACAGACCAATACCATGTATGAATCTCAACGGAGCAATGATGTATCTGGAGTCGAGCACATGAGACACAACCATCTCGAGAGGAACTAATGACTCCTCTCAAGTAGTCCAAGGAACTCATCAATGAGGTGGATGAAACCAAGATACAGGGACCTATGGGTCTATCCTCTGGAATAGATGTGTTGTCATCAACAGAGGGAGACCTGCAACTAATCAAGGAAATGATGAGTCCTTGACGAGAAGCACGAGGGAGATAACCAAATGTGTGGACCAATCTAGGGACTAACGTAGTGAATGGGGGAATAGGGGTAGGGGAGTACGTGGGACTCAAAATTCCTTTGTTCAAAGTATGATGGCAGGGAAGACCTGGCAGCAAATGAAACAAAATCATGGGAGAGGGATCATAGCTGTAATACCGGGAAGATAACTGCAAATGGGAAATACTGAGGGAAGTAACTGGACTAGTGATGTCTAGGGGATACAAGGAAGCCTCATCCCAGAATACTCTGAACAAAGGCAACCGAATGGGGGGGAGCTGCCAAACTATAATATATGGGGTGGCACCTAAATACACCATTATGATAAGATCTTGTGGATTTTTAGCGAGCCCGAGAAAGTAATTGCTCGATGGTGTTTTCAATTTTAGAGAGTTTGAAAATAGGAAGAAGACTCAAGTGTGGTCTCTTTATCATTGATAGTCTCATGATACCGAAAAAAAGGATAAAAGTGTACAAAGGAGAGCTCACCCAACCTTTGGGGAAGGAAGAATTCTTTACCATTGGTAGTCCAATAAAGCTGAAAAAGGTTAAACCTATACTGACTGGACAGTCATTCACATAATTTTATGAGCATGAACAAAATCAAGTTTGCTCAGTAATCTTTTCTAGATGAGAAGGCTAGAAAAGAGCTTAAAGACAACCCATAATGAGATTTTTTGTAAAGTATGGTCCCAATGTCTGAGAAAGCATAAAAGGATGCAAAGGGAAACATTCCTGGCTTGAGTGTGCCAAGGTGTTACTTTTCTTATGATAGTCTACATAGTCCAAAAAGGGAGATAAATGAGGTGACATAGATTCCCTTTCAAATACTTTAATGAGCGTGAAAGGAGGCAAGTGTGCTCAGCAATCTTCTCATTCATTTAGGAGTCATAAAAGAGCTTAACAAAAACTCCGTAATGGTCAATCAAGTAAGCGGGGAGCATTGAATATATGGAAAGAGGTTATGTTGTGAACATGGTTGAAAGGAATAAATGCAGAACACTAATGCGCCCCCATGCGGGATGATGGATGGTGGTAGAGATGGTCAACTATGTAGTATGGATGGAGTGGATGGCTCGTGAACATGCCAATACATACAATGAGTGATTCACATCATGGCACGCAAATCGAGGTGACTTCTAGGAGATGGACCAAAAAATCACAGTGATAGCACAAGACAAGGGTCTCATCAAAAGACAGAGGATAGAAAAACGAACCTGGTTGTGCGAAGAACGTCTCAAATGGACTCTGGATGAATCTATGACGCATGAAAAAAACTAGACCCAATGGAGGCCTATAAATAGGGGGGCCACATGACATGTGTCAATGTCACTGTTTAGTGTTGAGTTGGAGTGTGGAGGACCACAAATCTCATTTGCTGATTTTTTTCATTTCAATCGACGGTTTATCGATTTGTGACTTGCAGGTAAGAGCTCTCGTCAAACCCGTTGTTTTCACTGGTTTATTTTGTGATGTTGCTCATCCTGGGGCATATCTCGAGCAAAAAGGGCTCACGGGGCCAGGTCGCACTTTTAGAGGGAAAATCCGTGACCTAGGTCACTTATACCGAGCAGACAAGTGCAACCCAGTTGCACCTGTTAGGGAGAGAGGAGTGACCCAAGTCACACCTGTTCAGCAGGTATAAGCGACTCTGTCGCTCCTGTTCGGGGTTTTTGAGTGACTTGGATCACACAAAAAGGACGAACAGGGGCGACTCATCCCAAGCTGAGTTGTTGTGAATTACTGAACCTGCCAGGGACTATGTGTATGTGTAGGATGCCATGGGAAATATGGTGAGAGTGGAATATTGGTACCTTGCAAGAGAAGGCATTAGGGGATGGAGCGGTGGTGGACATGCTCACCCGGAGTGGGCTACTGAAGTACTTCCAAGTCCCACTCATGCGTTCAACCAAGATGTTGGACACGTTGGTGAGCTTCTGGGACCCAGATGTTGAGTGTCTTATCATCCAGTGGGAGCGGATTGATATCATGCTCCCTGATATTTATTTTCTGACTGAGCTCCTGATGTTGGGTGTGATCGGCGACACTACGCCGAAGCTCACACATGGGGTGTCACAGAACGACCTCTATGAGAGGCATTTCTATGCCTCATCTATGGTGCATGCATCGTACATACTGGTGTGTGACACTAAGAGTCTTGTAGATCTGCTTGTGGTAGCAATGGTGGTGCGGATCTTGTGGTCATCGGGACCTCAGAAGATCTCAAGGGGGAAGCTCCATATTGTGGAGCATGTGGTGAGGAGCACCTAATCTGGGTGGTCCCAGATGTACTGGACATAGGTTCGTCATTCATGAAACCATGCCATGACAATGGGATGTTGATGTATTTATAACTTTGGAATGTATTCACTTATATTGTACCTCGATGTTCCTATCGGGAGAATCATTTATATTTAATTATACCCGGATGTTCCTATTGAGAGAGTCATTAATATAATAAAGTCATGCAAAGTCAATGAGGTTAACCCTCAGTTGCAAGTTGGGGAAATAGACCCCATAATTGAGTTGAGGTTAACCCTCCTTGTTGATCAGGGAGGCAAAGTCCCCACAGTTGAGGGGCACTAGGGTTATTAGACTCTCCTATAGATGTCGTCCCTGGTAAGTAATTGTTAAGTCATAAACTAGTATAAATAGAGAGCGAGATTCTCTATTTGTCACACACACTCACCCAGTTATAGCGCATAGGTGAGAGAAGAGGAGCTCACACAAGTGAGAGAGAGAATAGCTGTTAGAGATCATCTTTTATGTCTTTGGGTTTTACCGCTGCCATTGGTGCTCATACTATCTTTGAGGAAATTGCGGGGTTTTCTCCTTTATGGTTTCCCTGAGGAAAAAATTTGTGTCTATTGTCTCTTGTGATTAATTATTGTCCATGTTATTCTCTCAGATAACATCCTAAGATCATATTGTCTAAATGATAAAAATCTAACATGGTATCAGAGCTAACCTGAGAAGAAGACATTGTGCAAGTTTAGAACCTATGGATTCTTACTTTTTGGGTCTCTCTCCACAATCCATCAGCGAAAGGAGGCTAGGCTAACACACCATTGAAGGGAACATTTTTTTGTCGAAGCAGAATTTGACTACGAGCATTTTCAGTTTTTGTTGCAGGAAATTAGAGATTTTTACTGAAGAGAAATTTTTCAATGAGCCCAGCATAGGATTTCTCTCCTCCTCAAAATCAAAGTTTAGAAACCAAGGTCAAATTTTTTGGTTGAGTAAAACTCTGGGAAAGTCAAACCCTAATTTGACCCCGGGCCTAAAAAACCCTAAAATACTAAAACGGGTAGTTTTGGTACATTCTCTATATATCGGGATCAAAGAAGTATCAAGGGATGAAATTTTTATAGGAAGAAGATAAAGTACTGATGTACCCTGTGTAAAAGTTTCAGCCTTAGATTCGCTATATTCTGGGAGATATGATTCCTCCAAATCAGGGTTCCAGCCTCTTCTAGGATTCATCCCTAAACATGACACCTTAGGAGAATTGCTATATCTCGGGATACGAAGGTCCAAATGAAATTTATCAAGATGTTCTAGATAGGGAATGGACTTCAATTGTTGTGTTAAAATTTTCAAACCCAAAAGGTGAAACAGTGACACGTGGAAGTCCATACAAGTTCTCTATTTTGAACAGTCCTGATTTAAGTCACCTTGGGAAAAATATCATAAGTCCCAATTAGTGAAATCAATTCTGGTAAAAACTATGTTGTTGGAAATAGGAAATATGAGGCTACCTTATTATGAAGTTTTAGACACAGAGGAGCGGTAATTTCAGAGATACTATAGAAATACTATCAGGAATTTCTGCAGAAGAAATTGGAAAACTAGGGCTTCCTGTTCCGGGAGATTCCCTCCACTGTTTTCAGACAAAGAGTACATTGGACATATCCTCTTGAAGAGGGATATATTTCTATCCAATCAGAAGTTTGAAATTCCAAGTTTGAAAAATTAGGGTTTCTCTGACAAACCCTAGATTAGCCAGCTCCGAAACCAAGACGAACACCTGAAATATGTAAGATCTAATCTTTTTCTATTTACATTTGAGGTTCTCATTTCAAAATGACTAATGACACCAGCTTGATGACAAGCTTGGTGAAGCTGACAACTTCCAAGCATGGAAGTAGAGGATCTTCATGGTTCTTGAAGGAAATGAATTGGACACCTACATAAGTGGAGAGGTTCCAGTTTTAGAGGGAGATGAGGCTAAAGCCTTACACAAGAAGAACTTGGTCAAGACCAAGAAGATCATTGTTGATTCAATCAAGGATCACCTTATACCACAAGTGTCTTCCCTAAAGACACCTAAAGAGATGTTTGATTCCTTGACCAAGATATTTTGAAGGGGAAAATATAAATCGGAAGAAGTATAGGAACTCTGTGATCCTTGCAGAAATAGACTTAGATCAATATTTTAGTAAAGAAGTTATAAGAGCCAGAGGGAGATGAGGCTAAGGCTAGAGTCATGAGAATCATTGCAGATTCTATTAAATAGCATCTCATCCCTCATGTGTCATCCTTGAAGACACCAAAAGGAAGTGTTCAATGCTATGACGAAGCAATCGAAGAAGAATAAGATATTGTTATAACCACCTTGAATGGCCTCCCGGGATCATGGGATTCATTCATTCAAGGAATGTGTTCCAGAAGGAAGTGATTACCTTCAGCAGACTCTAGGAAGAGCATACACAAGATGAAGCTCGACTCGTAATACGAGAAAGGAAGATGGGAGCAACTGAATATTTATCTCTCACAATTCAAAGAAGATCCCTCAAGCGATGAGGAATATGAAGAACTCAATTTTTTAAGAACCTCTTATCCATCTTAGCATTTGGATAAGAAATGATGATGTCATGAATGAAGAAGATGATGAAGAAGAAGGCTCAAGAAGGAGTCTACCCACAAAACGAATAAAAGATAAGTATTCAATTGTTATTTCATGATATTGTTTTGTTATGCATTTGTTTATATTCAGTTGATGTGTTATGCATGATAGAATGTTTGCATTAATAATAGTATACTACTAATATGCATGTGATGGGTAAGTAGCTCATGGTGCTATAAAACTCTCCATTGCTGCTTCTCTAGAATGAAACCTCTTTGCTGACATATTGGATTGTTGTGCAATCTCAATGATGTCTTGGTAGAGATGGAAGGCATTTAGAAAGTTTCCGTGAGATATGGATGAATGTTGTATTGGCTAAAATAGTTGCATGATTATATATTTATGCATAAGAATTTTCCATTGTGAATATGCCTTATGAAATGTTTCTAACCATATAACCAATGCATTTTACTTGTAGGAAAGATCGCGTACAATCACCTACAAGAAAAGAAGGATGAGACTTGTTCCAAAAAACAAGTGACGACAATTCAAGAAATAATCCAAAATGAAGAATAGTATGACGAGGCCTCAGACACACTCTAGTTATGTGACACTGTTGAGCGACATCATTGATGCAGATCCTTCCAGCTATGAATAAGTAGCCAAGAAGAAAGGGAAGGAGAGTACCAGTTCAAAAAGAATGATGTCTAGGATGTGGTATCGAGACCTGAAGGGAAGTCCATAGTGGATCTACAAGATCCAGCATGCAATAGATGGAAACATCGTGGGATACAAGGCAAGATTCGTATCACGAGGCTTCTCACAGAAAGAAGGCATAGACTATGAAGAGACATTTGCATCTAGTGGGAGTTGAGGCACATGACAGGAAGACTCATGTGTGCAAATTAAAGAAGGCCTTGCAGGAGCTTGAAGATCACCTAGAGTGATGAAGATATTAAACTTTGCTACAAGGTTGAATATGAAAGCCTATAGATGACTACAAGCTCACAGATGGGTGCGAGAAAAACTCTTAAAAAGGTTCAAGATAGAGGATATTGGTATCCAGTGACCCTAGATGGATACATAGAATATTAGTAGCAAAGGAAGCTACTTGTCACTCCAGGACATAATGTTTCAATACATAGAGTACAAAAGGAAAAGGGAGAATGATGCTCCACTTTAGAGGGAGTACCTACAGAAGATCCTAAGGTTCGACATGATATGATGGGATGGACAACTTACTGGTGGTTCTAAGCTTTACTGAGAGTAAAGCAGATTCCAAACCTTTACTTCAAGGTTGAAGGCGGAATACCAGTGATGCTCCTGTTATATGTCGATGACTTGTTCCTGACAGAAGAGAGGAACTCATTAAAGTTGCAACAAGGAGACTTGCTGCCGAGTTTGAGATAAAGGACTTGGATATGGTGCACTACTTTCTAGGCATGGAGGTGTGGCAAAATGTAGATGGAATCTCCCTGGGACAAGGGAAGTATGCAGTAGAGATCTTGAAGAGGTTCGGGATGATGGACTGCAAGGCCATGACCACACCTATGACATCGAACTTGAAGCTATTGAGTGTTGCTTCATTAGAGACGCTTGATGCTACGATGTATTGTCAGATGATTTGTTCCTTGATGTACCTAATGAATACGAGACCAGATATTTTCTTTGTTGTGAACACATTGAGCCAGTTCCTGACAGATACGAGACATGTTCACCTGATTCCTGCAAAGCATATTCAGAGGTACCTAAAGGGTACAATTGAATATGGGCTCAAGTATGAGGCGAATCAGAAGATTAACCTAGAGGGTTATGTGGATTCGAATTGGGAAGGCAATTCCATTGATAGGAAGATCACTTCAGGGTGCTGCTTTTGTATGGGATAAGAGAGGAGTAGTGAAGCTCCAGTATGTGATCCATATCGATATCTCTCAAAAGAGCGAGTTCTAGCATAGTTGATGAGACAGGTTGTCTAAGCATAAATCCTGATGAAGCTCGTAGGTTGCTCAAACATAATCAGTCCCGTAGGTTGTCCTGGGATGTAATCAGTCCTGGCGAAGCTCACAGGTTATCCTTGGATGTAATCATCCCTGATGCGATTCTATGCTAGAAATATCTAGAGAGAAGTTTGAGTACTTCAGGGAGAAGCTTGGTGTTCTCCAGATCAAGGTTCCTTCCAAGAGGAAGTGATGAGTCCGAGAGCCCTTCTGACATGGTGGTATTATTGGTTCCTCCCATGGTCAGATATAAGTGTTGTGCGTTTCTGACATGGTGGCAGGATTGGTTCCTCCCATGGTCAGATATAAGTGTTGTGCCTTTCTGACATGGTGGCAGGATTGGTTTCTCCCATGGTCAGATATAAGTGCTGTGCCTTTCTGACATGGTGGCAGGATTGGTTCCTCCCATGGTCAGATGTAAGTGTTGATCCTTTCCACAGATGGTATAGGTGTGTCCTACCATGCTGGTGGATGTAAGTGCAGAGCCTTTCCTTGGATGGTAGTAGGTGTGTCCTACCATGCCAGTGGATGTAAGTGCCGGGGCCTTTCCCTAGATGGTAGTGGGTGTGTCCTACCATGCCAGTGGATGTAAGTGTTGGAGCCTTTCAAAGATGGTAGTAGGTGTGTCCTACCATGCTAGTGAATGTAAGTGTTGGAGGCTTTCTCAGATGGTAGTAGGTGTGTCCTACCATGCCGAGGCTAGGCCTATAACCAACATGAAAAAGGGTTGGCTCTGTAGAAATTATTATGACGAGAAGAATTGAGAGATAGAACCAGTTGATCGAGATAGCAGAAGCAGTGATGATGATGATCCAGTGATGATGATTATCCAGTGATGATCTAGTGATGATCCAGCTTTGATGATGATCCAACTTTGATGACGATCTAGCCTTGATGAATGATCCAGTGAAGAATACTTGTGCTGATGAATTGTGTCAAGAGAATACCTTCCTAGTTAAGAGGGAGTGTTGATGTATTTGTAACTTTGGAATGTATTCACTTATATTGTACCCCAATGTTCCTATTGGGAGAATCATTTATATTTCATTGTACCTCGATGTTCCTATCAGGAGAGTCATTAATATAATAAACTCATGTAAAGTCAATGAGGTTAACCCTCCGTTGTAAGTCGGGGAAATAGACCCCACAATTGAGTTGAGGTTAACCCTCCTTGTTGATTAGGGGGGAAAAGTCCCCATAGTTGAGGGGCACTAGGGTTATTAAGTCGGAAACTAGTATAAATAGGGAGTGAGACTCTCTATTTGTCACACACACTCACCCAGCTATACCGCATAGGTGAGAGAAGAGGAGCTCACACAAGTGAGAGAGAGAACGGCTATTGGAGATCATCTTTTCTATCTTTGGGTTTTACTGCTGCCATTGGTGCTCATTCTATCTCTGAGCAAGTTGCAGGGTTTTCCTCTTTATGGTTTCCCCGAGGAAAATATTTGTGTCTATTGTCTCTTGTGATTAATTGATGTGCATGTTAACATGGGAGGGGATTTATATTTCCCCTCTTTTTTTTTGCTCATTCTTCTTTGAACGACTGCCGACCCTAGGACCACACTTGACAGTGCGAGAGGGAGGACCTCGTGAACCTTACATGAGAAGGTGGAGCGAGATGATGATCCGGGAGGGAGGCGACCTAGTGGGTTGGTTCTTTACTCAGGAGATTTTTGCATAGTGGGGGAAACTACCAGTCCTCATAGAGGACTACCCATATAGAGGGATGGACTATCGTGGAGATCCAGAGATGCCTCGACCTCCACGATAGACCTGGGGACATGATGGTAAGTATACATGATGCTTTATATGGTTGCATTCATATATAGTTTACTATCTTAGTGTTAGTTGGTTTATGTATGTGATAGATACTGATGACATACTCTGTGTATGTGACATCGAACTGCTCCCTCCAGCAGGCTATCAGCAATGAAGGGGCAGGGTGGAGGGACTGGATCCACCTGCTCACGGGCATGAGAGGCGTCAGAATACATTGAACTCACTTCATCACAATATAGAGTGCTTATTAGAGGGGATCACTGATGACAGTTGGCAGCACATGGATGATGATCTCATCACCATATGTTACCATGCTCCTCTAGAGTGGATCCCATTGAGGAAGAGGATCATAGTCATTGTCGAGTATGTCTGAGCAGTGGCACAGGGCAATGTGCTGATGGAGGAGGAGAAGGAATCCAGTGAGGAGGACACAGAGGACGACATGGAGGAGGACATGGACCCATAGTAATAGGAGGAGAACTCCGAATCTGACTAGCAGCTAGTGGTACTGCCACTAGTGCAGTGGTGCACTGGGATTTTTGTATGATATGTATGCTTATGCAAGAAATATTATGGGGCTTCATGTTTTTGTACTAAACATTATTACATGATGATATGTATATATATATATATGTATTATGCACGTGGATGCACTTTTTATGGTTTCTTATATGAGTCTTTTTATGATGATGATGCCTATATGATGTATATGACATATGTATGCATGACTATATAATGATGTATGATGCAGTTTTATTTCCTATATGTGATGATTGATGTGCCACTCTAGAACGTCATTAGCCATTCGGTCTGCTACATTGTTGAGACTTCTGGGAACATGTGTGAATGTAATGGATTCAAAATGTTTAACCAAATGTCTAGTGTGCTGGAACTTTCTAAATAGACGAGGATCACATACCCGGTAACAGTTATTCAACTGGGAATCTAAGAAGACATCAAGGTGATGAATACCCATGTGTAAGGCGGCGTCCAGGAGGCTAATGACACCATTGTACTCAGCCTAGTTGTTGGTATCAATTCCAACACACATTCCGTCGATATGGATCAACTCATGTGACGGGGAATAAATAACCCACATAATTGAGGCGATATTTGGAGACCATCTACTTGATATGTCAGGAAAACCAACGTAGCGATGCAAGGTAGGATCCATCTGGAACAACCAAGGAAACAAAATGCGAGACTCGTGACAAGAACGGTGTAAAACAAAAAAGAAAAAATATGACACAAGTGACTCATGGTGGGTGACATCAGGCATAGAACCTCTTGAGTTAGATCCTGTTGCAGGGACTCTTGAAGATGTGGTAGTCAAATTCGGCAAGGATATATGCCCCCTTGTCGAGGAAACGATGGACGACATATGGTCTGTACCACATGGAATCAAAATTCCCTTTCCCTGACTTACCATTGGCTTGATCGTAAACGAGGACCAAATCGCCTTCGCTAAAGGTGCGAGGGTGGCATGGGAGTCAAAATGTGACTTCGACCAAGTCTTAGCCACTTTTATCGTTTGGAGAGTGGCACGATGGTCCTCATTGGTTTGTTCGAGCATAATAAAGCGTTGTTCTAATGGAGAGGTATCGGGGAGAATCTCGATGGTAAGGAAAACTGATGGAATATGGCACTCAATGGGAAGTACTGACTTGACACCATATACTAAGTGGAATGGGGTAAAACCAGTGGAAGTCTTTGTTGATGTTCGGTATGCCCAAAGAGAGGAGAACAAAATATGGTGCCAGTTGGATTTATGGTTTCCCACCATCTGATGGAGCATGGTTTTGAGGATATTGTTGACAGCCTCAACTTGGCCATTTCCCTGGGGGTAATATGAGGAAGAATATTGGTGTTAAAATTTCAACATGGTAGAAATCTTGGTCCAAACCGTGTCTTCAAAATGACGACCATGGTCTGAGATTATCTGTTAGGGGACACCGAAACGTGTGATAACGTGGTTGAAGAAGAAACGTGCTGTCGTGTTGGCCTTACAATTGAATGTAGGCATGGACTCGGCCCATTTAGTGAAATAATCGATGACCACGATGACGTAGTTATGGCCACCGACTGGGGTAGGATTACATGTCATGAATTCAATCGCCAATTCGTAGAAGGGATTGAATGTGACCATAGGATGTAATGGCGCGGGAGGAGTCCTTGCTTTTGAGGAAAAGAGTTGACAAATGCGACAGTGTTTAACTGCATGGATGGAATTGACAAAGAAGGTAGGCCAAAAATAACTGGCACGGAGAATCTTCTGGGCGGTAGCCAAACTAGAAAGGTGGCCACCCCAGGCTCCACTATGACAGTCATTCAAGACTTTTTCAGGCTCATTGTGGGTCAAGAAATGATGCAATATGGTATCAATGCCATGATGGTACAAGACATCCCCTATGAGAAGATAGAGAACATCTTGGTGGCAAATGCATCGATGATCTTCTTGGCTTAAATGAGCCTCAAATTTCTGAGTGTGCAGATACAGGAGGATGCCCCCATACCAAGGGTCTTCCGTGGATATGACAAATAGAAATTAGTCCGATAGGTTGACTGTAATAGGTGATGAAGCAGACGATGGAGGGAGGTCTGTCATTAAGGTAGCTAACACCAGAGATTTGGTGCTTTTAGGGAAAACAAATTTCAAATCATACTCCTGGAGAACGACAATCCACTTGGCAGCATGACCTTGAATAAGGAGGCGGCTCAAGAGATACCTCATGGGGTTGGAATCAGACACGAATCGAGTGCAGCTCAAAAGGATGTAATTGCGTATCTTTTGAACAGAAAAGAAGACGGCGGGGGCCATCTTCTCTTCATGTGAATAACGTAAAGGGGGACCCATCATACATGAGTAATCGGCGGTGAAACTGGGTTGGGAAACACGATGGATGTTACCCGAGTGTGGTGGCATCATGGGAGAGCCTGCGTAGAACTAAGGGTTCTATGTGATAGAGACAATGACTCCATCAGTAGCGTGGGATGCCCCCATTATATCACGATGAGAGGAGCCAGCTCGAGGAGCATCGGGTATGATGGTATATAAGTAAGCGGACTGGGTGTAGATTAAGTCAAACTATTGAGCCTTTAGGATGGCCTCCTCCTCAGTTTGGGGTCGCTCAAAGGAGACATCCTTGGATATGGGTGGGATTAAGGTTTTTAGAAAGCAGTCAAGGAAGATCATATCATCCAATTGGATATTGCTCAAGCTACGTCAACGTCGCCACTCACGGATATGATCCAATGATGTGGGTAGTTGTGGTTTGACGGCAGGATAAAATTATTTCCACTCCCTTGTCATATCAAACAGGTAGTTGAAATTATTGAAGGAACATGGAGGCAATTGAGGAGGAATCGAGGTAATTGCCATGAGAAAATTCGATGTACCATTTGGTTGCAGCACCCGTAAGTGTGCAATGGAACAACCTCAATCTAATAGAGTCATCCACAATGATGTTCGATGAACACCATAAGTGGAAATACATGATGTGGTTCTGGGGGTCCTCGTCTGCCTAATTTCCCTCAAACTTTGGGATTTCTGAGGGAAGTTTTGTAGGCATAGGAGGCTAGTGTGGTTGATGACTGGTGGGGTCATTTGTTAACCTTGCCAAATATGGTAGGTTAATACTAGCCATAAAAGGTAGGCTAGACCCGAGGTTGGCTCGGGAATGACCAACAATGGTCCCGATGGCTTCGGGAATGTAGTTCCCGTGTATGAATGAGGGTTGGTGAGGTTGACTTCCCATAGGAGGAATAGTTGGAACGGATGTGGAAGGGCCACTGCCCCCAGGTATAAAAGGTGGTATGGTAGGAACCACGGTAGTTGGTGTGGGTCCGCCACTAGTAGGTAGCATGCCAACAGCTGTCTGTGCAATGGATATGGGCCCACTAGTAGGGATACCCATGATTATGGGTGGCAAGGACATAGGTCCACTGGCAACTATCCCTCTATGGAAGGGATCTGGATATGTGCCAACCATGGGGCTAGATAGGGCAGTGAACAAAGTGGGTTTGGATTGGTAGGAATCTGAATCAAAATCGGAGGCTATGTGTGGCTTTGAGGGTGGTGAGTGATGTCAAAGATGGATTCGACAATGATGGTTTAAAGAACTGAACTGAGGGGTGTGCCCCCTAAGCCGATAGGAATAACATGGTGGAGCAATGATGGCTTAGTGTAGTGACGGGAAATGAATATGGACCCCGAGTTTAATCAGCTTCCTAATGGTTCAAAAGGAGTCACTCGGCCACCAATGTTGTCCGATGGCTTATGTATTGGGGAAATGCCCCTCACTCCACGACTCACGTAAAACTTATAACCGCTTTACCACAAACGAAATATCTTGGTTTTCCTCACAGGTGGGAACTAGTCAATCCGGTGGTGATCATTTCCCTTTTCCCTTGGCAAGTCCTCTCAATGGACAGCTACTTCGAGATTCTTGTGGTACTCCTCATAATGAGTTTTAGGGATATGCCCAAGTACTTCCCACAATTAAGCAGATGGGGTTCATACCCCAATCTGAATGTGATTATGTTAATTGGTTTTTTGAAAGGCTCTGCTCGGGGTTATGAACCGAGTGTGTTCACTTAATGGTGTGAGTGTGTGTGTACTTGTATGTAAAAAAAATTCCTTCCAACCTTGAAATGAATGACTAACAAGGGACTTTTTGCAGGAAACTAGTAATGGGCTGTAACAAAGTAGGTATGGATAGAAAAACAGGTCTAGACAGAGGTTTGGGACAGACAGGGGTCTGAACTAGGAACAAAAAATAGTCTGTAAACTGACAGTCACACCTTTCAAAGGAATGGACGTGATCTGGGTCACACAAAATAGAAAGGCGGAGGAGATCTGGACAGAAAACAGCCAAGTCGCATCTAATAGAGGATCAGACGTGACTGAGTCTTTTGCAACAGGGTCATAGGGGTGACTGGGGTTGCTTCGTCAGCCAGAATAGGCATGATCCGGCCCTGTGAGCCAGGTTTCGTGTATCAGGGCTAAGGTCATGTTTATTGGGTAGAAAGGAGAGACTGAGTCGTGGCTTTCGGCCCAATAGGTGCGATTGTCCCCGAATTGGAAAACAAAAACAAAGAAGACAGAGCCGGTAGGGGCCGGGGGAGCAAGCACTAACGCAGTGAAGGTTCGGATCGACTGCGTGGGGGCCCGATCGATGACGACTGAAGGAAGAAACTGAATACAAACCTTTAGTAATCCTACAGAAATAGGGATTCGAGAGGATCAACCAGCGGAGTCGCCAAAATTGTAACATGGATTTCTACCTTGTTACATACAAAAGCACCAGCCTTACGTTAATGGGATTGTAAGGGAGATTTCATGGAAAACTAAAACAATAAAACATATTAGTAAGATAAATCAAATATATATATGACGGATAAACTAAATAAAATACAAATAAACAAATTTTATACCTTTTTTCTTGTAAAGTGGGACACCGTGGTCGTCTCGGAAGTGGTCTGCCTCTCCACAGACTGGTTATCCTGGTAGGTACGGAGGATGTCTCAACGTACAATGTGGGAATGGTATGGTGACGAGATGATGGCAAATTGGTGTGTGAATACCTGAGAGTAAATGTGCCCCAGCGTACTCACAAAATGAAAATGGGAAAAAAGGTATTTTGGGAGAGCTCTTCACAATGTATTTATAGAATAGATCTAGGGTGTTTTGACCCAATGTGGTTACCCATGGTATTGTCCTATGGTTTTCTCTCTTTTAGGACTTTTTCATCCTTTTTAGGGTTTTTGTACCTCTTTTAGGGTTTTTGACCCTTTTTTAGGGTTTTGACCCATTTTTTGGAGAGAGTGAAGGTAAACCATAGTCAATAATAATGTTTTGCGCCATTTTTTGTGAAAATACAATTGTGAAGGTCAAAATAAAGGGAAATATGGTAGGAATATGATGTATGTATGGTTTAGGCCATGTAGAGATAGGTGAACAATTTTTTTTTTTAACACTCAAGGTCAACTTTCGATGGGGTTGTGGCACATTTGATCAAAATCTTTCGCATTGGTTTTTACAGCACCCAGATTGGATTGGCCCTCCCTTCCACTGCAAATTTGATGGGACATCTAGCGACATATAAATCAAATTATTTTTTAGGATCAATTAGTAAATTCACACATCATTATGCATTATATTTTTGCATGTCAGGGGATATTGAGAAATATTTTAGAACACTCTGTGAGAACTATCCCACCTCTTATATCTCATATGAATTTTCCATTGGGTTTTTTTACATTGCATATCAGCTACCGGGGGTCATATCCAAAGCTGGCATGTTGTTATCTCTTTCAAACACCAACTTTTTTTTCCATTTGTGGATGGGATGCGACCCAGGTTCAAACACTCGAAGTGATCTGCTTGCATTAGCAGGTCTACTTCATTTTGCACATATCAAAGGAATCCCCTTGTTGCAAGTTTATGGTGTCTCTAAAATTGTAGTGGATTAGGCTAGTCACAATGGAAAACTACAGGTGAATTTTCTACGTTTGTGGAAATATTTCATACGAAAGCTTCAGGATACTTTCCATTCCATTGTTTTCCATCATGTTTTCTGTGAATACAATACCCTTGTTGATTTTCTATCTAAAAAAGGGTTGACTACTCCTGGAGGTCTTATTTTCTTTGTGGAAATTTTTCATGGATCTGTGACCACCCATGGAACTGTCCAGTTTTATTCTAAGTGATGTTTGATGACCATTCATCTTCTCTTGACAAGTCCAGACTATGTGGATCTCTTGATAGTTCTGATATGTTTTGATCGTGTTTCCTAATGCTTTTTGGATATATTGTAGATTTAAAGCATATGATTGTTTTCTTTTAATGCTCTTCTGTTGTATAACTAATATCCCAAACATACTTCCCGATATGTTTATTGTTATGAACTATCCATTGTATACAAGCCATGTATAGTTTGATTCATCTAATGAATATTAGCTATATCTATTTTCCCCTGAAAAAAAACATGATTATAAGTTTAACATTATGACTATGTACAAACAAGTGGGTTGTAAGAAGGATTTCTCAATGTCACATGGGATACATTATGAATTCTATGAAAACAATTTTAGAATGTGATAAGGATAATGATTTTCAATATATTTATGTTATAATAACATTGAAAAAAAACTCAGTAATTATTTTATAATACATATATTAGTTAATTATATTTGCATGTAATTTTCATTTATGTAAGTGTTAAACATGTACCAAATGTATATGAATATTATAGATAATGTTAGGTTTCTATATGCTCTTACTATAATAAATGTATCTCACAATCATAAATTATGGCTTATTTTTAAAGATTTTGCCTATATTGTAATGATTTTGTTAGTAATTAGGATGTTTTATAGTGTCAAAAGTATTTAAGAAAACATATTATGTTAAGTTAATGATGCCATTTACATTATAGTGGTATTATTAGTTATTAAGATGTTTTTATTGATATTTTTTCGAAGGTAGAAAATTCTATCATAACTTAGTTATCAACTAATAGTGAGGACAACCATCACTAGCTACTACCGGGAAAATGGTTTAACTCATCAGCATTATTCAAGGAAAACCATGCCACCTAAAATGATATGTTAGTAGTCCATAAGGGGGTAAAATTTCACTCCTACTAGATACATGTGGGTCCTTGTTTGTTAACGTATTCCCTTATGTCCAAGAAAGACGAGTTCTTATCCAATCAAAATAATTTGTACGCCTTACTCTAGGACCAAAAGGTGGTTTCATCCTAGATAGCATCAGTAAGAAAGTCAATATAGCTTGTAGTCTGCATTAAAGTTATCTCCGATGGGGTCATGTGCTTTCTAGTAGAATCTAGCCTTAGTCCCATACATCAGCATAGATACTACCCTAAGTTGTAGTTTATCCTCTTTCCGAATAGGATTTATTATTAATTTGTGATAGAACAAGACTAAAAACCATGTTTTCACTATATTATAAATTTATTATAATGAAAATTTAAGGTCGAGGTATTTATTTATGTAAGTAAAAAAATGTTACATGTGAATGATGAGTGTGCATTAATAATGATTAGTGATGTACATTAATATTATTATAATTTCACATCGAGAGGGGTTGGATCCACCAATGAGGAATGAGAAGTTTTTCACTAGTGACTATGGTTAAATTCTCATGAGGGAATACCCAGAGGTAGTGGTCGATAATGCGAGTCCTGTATTGCACTCCATATGCACACATAAGTGGATCAAATCCCACTCTCTTGTCATCCATTAGACCAATCAATAACTATTGTATTTACGACCACAATTTCGTCTAAAGGGGTTGAATCAACTAGTAAGGAATGAGGATTTTTTCGCTAGTGACCAAGGTTCAATTCCCATGAGGACATCTGGTCCCTGAGATTGTCTTGGGGGCACATGGAGATAATGGTCGAATGTGTGAGGCATGGTCTCCACAAATAATTGAATCAAAGTCTACCCTCTTGTCATCCTTAAGACCAAACATTATTCGTCACAACTATGGTGACAATAGAAAGGGGTGGTAGGTGTAGAGATAGAATTTTTGTTTTGATGGGAACAAAGAAATGACTTATGAATAGGGGTTGGGAAAGGTAACAAACAACCAAGTGGAGGACCTTGCACTATTCCAAGGGCTAAAATATTTGGACACAAACTACATTAAAAAATGTTTTAATCATAGGATACTTGGCCATCGTTATCAGAAAAATCGACAAATCCAACACTCCTACTAACAACAAACTTGACGGGATCATCCTAAGAATCCATAAAGAATCTTATTGTTTTGACCTTGTGGAGTTCTATTGTCTCCTCGTAGAGCACAATAAGTAGTCATACACCCTAGCCAATGCATCATATAGAAAGGGGACTGTTGTTTTAAAGGAAAAAATGGGGTTACATGTTACCCCATTATTAAAGAATATATGTATATCAATCTAATATCATGCATTCCCTTCACGTATCTCAACAATAGACAAGGAGAAATATTTAAGGGCGGGAAAGTTTCAATGGAGATCACTCTCATCGTACACGGACTCTTTACTTAATGTTGAGTAACCCTCATTAATTGTCAATGATTAAGAAGAATAAAATATATGGTATTAATATCGAGGAGCTTGCTCAGGATGGTTCATATGGTATCAGTGAGGACCTTCATTATTAGGTGCAACCCAAGCAT
>LPNX010262779.1:463766-514534 GCA_001517045.1 Pseudotsuga menziesii
CAATCGCGTATCTGGATTTGTATTCGCGACTGGCTATACTGGAAACCCGCGAATGATTCGCAACTTGCTAGTTATACAACTCACGGATCTTTATATTCACGACTTGCTGTATTAGCAACCCGCGAATGATACGCGACATGCCTGTAGTGCAACCCGCGAATGCCCCTAAAACAGTGTTTTTCTCATTTTTGTGGTTTTTCTTCTGTTTGTGGGCTGTTGGGTAGGTCTTTTAGGGTCCTCTGTAGGTGCATGAATCCATGGATTTAGTGTCATCTTCTTTTGGTTGTTCTTTATCTATGTGGTAAACCCCTTTTATAGCATTAGTTTTTGCTCTTTGCTCTTTCCCCCATCTCCTTTGCTTGGTTAGATTTTTGGCTTATGTTTTTGGTCAGCCTCTGTTAGTGATCTTTGGTTGATTTCAGAATCTTTTTGGTGCTGGTTTCCTTCTTCTTTTGTTGGTTAAATTCACCATGCCCAAATAGTTGACTTGTCTCTTATGCAAGCCTTCCTTCCAAGTAGGGATTATGCTGACTTTAGTTCAGTCTAGAGTTTGTTTGGCGGTTGTATAGCAAAGTTCATTTTGCTTTGTTCTTGTCATCTACATACTTTGCTTTGTAGGTAGTTTTTCTTTTCCATTTATAAAAGAAAATTAAAAAGAACCTATACTTGTTTTTGTTGCTTCCCCCCCTACCTCCTTCTTTGGCTTGACCTTGTTGGACAAGGTACTGAGCAGCCTTTGTTTGTAGGTTTAGATTGATACTTGGGACTTCTTGACCTTTGTTTATGTCCGTCTTATTGCTCAGTCTTTTCATTCCAAAGTTGTTGGCTTGTTTACCTTTGTGAGCCTTCCTTTTAAGAGAGGTTGATATCTAACTTTAGGGAAACCTAGGGTTTGTTTGTGGGGTGTAGAGTAGTTGTCTATTTGCTTTGCTTTCAGTACTTGTTTGCATTAGTTGATAGGCTGATTTTTCTTTTGTGTTCATAAAAGAAAAATACAAAAACACATGTTTTCTTTATATGCATGTAGATTAGGTTTTTAGTCTAGATTGCATGGCATATCAGTGTTTTTGGAAAAATATATATATAAATAAAAAGAATTTGTTCTTTTGTGGCTTTCAAGTTTCTATTTGAAAAGAAAAATAAAGAGAATAGTTTTTGATTTTTGCATTTCATATCTCTTTGCTTAGTCATTTTGTTTCAACTTTGAGTCAAAACACCACATAAGTTTCATGCCATTTACCCTCTGACTAAAAACAACCCTTAAAATAAACGATATAATTTTAAAAATTTACTAGTAAGTTTTATTTTATAGGGTCATACACCAACTAACTCAGGCTAGACTTGTGGATTAGGGAGTTTCAACTCTCCACAAATGTTTAAATTTCATACGTAGTTGGCCTATCACTAGGTAAATCCTTTTCTACGTTGATTGTATCTGGGAAGCTCCTCTCAAATGGGAGTTAAGCACTAGGCCGCATGGAGGCTTGGACAGAGGAGATAACCCTCCGAATCCTTGTCAAAATGTAACCCAGGACTTTTACACATCTGGGGATTCTATCCTAGACAGAGTTTCGGGCTCAGCTACCCTGCCCATGCGTACGAGTTCGGCTGACGACTGTCAATATAGTTAAGGTAGCCTTTAGTCTCTTTGACATTTAGGGTTCATACCCAGGTACACCAGAAGGTTATTTCTGGTGGACCTTGGACGGGCTTGGAAGGTAACCCCGGTAGAAAGTGTGTGAGGGCGGTGGGTGATTCCTCTACTTGTGCCTAAGAACATCTACAGGGATGCCAAGTAACTGTCTATCAGCTTTCTTCTGGAAAGTACATCTTATACCTGTTTGTCTATATGGCTTTAGGAATTTGTAGTGAGTGTTGTGTGGTTTGTCTGTACTTAGTGTGCCTTTAGGTGTATGCTTTGTAATTTTGGTTGCTTATCAACCTCAGACTTCGTCTCTTGTTTTGAAACTATGGCTAGCACCCCCTCGAACACCAACCAAGAGATCCCCATGATGGGAGCTCCTTGTTCTATTCCTCTCACAGGGAATGTTGGTGTTCCCTTGATGGCCACCTTGAATCTTCCAGGATTCACCTTAGGGCTACCAGTGTGGTTGTTTTCCACTCCAACTGTCCTGAATGCTCCTGATGCTTCTCAAGTAAGCTCCTTATATCAAGAGCATCAAAACACTGCTTCCCCTTCACCTGTAGTTTATTCTCCTCCTCCTTCTACCTCATGTGGTGAAAGTACTAATACTAGTAATCGGCAGTCTAAAAGGAGTAAAAGAAGGAGGAATAGGAAGAAAGAACATAAGCAAGGGGGCACCCACTCAGCCTCTGCAAGTCAAGTTGAACCTCACCACCCAGCCTCTGTGGTTCATGCTGGGGGCACTCATCCAACCTCTGCAAGTCATGTTGGATCTAAGCACTCAACCGCTGCAAGTCAAGTTGATCTTCACCATCCAGCCTCTGTTGATCATGATGGTGGGATCCTTCCAACCTTTCAAGGTCATGTCGGATCCAGTCACTCAGCCTCTGCAGTGCATGCTGAGAGAACCCATCCAACCTATGTTAGCCATGTTGGATCCATCCACCCAGCCTCTGTTGTTCATGCTGGGGGCACACACTCAACTGCTGAAAAGCTTGTTGATCCTAACCATTCAACCTTTGTTGTTCATGTTGGTGGTGCCCATCCAACCTCTGCAAGTCATGTTGGACCTAGTCTCTCAGCGTCTGCAAGTCATGCTGGGGGCAGTCTCTCAGCCTCTGTACTTCATGCTGAAGACAATCCGTCAGCCACTGCGAGTCATGTTGACACTATTGAAAAGACTACCCGTTCAAAACACAATCCCAAGTTTCCTTGTAAGCTTTGTGAGGAAGATCACCTTACTTATAAATGCCCTTCTATCGTGGAGGTGCGAAGAGTTTGGATTCATGGTCATCCCGTTTTTTAACATTCTGAAGTCTCTCAACAACCAACCTCTCTTAGTCAGGTTGGACCCAGTCACCCAGCCTCTGTAGTTCATGCTGGGGGAAAAATCTTAGCCTCTACAGGTCATGCTGAGAGCAAACAATCATCCACTGCTAGTCATGTTGACATCGTTGAGAAAACTGGTCGCTCGAAGTGCAAACTTAAGTTCCCAGCTTGTATGCTATGCGAGGGAGATCATCTTACTCACCTATGCCCTGCTATCGCAGAGGTGCGAAGAGTGTGGTCCAAGACTCAAGAATTTCCTTCTCCTGAACAACCTATAGTTTCTCAACAACCTACTCAACCTTTGGTTGATCAAGTGGTCAAACAAATCTCAGATTTGGTCGATCCCACTCTTCTTTCGTAGAGTGTTCCTAATGTGATTGAACCAATGCCATCTTTGGTCAATCCCACTCTCCCTTCGGAGAGTGACTTTGACGAAGCGGTTGAATCGATTCCAGTATCGATCAACCCCACTCTTCCTTTGGAGAGTGAAGTGTCTACTAGTCACATTTTCTTCACTTCCAGTTCAGAACTTACTGAACAAGGGGGCACTAAACTTGTTTCAGATCAACCCCCACCAAGCCCTCGGATTGCTTCCTTTGATTGGGATAGCCTAGTTGAGCCGCGCCTTCCTTCTAATGCACCTTTCCAGATAAAGGTCAAAGTTGAACCATATACGATTGCTCATTGTATTGTTGATGAAGGAGCCTCAGTTAGTATTTTGTCTGCTCGTGCTTGGCAAGGCATGGGATCTCCCAGCCTTGTGTCAACTGCTAGTCAGTTACTGGCATTTGATAGAAGAACTTGCATAACCTTGGGAATTCTTGCTCAAACACCTGTTACTTTGGGTGGGAAGACCGTCTTAGTTGACTTCATGGTGATAGAAGACCCCTTGGACTTTAATATGCTCCTTGGACGTGATTATGTCTATGCCATGCAAGCTGTGGTGTCAACATTCTTTCGTGTGATGTACTTTAATCATGGCGAATAAATTGTCACTATTGATCAGTTGGATTTCTTTGATCCGTCTCCTGACCCACCTAGAGACCAGGTCTTTCCTTTATTGATTCCCAATGTTTCTGTAGACACCACCCCACCACAGGTGAACTATGTGGCCTCTTGTCCTTTGTGTTCAATTGCTATTGAGAAGCAGCCTCTGTTTTCATGCTTACCTTCTCGGGACTTGGTCCCTATAGTTGAACAGGTGAGTCATCCTATACAGACTGTGGGGCCTAATCTCCACTCTATTGATCCATTTGAAAGTTTAGACATGTGTCCTATCTCGGATGATCTCCTTCCTTTGGATGAAGTATTCCTAGAGTCTTTGATACAGTCTGACCTTCTTTTGGATGTTGGTTCAGTTGTGACTAAGTCTAACCCTGAATTGCTTAGTAAGACTGATTTTCCCATGGATCGGTCTTCTTATGTTGGCCTTGTTGAGTCTTTTGACTCTTCCTTCGAGCAGCAAGTCAGTGATCCTGATGAGTTTGATTTTTCTTATGAATTTTTCAACTCCCATGATGCTGCGTTTGGTCCTGCAGACTCTATCTCCCTTGTTTATTTTTGCTCTCCTTCTGAGGTCGATCTTACTAATTATAAAACCTCGAGCCTTGGTGCTATAGAATCCTTTTCGGTTGATTCTGCCTTGACTTTCCCTTTTATAGAAGATAGCAAAGTCACATGTGTTTCTACCAAAGTGACCCGCATCGGATCGTTTCTTCTGAATATGATTATGATGTTGTTGTTTCTTGGAGACAGGATTTGTAGTTGGGATCACAACTGTTTACTAGCCTCACCTTGTTGTTCAAGTCGTAATTGCATTTGCATGTGCCCTGCTCGCGCTTATGAGCCTGATGCCGGCTTCCACGCTTTTAGCTCGTTATATAAGCCCTCATCTTTGTTCTCATCGTCGCCCAGCCTTGTATCATTTTGCCTTTGCAACTTGACACCCTTTACCTTGAGGAGACTTTCCCCGAGTGTTCTTATCTTGCTCACTTTCCTTACATTATGCATAGGTTTGTTCCTTGCGCTTGGAACTAGTTTCGCCTGTCTATGACACTCGTCTCCTCACATTTAGAGCATTCTTTCTGCTCTCCTTCGATCTCGTTAAAAACAGTAATGAGGCCACGAGTTGACTTTTCCGGACTCGTTAAAACTTCACGGGAAATATTTTGAGTTTCTTTAGGCTCAAGTCTGACTCCTCAAAATAGACTTGACTGCCGAGTAAAGTTGTCCATTTAGGCTCGTTAAGAATATGTGAATGGGCATCCACATTGGGGGTAGGTTATCTCTTTCTCGGACCATGTGGAATAATACGAGAAAGGATCCCTCTCTTTTCTATTTGAATTGAGAAGAGTATTCTCAGGCATAGGTTTATCTCTTTTCCGGACCTGAGGGACTAAACTTACGGAAAAGGAACCCCCGGTATGACCTTAGTTTTCTCTTTTTCGTGCTCTGGACCAAAACATGAAAAAGATTCCGAGTGTACTTTATGTCTTTGTCATGCTCGTTAAACCCTAAAGAACAAAGCATCGAGTTAATTGTTGTAAGCTCCATTTCTCGTAATCAAATGGATCTTTCCGAGTGATCTTGCCTTCCTTCACACTCGTAAAACTCAGACTATATGCTGCTTTTGAAGGAGCGTTGGGTAGGTGGTATTTTAACCTTTTTCGGACCTGCCTGACTAAGTACGAAAAAGGTCATTTTATCATTAAAACCCTGCTTCAACAAAGGAAGCAAATTCATAATCAAGAAGAAAAATGGACCTAACTTTGTCCAAACACACCTATTTGAATAAGGAAACTCAATATGCAGCTTCTAATATTATATAATATTTTGGGTCAAAGGCTTGGGGAGCTCAAGGAAAAATAAACAATACACCAAATGCCTACTTACATGGAAATGAAAAATAAAAAATCATATATACTGACATGGAAATGGAAAATAAAAAATCACATAACACACCTATTTGAATAAGGAAACTCAATATGCATCTTCTAATATTATATAATATTTTGGGTCAAAGGCTTGGAGAGCTCAAGGAAAAATAAACAATACACCAAATGCCTACTTACATGGAAATGAAAAATAAAAAATCACATATACTGACATGGAAATGGAAAATAAAAAATCACATATACAAAATGAGCCGTCATGGTTTTCTTTAAAGCTATATGCTTTATATGTTTTGTAAAGTAATTTGGAGTTTAAGAATTTTTATTCAAATCTATATTGATATTGGTTTTTAGATGTCCTTGAGGAATGGTTGCTTTAAAATTTGTGAATAACCCCTTAAACTTGTGGACTAGTATACATTTTTATATTAATATGATGACCAATACGATTACAAACAATTTATAATACAAAATTGAACCATTTTCTTAAGATATATATTATAATATTATACTAGTTAACATTTTACAATACAAAATTTAACCATTTTTTTAAAATATATATTAAAATATTACAATATTTCACATTTTTTCATTTATAACATAACGATAAAGGAAAAACAAAGATATATTTAAAAATAATTTTATTAAAAGAAAAGTCACCGCTTTGATGGATGGATATTCACATAAAGAATTTATTATAAAAGATATAGGAAGGCAATGGATTAAAGATGTTCTTGGAATTTGAGTTCCGTCATTCTCTTTCCTTTTGCTAAAGTCTAGCATGTGTGTGAGCTTTTGGTTGGCATACAACCCTTCATTGTCTTGTACAATAAATTATTTTTTACGAAGTGATCATCTTCTCGAAGAATCCCAGAGAAATCTTAACCCCATAGAAGATGATACCTCTGTTGGTTAGAGTTCACAACAAAAGAGAATTTATCAATTAACTACAAACTGGATTGAGAATCCTTCTCCCACTAACAAATAGAACTATTTTGCAATTGTGAAGGAGAACTAGAATTTCGATTTATAGTCAAGTGAATCAATAAGCATAGAGATCTTAGCCTATTTGAAGATCAATTGAACTTCAACATTAAAACATAAATTACAAATAACCATTTTTGTAAGTGTTTTTGTATTTTGGTACTTGCAATAGTTTTTTGTGAGTCTCAAGTCAAAAACTGTTTGTTGAATTGTAACTGGTGCATTCTCAGTACAAACCAACATCCTTAATTTTATGAGCTAGATTTTCAATTTTTGAGTCTTACTGTTAAATGGTGGAGTTGCAAGAATCCCTTTGAGGTCATTCAATCGGCCTTTCAAAAGAGTAAACTAAAACACTATTAGAGTTACTGAACACTCTAATATTCACTGCTCTTAACGATATAATTACAATCAACACATCAACTCTCCAATCTATTCTATCTTGTTTGCAAGATTCACAAGAACAAGTAGAAATTCTCTAGACTCAATCACAACTTAATCATTATGATATACAATGAAGGAATCATCCTTCTAAACTAGTCCTTGTTCAGAACAACCCTGTTTTTGAGTTTGATAATGATTCCTATCAGATATCATCATATGACCAACTCAGTGAAACAATTCCATATGCAAAAGACAAATCCTATCATGAACATGTTCAGTGAAATCTTTCCAATCCCATCATCAAACTTTGGCAAGAAATCGGGGATAACAAATATAAAATAGGTGTTGCATATGATAAGGGAATGAGCATTTATATTCTAAATTATCAAGGACCAATCTAGTTTCAAAGTTCTAGATTCCTTCAAGAAGATCCATCTTCACCTATTCCAATTTAGCATCAATGCCAACATTGTCATCAAATTGGCCACGTGGAGGATTAGTGTTTTCATCTCCATCATTGTCAACATTTCCAGGAGCATAAGCATTCTTAAGATAGATGTTCAAAACTGAAGAAACCTACAAGATTAAAGATCCACTATGTGTGGATCAATTCTTGGCAATGGTCAACAATAGCCAAGAAGATATATCACTTATACCAAAGAACTATGTCTCCAGTATTATACATATTGCAGTAGAAAGTATTCGTTCTTCTCACCTTGTACCTTATAGGGGGTTCATCATGGATTGACAATCAAGCTTCAAGTTTTGAATCCCTATCAATGAGACAAATTGCTTGCATCTACCATTGGTTTGTGGTCATCCAAAACCGCCTATTTAGTAGAATACATGAACTTCCGCTAACCAAGTTTGTGGTCATCATAAAGGTCACCATCCACACTTGGTTTGTGGTCAACTAAAACAACCCACTTAATAAAAGACATCAAATTATGCTAAGCAAGTTTGTGGTTATCCTAAACCATCATATACTATGGGTTTGTGGTCATCCAAAGCCACCCATTTAGTAGAATGCAATAACTTTTTCTAAACAGGTTTGTGGTTATCCTAAACCACCATATACCATTGATTTGTGGTCATCCAAAACCACCAATTTAGTAGAAGACATCATATTATGCTAACCATGTTTGTGGTCATCTTAAACCACTATCTACATGATGTTTGTAGTCATCCAAAACCACCAATTGGTTTGTGGTCATCCTAAAACCACCACTTAGTTTGTGGCCATCCAAAATCACCGCTTGATTTGTGGTGATCCTAAAACCACCATTTGGTTTTTGACCATCCAAAACCACCAATTCAAAGAGCACTACAATGATGGGTTCAGTCATTGGATTTGGCAGTTGTCCACTTCTAGATTATATCTCTCTTTATAAATATTCTCAAACTCACAAACACCCCTTCATATTAAGGGGAGGAATGTTGAAAACATCATCCTTTAGGGTTGTGGTAAAAGTTAATTGTATAGTGGTTACTATTGGCAGTCACCATAGGTGAATATGAACAATAATATTGGAGTCCAAGACACCACTTGGAATATAGACACTTATTGATTGTTCCAACACATCATTATAGGGAAAAGTATGGAACCTTAAGAAGTAATTTCCATGTATGTAAATGGGATAATATATTCAATTCAAGGTTAAATATGTAAGGTAAAATATTATTATATTAGTAAACTTTATCACTAGACTTTGAGATTGAAGAGGTGTTATTTAGAAAACAACAAGGCTCTAGATGAGGGGGGATTTAAGTGAAATAAAGGGCGCACCATATAGAGGATGGTTGCATGGGGAGTGCATAAACACATTCTCAAAATGCAATTCAAAATGCTAGAGGGGTTTTAATGCCATCATGAGCATAGGTAGAGGTCATAGAAATAAGGACACCTCCTACAATTGTGGAAGTTATGGACTTAAAGAATTACAATGTAGAAGGAACCAACATGATGGAATAAATAATGATAGTAGGGAAAATGTTGCACAAGGTGGAGAATTGTAAGTGGAGACAAATGCGGATGAATTACAATAAGAGCATAGAGAAATCTAAGATGCCCATTTTAAGTTTCATCATATTGTGTGTGATTCCATGTAAAGAAAAGTAATGTTCCATTTGAGTGACCCATCACGCAGGGTTTGGCCCATCGAATTTGGTGAGATCGACTTTATGAAGTCTATGCCACATGTGAGTCATTAGATCACATATAAGTGGAGTGGTGTGGGACCCGTGGGATTGGATGAACCAGCTCCTTCCTTGTGGAAGGTTGTCTTGTCTCTGGGTTTCCTAAAGATGATGAAGGAAATATTGTCATTAATTGGGTTAGTTGGTTAGAAAGCGACTCAAATTTGGTAAGCTTGCCACATATATCATCAAGATGTACAAAGTAGAGGAGTGGTTGTGGTTTAACTTGTCTTGGAACTCATCATATAGTGTTTTTAGGTGGGAAACTTTTTGGCAGAGCTCGCATCTTCGAGTGTAAGCAATCAAAAGAAATGAATAAAAAAAAAGGGTACGAAAGATTGGTATCAAGGTGATCAATACATTATAAAGGTTGTGGTGAAAAAAGGTGTAGTAAAAACACATGCAATAGTATCCTTCAATATTTCTTAAATAATTTGTTAAAAAAACTTACAATCTTTAGATTTAATATTAAACATTTAATTAGCATCCATACACACTTGATCATATTCTATTATTTAGAAATATCCACGCTATAAACTTTAATGTATTTAGTTTTGGATATAGCGGGGTATAAACCTTATTTAAAAATTCATATAATATGAGTAAAACTAAAGGAGGTTGCTAGGAAATGATCAATAAACAATATAACCTAGTCAATGTCACAATCAGTTAATCTACATTAGATAATGATAATGGGTGATCATCAGGTTTAGTTGAAGAAAAACATTTATGATGAATACAAACTTCCATGACGAATTTGTTGAAGTAATACATTTACATCATATATTTTCAAAGGAAAAAGTTAATCTCAACATAGATAGTTATTTATAGAGGATCTTATGAAATTGTGCTGCATAGAAGCTATAATATTTCAAAAGTAGAAGAATAAGTTAATATATTTTTCAAGGAAGAATTTAATCTTGGCATAGATAATTACTTACACATGGTCTTATGAAGTTGTGTTGGAATAAATTTATAGTATTTTACGACTAGAAGAATAAGTTAATATTAATATTCTTTGTATAAAGAAACAATAAATATGATTTTAAAGAAATGTAACTTTATTTTGGATTTTTGGATGATTATGGAGATTTATACAACACATTAATTTAAAGTTCATAATAGTTAACTAACAAATATATAAGGTATAGAGAATTATCTAACAAATCAACATAAGCATGATTGTAAGTTTAACATTGTGAGAAGGACAAACAAGTGGCTTTAGGGTTGTTAACTGACAAGTATACAAGGTATAGAGAATTATCTAACAAATCAAAATAAGCATGATTGTAAGTTTAACGTTGTGAGAATGACAAAGAAGTGGGTTATAAGAGGATTTATATCAGTCACATGAGATACATTATGAATGCTATCATAGCATGTGATAAGGATAATGATTTTCAATAAATTTATATTATAGAGAAATACAATTTTAATGTAACCTTAAGGTGGCAATGGGAATTTCTTTTAGTCACATGAGATACATGAATACTATTAAAAAAATAACTTTAGCATGTGATAAGGATAAGGAAAATGATTTTCAATACATTTATGTGGGAGAGAAATGTAAATTTAATGTAAATTTATTTTGGATTTTGGGATCATTTTGAAGATTCATACAATACACAAGTGCAACTAGCCTTAAAGTTGGTTACTGATAAGAACATAAGGTAAGGAAAATCATCCCACACATCAACATAAGCATGATTGTAAGTTTGACACTGTTAACGTGTACAAACAAGTGGGTTGTAAGGGGGATTTTTGAATGTCACTTGGATACATTATGAATGTACAAACAAGTGGGTTGTAAGGGGGATTTCTGAATGTCACTTGGATACATTATGAATGTTAGGAAAACAATTTTAGAATGAGATAAAGATAATGATTTTTAATATATTTATGTTATCAAAGTATTCACCCAAAAAAAATTATAATACATATATATAATTTTTATTAATAAAAGTGTTAAACGTGTACCAAATGTATATATATATAAAGTTTTCAGATTTAGTGAAATCATTGATGCTGCTACATTAGGGTTTCGCTAAAACTCTGTCGTCGCCTGCCTCCTCGGACTCCCTCATCATGGATCCACCTGATACGGCGTCGGACGACCGTCGCGCCTTCCTGGAGGATGGATTCTGTAGGATCGTGGCTTCACAGCCTCCATGCAAGCCCCCACCAGGAGATTCCAGATTCGTTAAAAGGGTTGATGTTCCAGATGTGAAGTTATCCTCATTGGCGTCAAAATTCAAAGCTGTAGATATTTATGAAAGAGGACTAGTAGGCCATTTCACCAAGCTATGGCCATCTCCTCAATCCATTGAAATCTAGATAAACAAAAACTAGAGACCTATGATCCAAGGAGAAGTTTAGCAAAACTTCTGTAGATGAGGGTTTTTTGTTTTCTTATTTGAAAAAAGAGAAGACCATGATTTAATATTCATAAATGGACCATATTTCATGGGCCCAAGAGAAATGTATCTTAACAAATGGGATCTATCCTTTAATATTGAAAAATAAATTCCTTTAGTTGTTCCAGTATGGGTGAAGTTGCCACACCTCCCGCTCCATTGTTGGAATGACGAAGACCTCAAAGCAATCGAAAATACATTAGGGAAATACATAGATAAATCTAAGCCCAAGCCTCCTATGTTCTCTCGTGCGTGGATCTGTGTAGAAGTCGATCTGGAAAAGGGTCTTCCAGAAGCAATAAACCTATCCATGGAATGTTGGAAATAACTCCAAATGATCAAATACGAACAGATACCCTTCAAATGTAAGGTATGTCATGAATACAGACACTTTGCTAAATCCTGCAAAATAAAGTGCAACAAGAAGGAGAAGTCCGAAGAGAAGAATGGAACGAAGTCAACAAAAGAAAGGGGAACAAAGAAAATACAAGCCAAGCGATCACCCCAACAAAGAAGAAAGTTTTAGAAAACAAATTTCAAGCTCTCACAGCAAAAGAAGATGAACAACTTAATCCCACCACGTTGGAAATGGAAGCCAAGTACAAAAAAAGTATAAGCGATAAGCAAGTGTTAATCGAAATAGGAAAAGAATCGAGCTATGAACTCATACTTCCACAACAAGATTTTGTTGAAGTAAGGCCAGAAAATTCTCAGAACTCTGGGGGATCAGTAACAAGATCCAGAGCTAAGTCCCGGATGGAAGACACTTCAGAAAGCAAAGAATAAGAAATCAAACCTTCAAGCAAAAATGGTAGGAAACCCAACAAATTTCATAGAGAAATAGAAACAGCCCATGAAAATGCAACAAGGAAGCAATCCAGTTTAGATCACCTGGTGAAGAACTACTTAGCAGAAAGCCAATCCATAGAACAAGTGGATGAGAAAAATGATAGAGTATTATCTCAAGCAACCAGGAAATAATGAAACTCGTCTCCTAGAATTGCAGAGTCTTAGGAGGAAACCAAAATATTGAAGCAATAAAAAGAATAAAACACTCCAAAGAAATATCCATCCTCACAATCCAGGAGACAAAAATGAAAAAAGAATATAGTCTGGCAGTAATGAAGAAAATTTGGAAGACAGGTGAAGGTAAAGCAATTAGTGCTCAAGGAGCCTCATGTGGAATACTAACTTGGTGGGATACAAATCTGTACAAGTTTCTCTCGACAACTGAAAATAGACATTGGCTTTTAGTTGAGTTAGAAAGTCTTGTAACACGGGAGATCAATTGGATTGGAAATATGTATGGACCTGTTATACCAAAATCTCATCACCCTCATGTTATGAGATAGGTATTCCCTTGACTGTTCTCCAATCCCTTAAAGTTTTCCCTAGAGAAATGATGGTTCAAATTAACCCCTTGCAATTTTTCCTTGTGTTGAGATGGTAATGCTCTTCTCCCATTGACAGAAAGTGTTACCCAAGTTAGCACCGCTCCCAATACATGAGAAAAGAGAGGTGCCACCGCTCCTTCCCTCACTGCAAGAAGCGGTGCCCCCTTGTCACTGCATGTTTTCTTCATTGGAGGAGCGGTGCTTGAGTTTTCAAGGAAAAAAGAGAAGCTTCGAGAGGATTCTTGAAGCTGACCTCCGTGGAGCCTCATCCCTATGGTTTAGGACCAGCTGGAGCTCTAGATCCTCCCTTTTAGGATATTATCTCCACCTCACCCATGAGATCCTCAACCATACCTATCCTCCCATACCTTTAAATACTGGCTCATCCCCCATGGGCAAGAGGAGGAAGAATTGTGTTTCATACCCAAAATCTATCAAAATAATTATTGAGTCTTTGGAGGCAAGGTGAAGTTAGAGCCCAAGAGCCATTGGAAGGAACTCTCAACACCAAGGCATGAAGGTTGTAGTCTCTCCAATCATTTATTAATAAAGAATGTCTTTTCTTTCCCATATATGCTGCATCATTTGTATGTATTGCTTGATTCCTTGGTCACGAGCATAGATCTAGTTGATTATATTGTATGATATCATGTTTCTCTTGTTGTTTTCCATGTTTTATAGGTTCTTCTTCAAGGATAGCAACGACAACCTTTGAGAGAAGTACCATGGCATTCCATTCAGTTGATTAACCAGGTCTAGGGGAAGTTTAATATTTGGTGTTTGTGTTTTGTTCTAGACCTGAACCATTCATATCTAGGGAACCAACTCTTGTCTGCGAGAGGTGCATATTTTCAGCTAATAGGACCCACGACTCCTGGTAACAAAGAAGATTTATGGACACAGCTGGAACAACAACAACATGGAAAAATGCATCTTCCTTGCATTATGTCCAGGGACTATAATGTAACCATCTCTCCGGAGGAAAAAAAAAGGAGGAACCAAAGTAAGAGATCCATTCGGAGAACGACTAGAGGATATACTGAGTGTCTAGAGGCTTGTGGACATCAAGCCAAAAAGAGGCAAGTATACTTGGAGAAAAGAACGCCTGGTCCTAGGCCACATTGTTGGTAGATTAGATAGAATTCTGGTAAGCCTTTCATTCTTAGACAAGCCCCTTTTTCCTGTTTCTTGCCTCTTTTCCTTAGTTGCTTCTGACCACATGGCCACATTGTTGCTAGAATGGATAGAATTCTGGTAAGCCTTTCATCCTTAGACAAGCCCCTTTTTCCTGTTTCTTGCCTCTTTTTCCTCAGTTGCTTCTCTCGCTTTCCATTGAGCCACTTGGAAACCCAGGTCCCCTTCCTTTTAATTTTTCCCCAACTTTGATCATAGAGCAAAGTTTCTTTGACACTGTCCTTCAGGATTGGAGTATTTTTGTTCAAGGCTCCCCAAGCTACATTTGGGAGCAAAAGTTAAAATTTGTAAAAACTAAGCTAAAAACCTGGCTAGTTACGTGCAACTGCAATCATGGGAAAGAAAAAACAACCCTGATAAAAACCCTTGAAGATATTCAAGAGCAAATGGAGCACGTAGAAATAACTAAAGAAATGCTAATGTATGAAAAAGAGTAGGACAAAAAAACCTTAGTAATTTAGCGAAGGGAAGAGGCATACCTACACATCAAGTCCATATGATTATGGCTAAAAGAAGGAGACTATAACTCTAAATTCTTTCATTACCAATGTAAAGAGAGAAACATGAAGAACACTATTAAAGAATTAACAAAAGAGAACGGTGTAAAGCTAACTGAGGTAGCAGAAATAAAAAAGGAGATAAAACAACATTTTGAAGACCTCTATACAAAGGAAGAGGACATAACGCATGAGGAAATGATCATTTTAAGTAAAGAAATCTCCAAAATTTTAACGAAGGATCTAGAAGCTCTGACCCATCCTATAGCCTTCACCGAGGTTCGCTCTACAGTTTGGTCCCTGCATCCAAACAAGGCTCTTGGGCTGAACGAGTTCCCTATTAGCTTTTACTAGAGTTGCTGACATATTATAAAAAAATATATGGTAAGAATCTTGATTTGGAACCAGTCTAAGGATAAGATAGGAAAAGCTACGAACTCCACCTTCCTAGCTCTTATTCCCAAAGAAAAGAATCTTGGCTCCATCAAAAGGTACAAACCAATATCTCTCTGCAACTCTTCCTGCAAATTCTCTCCAAAATCATTGCAAACAGAATTAAAAAGGCCATTCTTCATCTAATTTTAGAAAACCAAGGAGGATTTATAACTGGAAGACATATTTATGATAATATTATCTTGGTGCAAGAAGTTATCCACTCAAGCCAAAATCGCAAAGAACTAGGTATGGCTATTAAACTAGACCTTTCCAATGCTTTTGACATAATTAGGCACTCATTTATTTTTCAAGTCATGGAAAAATATGGCTTTCCTGACAATTTTTTAAGATGGGTAAAATCATGCATCAACAGTCCTTGGATTGCACCCTTGGTCAACGGTCGTCCAACCAACTTCTTCCAATCTCCAATAGGAATTCACCAAGGTTTCCCAATGTCTCCCTTCCTCTATATCTTAGTGGCATATTCTCTTAGCAAAAGACTTAACAGATTGAAATATGAAGGGAACATTCCAGGAATCTCCATCGCTAGAGGAGTACAACCTATCAGTCATGCGTATTTTGTCGATGACACCATTCTCCTGGGAAGTGCCTCGACTCAAATATCCAAAAGAATTAAAATCACACTTGATATGTTCCTCAAAGTCTCAGGAAGTCGAATTAATTCCTCCAAGCCCTGGTTGTATGGATGGAACAACAACCCCTTCACTCTTAGAGAAATAGCCATCATCCTAGGTATCAAGGTCAATCTCCATTGGACCTCTTTTATATATCTTGGAGTCCTTATTGTCCAAATAAATTACAAGTCTTTGAACTTGGTGCCTTTGATCCAAAAGTTGAAAAACAAAATTCACACTTGGGGATCCTATTGGCTCAACCTAGCCAACAAGCTCGTTCTCATAAAATCCATTTGAGATTCTTACCCTATCTACACTTGTGCAATATCCCTCGCACCAAGATCAATTATTAATAGTCTAAGCATTGAGATAAGGAATTTTCTATGGAAGGGAGGCAAGACTCAAGGGAAAAAATATAACTTGGTAAAGTGGGACAGTGTTATAGAAGACAAACATAATAGAGAATAGGGAATCAGGGACCCAGGATTAATGAACAATGCTTTAGAATCTAAATTGGTTTGGAGGATGATCTCTAGAGAAAAGGAATGGTGGAAGCAGGTTATCAGGAAAAAGTATATCAAAAAACCAAGGTCCAAATGCTTAGATTCCCCTTGGGTAGGTAAGGGCACCTCCATATGGAATATCTGCAAAAAATATGTTGGCATAATTAAAGAAAATTTGTTTTGGGTTCTAGGGAATGGAATCAAGGTAAACATATGGACTGATGCTATCTTTGTTCATGCTTCCTTGGATTCAATTGTCAATATATCCAACCTCCGTAGATGGATGCAAAGAAACAATCTAATCAAGCGCAAAGACCTTGCTGATTGGAACATTGATGGAGATTGGGTTGGGTGGAAAGCATTACATCCTGCTCCTCACCTTCAATTTGCCTATGATTTTTTCTCTTCCTACCTTAATGGAATTTCCCCTCTCAGCACCAGGTCATGAGACTCCAGAGGTTGGGGCAAGCTGGAATTCTACACGGTCAAAGAAGGGTACCTGAAGTTGAAGAACAATAGAGACAACAACCGAAAAATATTATGGAAAAAGGTTTGGAACTCCGACTGTATTCCTAAAATTAATATTTTCTTTTGGCACTTGACTAAATATAAGTTATTGACAACTAATAATTTAAGAAAAAGGGGGTTTCAAGGGCCTTCCAAATGTTCGCTTTGTCTTTTCATCGAAGAATATGTTCTTCATATGTTTCTTGAATGCCCCTTCTTTGCTCAAGTCTGGATCCAAACCCTTAGTACCATTGGGAAGAATTTGTCTGCCCATGTTAACATCTCAAATCTGATAAGCAAATGGAAGAGTCTATACCCTGGTAAGATAGGGAGAAAAAATACCTTATTAAGAATCTGGAACACAGTCCCAAAAAATATTTGTTGGCATATTTGGCTTGCCAAAAACAGACTTATCTTTAAAGATAAGAAGGTTGACCCCTCCCATACAGCCAACAAAGCTCTAAACATGATGCATGAAAAGTTGTTTTCCAAACATGTTTCCTTCCCTAATTCAGAGGTTCTAAATCCTGAAGAAATAAATTGGTGCCGAGATATACTAAGCCAAAGCCCCCTTCAAGCCAAAACTCTCTTTGAAACTCATCCCTAGGAGATCATAAAAAGTAAGGAAGATTTCCTTAGATGGAGAATAAAGCAAAATAAATCTATTTTTCTTTGATGGTGCCTCAAAAGGAAATCCAGGGGAGGCAGGTGCCGGTGGTATTATCTACGATCCCATAGGAAAAATAGTAACATCCTACGCATGGGGAATTGGGTGAAGAACCAACAATGAAGCGGAATGGTTCATGCTTCTCTTAGGGATGGAACTGGAAAAACAAAATAATATCACAAACCTCATAGCTATCGGCGACACAAGGAAATTTATACAAAAAATGATACTTGGAAACAAGCAAGGTGCAATAAAGTTTAGAAGAATTCATGATCGATTAAGTTGTCTCTCTGCAAATTTGCAAGCCTCCTTCTTTCATATCCTCAAAGGAAATAACACTGAAGCAGATAAGTGTGCTAATCAAGGAGCCAGAAATGTGATTGGCTTAGCAACACTTAAGGATCATGAACATTATTATTTTTATGTCCCCTAGAATTCTAAATTTTCACACTAAGTGGGGTGATCCCATTGGGTATTCTCGATCTATCCTTTTCTAGCCACAACTTAGGCCCCAAGCGAATAACTGGCCAACACATTTGACAGTTGGTATCATGGCCCATGTGATGGGTTTTAATGTTGGGACAGTTTCTAAGTCTTATGCAGATAAGAAGCGATTGCTCACACGAGCCTTGGCAGAAGGTTTCAGGATGAAGAGGGATCTCGCCTCTGTAGACGAACATTGTGAATTTGATGAAGAGTCCATTAGGCCCGGTCTCTGGTTTTACACAAAAGAAACACAATATCTTTCTCATCTCGTAGTTTCCCTTCATGATGACGGTTTAGAAAGAGGCTGGCTCGACCCATTGTTGGATCAATTCACCCACACGACGCTCGATAGATGATAATGATAGGGACTTGCGTGAACTTATGGGCATCATCAATATCATAAAGGAGGAATTGTAGAAGCTAACCAGAATGAATCAGAGTAGCCATTTTCAAGAAACCCTGAAAATGATCACCCAATGGAGGAAACCTCCGTCGTTCAGGCAGCTCATGGACCCGGTGAAATGAAGAAGTAGCATCTCCAGCATGGCAAGGTTTTTCTATGTTTTTCTGCACATTGCTAAATAGTCAGTTTGTGTGTCTTTACCCATCGTTGAGCACTAGTTGTTTTATCTGGTATAGAAGGCCATTTTAATAAGTTTGTGTATTCCAGTATCTTCACTGCAAACCAGTATGACAAATAGACCCTGAATTTTGTATGCATGGTTGTGCACAACCTCTTTTACTAATACAATATCTTTTATGGTTTATGTTAAAAAAATGTATATATGAATATTATAGATATTGTTACGATTTTAGATGCACTTATTATAACAAATGTATCTCACAATCATTAATTATGGTTTATATTTAATGGTTTTGGTTATATTGTAATGATTTTGTTAGTAATTGGGATGTTTTTATAGTGTCAAATATATTTCAGAAAGCACATTATGTTGAGTTAATGATGTCAATTACATTGTAGTAGTATTATTAGTTATTAATATGTTTTTATTGATATTTTTTCGAAGGTGGAAAAGTCTATCATAACTCAGTTATCAACTAATAGTGAGGACAACCATCACTAGCTACTACCGGGAAAGTGGGCTGACTCATCACCATTATTCAAGGAAAACCATGCCACCTAAAATGATATGTTAGTGGTCCATAAAGGGATAGACTTCCACTCCTACTAGATACTTGTCAGTCTTGGGTCGTTAACATATTCCCTTATGTCCAAGAAAGACGATTTCTTATCCAATCAAAATAAGTTGTAGGTCTTACTCTAGGACCAAAAGGTGGTTTCATCCTAGATAATATACATATGAAATCCAATATCCCTTGTATTCATCATTAAAGTTATTTCCAGTGGGGTCATGTGATTTCTAGTAGCATTTATCCTTAGTCTCATACATCCGCGTAGATACTAACCTAAATTGTAGTTTAACCTCTTTCCAAAGACGAGTTATTATTGATATGTGACCAAGAGCAACACTAAAAATCACGTTTTCCAATATATTGTAAATTTCTTCTAATGACAATTTAAGGTTGGGGTATCTATTTATGTAAGTAAAAAATTGTTACATGTGAATGAAAAGTGTGCATTTATAATGATTAGTGATGTACATTAATATTATTTTAATTTCACACCCAAAGAAGTGGATTCATCGATGAGGAATGACAATTTTTTCACTAGTGAACAAGGTTCAATTTCCATGAGGGCATACCCATAGGTAGTCATCAAACATGTGAGGCTTGTATTACACTCCCCATGCACACATAAGTGGATTGAATCCTAGTATATTGTAATCCTTTATACCAAAAAATAACCATTATAATTACAATCACAATTGTGTCTTAAAGCATGACTGGATCAACTAGTGAGGAACGAGGAGTTTTTCACTAGTAACCAAGGTTCAATTCCCATGACGACATCTAGTCCCTACGATTGTCTTTGGGGAACCTAGAGATAGTGGTCAAATGTGTGAGGCATGCATTGCAATGTCCACACACACATAAGTGGATCAAAGTCTACCCTCTTGTCATCCTTAAGACTAGACACTAACCATTATGACTATGGCCACAATAAGAAGAGGTGGAAGGTGTAGGGATAGGATGTTTTTATCTTGATGGAAACAAACAAATGATTTATGAATGAGGGTTAGGCAAGGTAACAAGAAACAAAGTGGAGGCCATTGCACTATTCCAAGGGCTAAAATATTTGGATACAAGCTGCATTAAAATTGTCTTAATCATAGGATACTTGGCCATTGTCACTGGGAAAAATAACAAATCCACCACTCCTGCTAAAAACAAAATAGACAGGATCATCCTAAGAATCCATATGAAGCTTCTTGTTTTGACTTTGTGGAGTTCTACCATTTCCTCATAGATAACAATAAGCAGGCATACACCCTTTCCAATGCATCATACAGAATGCCAGAGTGTTGTTTTAAGGGACAAAAGGGGGTTACATGCTACCCCATTCTTAAAACATTTATGTATATCAATCTAATATCATGCATTCCCTTCATGTATCTCAACAAAAGACAAGGTGAAATATTTAAGGGCGAGCAAGTTTCAGTGGCAACCACTCTCACTGTACACACACACTTTACTTAATGTCGATTAACCCTCATCAACTTTCAATGATTAAAAAGAATAAAATATGTGGGACTAATATGCAGGATGTTGCTTAGGATGGTCCATATAGTATAAGTGAGGCCCTTCCTTTGTAGGTGCAACCCAAGCACTGTAATCAAGTTGGGATTCTCTCATGTAATCCAATAATCCCTATTTATGCTAATCCTATAGTCTATAAGGAACCAATTGTTGTGGCATGTATTGAATTTTTAGAAAAATGTTTGGAGATAGATAAAGATCTTGTGTGGAATTGTTGTGTAGAACTAAGGAATATGAATCCCCTTCTAAATTCATCCTCTAAAAGCATCCTAAGTTTTGTGTTTTCGCTTCCCTAGTCTATACTACTATGTATTGTTGTGTTCTCATTTGTCGTCAATTGGAAATGTAGATTCAAAATTTGGAGAGTGTGTGGTCTCTTTATTAGGAAAAGTGGTTCAATTGGGGTTGTACTTGGGCATACACAATGATCTAGGAATGTGGTAGAATGGACTGCAATGGACACCTTCACCCTTATCATTACCCCATTTATGATATCCATGAAAGTAGCAAGGTTTTAAGGAGGTGTGAGGAGCTTCTCAAGTATAACGATGCCTCCATCTTTTCGTCTACCAATCAAATGTGCAACCAAGAAGATACACATAGCACTGGACATGCTATCATGGAACCCATACTTTAACAAAAGAAACAAATCCAAGCTATTGAGGAAGAATGCACCCAACTTTGTAAAAAACACACTAATTTGAACAAGGAAACTCAATTTACTACTTCTAATATTATATAATATTTTAGGTTAAGTTTTGAAGAACTCAAGGAATAATAAACAATACAAATGCCTATTGATGTGGAAATGGAGGAAAATCTGAAATCCCATGAACAAAATGAAACTCATAGGCATCATGGTTTTCTTTATAATTGTATTCTCTATATATTTTGCAAAGTAATCTAGAGTTTATGAATCTTTATTCAAATCTATGTTCGAAGAAATTTTTAAATATCTTCTCAAAATAATTACTTTATATCAAGCATGTGAACAAGGGTTTAACATTAACCTTTGTGATTATCCACATCTTATTGTATTAATAGGATGACCAATGCGATTACAAACCATTTATAATACAAAATTTAACATAATGTTAAAATATATATTATTAATTACACTATTTAACATTTTTTAATGTATAACTTAAATATAAAAGAAAAATAAAAATATATTTAAATATATTTTATTAAAAGAAAAGTCACCGCTTTGGTTGATGCATATTCACGTAAAGAATTTATTATAAAAGATAAAAGGAAAGCAATGGATTAAAGATTTTTTTGGAATTTGAGTTCCGTCTCGTTGTGAGTTTGTGTTTGACTCCATGTGCTTTTACAACGCATCCAAAAATGTAAAGCAACGTCAATATATCACATATGCATAATGCCACTTTCATAGGCATGACATTGACTTCCTCCTTCCACCACATGCCATGTTACCCATCCAAGGCAATGATTCAGATCACTATCACATTAAAATTTATGAGGATTCGAAAATTATATATATATATAAATATATATAATTTTCGTATACTCATAAATTTTTGTATATATGTATGAATATGTGAGAGATTATGTTTTAATATATATATATGAATATGTGAGAGTTTATGTTTTAATATATATATGTCAAATGGATGTAGCTTGGGTGGTTGGGAGGAATGAATGTTACCATCCCCAACCAGGTTTTATTCTTGTAAGTGACAAGTTGCTCTTGTGGAGCCCTTTGTAATAAATGTTCTGATTGATGAGCTGACCATACCTTGATTGGAGTAGCCCTCTAAATGGTGAACCACATTTTAAAATATATATATGTGTGTGTGTGTGTTTGTGTGTGAGAGAGAGATTATGTTTTCAATATTTAAAAATGTTATATAATTTCAAAAATTGATAAGATGTTTATAATTTATTATATTAAAAAGATATATAATTGTTAAATTTAGCTTATATTAATTTATTTAATTTGAGAATTAGAACTATTTTTTAATTGTATTTTTTTAATAATTTAAAAGTTTATAATGAAGAAAATTAACAAACTTAGAATTGTACTTCGTTTTCATGTATTAACTAAAGTAGTTTACATCCAAGAACACAACACATCCAAGAAAATGTGCATCCAACCACTATTTGTTGTGACAATCAGAGTGTCATACGCCATGTCCAACATCCTCTTTAATATCCACACACGGAACACATAGAGATATGCATTCACTTCATTTAACAACTTATTCATGGTCAAAGTGTTGACTTGACATTTTCTTGCACAATTCAAGTTGTTGGCATCTTGAGGAAGCCCCTAACAAAAGCCAAGTTTCTTCATCTTTAAGATCTATTCGATGTGAAGGAAGTTGTCATTTAGTGGGGTGAGTGCATTGTTCCTTCTCCTAGTTCATTTTTTAAAACCTTTGTCCTATCCCAAGTTGTTCTTAAAAGAGAATTCTAGAATATTAGACATTAAGAGGTTGTTTAAGGCCAACTCGATATTATGTACTACACTCGTGTGATTTTAGTATGTTTACTTAGTGCTCCTTTATACTTGTAATTATACAATCCCCATATATCTTGTGTATAGATTATCTAGTGATCCTCAAATTTTAAGTATTCACAACACTTGATTTGTGTCTTATCATCTGACTAGTCTATTGTCATGTCCCCAATTAAATAATTGCATAGCAGGACAATTCCATCAATCCTACTAGTTTCCTAGGTTGGATGGATACATTTGGACTTTTAATAAGGGAGATAATAAATTATGTTTAAACATTAGAATGGCATAATAAAGGAGCTAAATAAATAAATACAAGGGAAAATCAAAGTGGCAGTTGATCATGAAGACACATGGAGGATGTGAGACCCACACAAGCTAGATTTTCTATGCCACATGGCATCTTCCTCTTGTCATTTCGAATCCATAAGAAGCCCAAGGGTCTTGGGATGAGTTGGAAGGTCAATATACTTGGAATGAGTCAATTAAGGTTGAATTGGAGTGGAAGAGTAACTCCCATGGAAGAAGAAGAGGCATTTTGGAGCTAGTGAGACACTTGGACTAGATTCCCTAACTCTATGACAACAATGATGAAGATGCTATGACACCTATGACACAAATCAGATCTGAAGGCTGACATCTGACATATATGACATGTCAAGGCTAAAAATAGCCCCAAGAGGACACTCAAGAGAATTGGGGCAACTAAAATGCTTCCACATGTGATTTGGTGGAAGTGGGAGACTAGGAATTGTTGTACAAGTGGCATTCTTTGGAGTCTCTTCCCAACTAGAGTTGGAATGCATATCTTGGAAGGAATTCGACCCATAGAGAGCTTGGAAATTTTATAAATGTCAAGAACAAAGAATGAAGGCGGCTTTTGATCATTTGAGAAATTTGCAATTATGAAGATAGAGAGCTAGTGGATGACTAGTTTCTTGCCTTAGCCAATTTCGAGGGTGAAAGATTCCCATCCAAGTCGGTGTTTGGATAGGCTATTCAGGTATTTCATGGATCTTTAATGGAGTTTGTATTTGCAGGTGTAAGCTACATGGCAGCTCATGGTTTCTTCTAGTGCATCACATTCTCTCAACCATTTCCAGGCTTTCTTGCATATTCTTGCTCATGGAGGGATTGCGCTTTGGGTGAGCTATTGTACTCTTTGGGAGAGATTCTCATGGTCCATTTCTAATGGTAATAAGCTTCATAAACTCTGTTATTCATCTTCAGAAACTATCAGGTCAAAATACCAAATGGTTGTATGTAAAAGTGAATATTAATGAGCAAACAATGACCATTTCCCCAACTAGATTGATGTATGCCATTGTAATGCTGATGGTTTCAAATGAAATAATGTCTCTATGATATATTTATGATTAATGGATATCCATTGCTACTATGTTCTTCATCTTCAGAAAGTCTCAGGTCGAAATACCCAAAATATTTCATGTAAAAATGTTAAACAATGAAGAAACAATGCCATTTCCCCACTATCTTGTTGTGGACCAATGTAATGTTGATGGATTCAAATGGATAAGTAAACTACTGATGGTTTATAGATGAATGGACTGTTATTGATGTATTATATGAGTTTAATGTTCAGTGCATAAGCATTTGGAGTCATTTTGTTGAGTTTCATAGCATTTGGAGAAGATTGCCTACCATTTCCCCCGAGGTTGAAACTAGTCTTTTTGCATCTGATTTAAGGGATTTATAGCAGACATTAAAAGTTGAATGGTGATTCATATGAGTTCATGTTGATGTCCTTTATATTCCCCCTACATCCATTCAGAAATTTGAGTTGGATTGAGTGCATTTGGAAAGTCATTTGCATCATCTACCCCTAGGGAATTGGAACCCCAATTTGCTAGTGAAAACTCCTACCTTGGCTAGAATATTAAACAATTTTGAAAAAGTATTTGGAGGATCATAAATCATCCATGAACATCATATTCAAGTCTTAATATCAGTCATATATCTTCTCATAATATTTGGGAGTATTTGAGTCAATTTAGAGACCTAGACATCAAAACTAGTCAAAGGTTGAAATAGAAAAAAAAATAAAAAAATTATTATTCTAAATAAAATTTCTTAAAAAGGAACATTAAATCTATGACCCTATTTAAATATCATTAAGAGTAATTGGTCTTACATGATAGAGAGTAGAGTGATGTATTGGATCTGCCCTTCGTTTTCTTTAGCAGTAACGCAACTTTTATGTTGCTCCTAGATGTTTTCGTATTCTAGTGTTTTATCAAATAAATGTTAGTGTCGTGATCTTTAATATGCGAGTTTTCTCTATGGTGTTCATTTGTGTGGTTCCAACTTGTGATGTATTCATGGAAACCACATTTTGGCATATATTTCATCATCTTTTTGTTTTATATATTTTTCCTCCCAAAATTTTCAACCCCAAATCACATTTTGGTCAAATTTTCAAATAAAATAACAAATGTAGCTTTGTTTATTTATTTATTTTAGTCTATTTTTCATATAAAAAGTAAATTATAAAAAATTCTACGAAAATGTGATCGAATATCGAATTACAAAAATTTCTATCAAAATTTGAATTACAAAAATATTAAATAGAAAATATAATTTTTTTTATATAAATTGGAATCAAAGAATTACTTTAAAAAATAAGGTAAAAGAATACGACCTTATGTCTTAATGGTCATCCGTAGGGCTCTTAGGTCTCTTAAACGCATCGTTGATGCCCTGAAATTTTGTAGGTAAATTGGAATAAATAATTACATATAAAAATAAGGTTGAAAATGTAGCCTTGTGTTGTGGTGTTCATCCCTAAGGCTCTCAATCACATTGTTGATGCCCTTACATTGTTTAATTCCACCTTAATGACTAAGTTTGTCAATTTTGTTAACAACATAAAAATCCAAGTTTCAATAGTATCATGCTATCCTCGATTATGTAAAGTGTTGTTGGGTGTTTGAGGACAATGACCAAAAGCATATATTCCTTCACAATTATGTCGAGTTTGAAAGTTAGAGTATTATACATGAAGAGAGTGAAGTTAAGCCAACACAAGTTTGGTCCAACTAAAAACATTAAACTAACCCATTGCTTATTAGTCTTAATATTTTTTGTTTGACATAAATATTGCTCCAAGGTTTGTGTTGGATGTTAAAAAATAATTCTATGAGATAGTTTTCCCATTAAATTCAAAAGAAAATCATTAAACCTTTATGAGGTTTTTACATATAATTATCAAGAGACATTTAGTTTGAAGACCAATTAAACCAATCTTTGCATGACTAGACTTGTCCATTCATGGATGTCAGAAAGTTTAATCCTAATAACTTATCCACTTTATTTTTATAGTGTTTTCCTCGCACTTTTATCTTAGTAGACATTAAGATTCATGTGACTACGGATATACAAACCAAATTTGTCCTTGGGCCTCCCAAAATTCTGGAGATAAAAAGTGTTGTGTCCTCTTAGGGTAATTGATTTTGTGGAGCAGCCTTGTGATGTGCTAACAAGAACTTTCACTTAGAAAAAACAGCATTCACGTGTATTATCAAGATAAATGGAGCCTTGTGCTTTCCTTTCCTTGTATCCATGATGATGTAGGGGCATCCCTAGTGTATGGTCCATCATGCACCACTCCAAAATAATGTGTATTCTATTTTTATGAGTTCTAGTAATAGTTCCTATCATTTAACAAAGGACATAGATGCATGGACGAACCCACAAGGTTGCTAGTTAACATAGTGATGATGTAGACCAAATTGATACGGTTAATTATGATCATCCAGTAATGATGTGGAACCAGTTGACATTGTCAACTATGATCTTCAACTCTAGTAATTTCAAGTCCGTAGAAGACCACTTACCTCTATTCGAAGGGTGGCGGAAGGGGGAGAGTCCAAGAAATAAGGAAGCAACAATTTAGAGGCTTAGTAATAGGTTTCATAGCCTTAGATTTCTTATTAGAATTTGATTTAGAGTAAGGCTTCAAGCATCCATAATTATGCACTAAGGCTATGTTGTATTGCATAATGCCATGGATATTTCCCTATGTTTAGCCTTTATAATGAATTTTCTAGTTTGAGTGAAATAATTTGCTAAACTACAATTAATTTGTCTATAACTGAAACTATGCATTGAATTGTTTGTGCTGTGTGAGTAAGCTTCTAATGGTTAATTTGTAGTTGTTTACTTGATTGGAATGAGTTGCACATTCACTTATAAACAACATCTACTGTGTGTTTTGAGTTGTAATATGCCTAGTTTTATTTCTTTTTTGTGTGTTATGTTGTGAGATGTCTTTTGTCCCTTCACTAAGTGGTATCTTAGAGGTTTATGCTTGTGTAGTGGAATTTGTATTGAGGTTTGTTTCTAACAAAAGGATTGAGGTTCATGTTCTTGTGTCAGCTTTGGATTGGCTAGTGAGGTTGTAGAAATCTACAAAAGTAGTTGCCAAATATTGTTTAGTGTGGGATACAATATGAAACATTGAGGAGGGTTTCTTATATGGAAAATACAAAGAATCGTGCCATCCAAAAACCAAAATCAAGGTGAAAATGATGATCTTATAGAAGCTTTACGAGTTTTATTTATTAGATTGGATCCTAGAGAAGGGGAGAAAGAGTATGCATATATGATGAAAGCACCAATACCAATAGTTTGCAACAGGAAGAGATTCCACAAGAAGAAGCCTAATATCCATAAGTAAAGTTGATAAAAAAGTGATTAAGAGTATAGGGAGTATACCTGGATACCTACCTTTTCAAGAAGTTTGAATCCAAGAAGTTTGTTGACTAGATTGGTAAAATGGAGAAATTGTTTGCCTTGGAAGGAGTCGAATACCATAAGAAAGTCAAAATTTAATATGACAAGTTAAAGGGACACACATCTCTATGGTGGGATACCCTAAAATAAGGGAAATATCATCCATTTGTAGAGGATGGTGTCCATGCTAGAGGCCAATTCCTTCATTGCTCATTTCTCTTTGAATATGTTGAGAAAATTGCAAAACATGAGACGTAAGGAAATGCTAGTGAAAGACTGAGTTTTATAGGTTGTCCATCATAGTAGGGAAAAGTATGGAAACTTAAGAATATATTTCCATGTATGTAAATGGGATAAGTTATTCAATTGAAGATTAAATGTGTAAGGTCAAATTTTATTATATTAGTAAAGTTTACTAATGGAATTTAAGGGTTGAAGAGAAAACAACAATGCTCTAGAGGAGGGGAAACTCAAATTAAAAGATAGAACATTTCATATAGAGGATAGTCACGTGAGGAGTGAATAAACTCATCCTCAAACTAAGATTTAGAATTCTATAGGGGGTTTTGATGCCATGAAGATCATAGGTAGAGGTTGCATAAATAAGAACACTTCATACAATTGTATAGGTTATGGAGATAAATCATTACATTGTCAAAGGCACCAACATGATGGAATAAATAATGATACTAGGGAAAATGTGGCACAAGGAGAAGAATTGGCAATGGAGACAAATGCTAATGAAGTAAAACAAGAGCATAGATAAATCCTTATGTTTTGAAGGTTTTGTTGAAGAGAAGCAACCTAAGAAAAAAAGGAAACAAAAAAAACTAACACATTTTTTAGGAAAAAAATTAAGATTGAAAATAAATGTTGTAACCTTACTATTGATGGTGGTAACAATGCGAAATTAGTATCTAGAAAAGTGACTTAGAGGTTGAAATTAGATTGTAAGCCCCAACATACACCTTATAGAGTATCATGGTTGTAGAAAGGAAACGGGTAAATATGAGTGAATGATGTTTAATAAATTTCCATTTTTTGGGTTATCAAGATCATATTTTATGCTATATAGTACCTATGGATACTTGTCATATATAGTTGGAAAACCTTTGCAACATAACATGCATACCATATCAAGGGTTTCACTTAGTGAACCAATGACATAGCACATGTGTTGATGGGATATTAAAGAATATCCCTAATTTCATTCAATATTTATGAATACTTCTAAAAATCCTTTTGTTGAACCCACCTCCCAATACGTATTTTCAATTAAAACACCTCTATTTTTACTAGATATCAAATAGATCCATTTTCCATTACATTTTATAACCCCTTTTTTATTTCTACCACTAGTATGGTGACACGACACAACCCTCTAAGCCTTGGAATATTATAAGGTGAAATATAAAATCTTAGTGGGAGTCGATATTTTAAGATGTGGAATAAATCCTTGAACATAGCTTGGCTTCACAAATAGTTGTTGCAACAGACTTCACATCGTATTCACACACAGATCATACATATATAAACACTATTTCAATTGCATACATTATCGAACACACACCACCTTCACATGCAAAATTACACTCATTCAACCCTCCTAATACCTAATTCAACTTCTCGATACCTAATTCTACCCCTTCTACCCTCACCCCACCCCCGGGCCCCCAATGATATTTATATGTTTTCAAGATATTAGAAATACTCCTAAAACCCTATATATTAAGCAATATATTGTTTTTTTTATAATTTTAAATGTCTTGGTATGAAATCATGGCATATATTATTTCCTATTTAGAGAACCCCCCCATGCATACCATACAAGATGGAAATACGAATACCATTCACTATAAAGGGATGTTAAAAAGTTCAAATTACTTCCAATGAAAGAATAAACCACATAATCTAGCAATCACTAGGTAATGATTTCTATAGGCGAATGATTCTTAAAGTCATGAAGACAAAGTTGTATTCCTAAAACTAGTGGTGCTTATAGAAGTGTAGATTTTTTTGATGGAATATGATAACATTGTGACAAAAGACATGCCAAAAAGAGTACCCCCCACAAGGAGTATATTAGACCAAATTTATTTGATACTATGGTCTTTTGAAACAAAAGAACACACAAAAATGACTCTAATTAAGAGTGAAGAGGAAAATAGACAATTCCAAGAGCGATTGGATAGAAGTTTTAGCAAAGAGGGTTTAATCCCTTATGCAACACTAGTGGTGCATGTTCCCAAGAATAGAGGATAATGGAGAATATGTACAAACTCCTAGGAAATAAACAAGCTAGACCTCAAGTATAGATCTCAATTGCAAAGAATACATGACTTATTAGATTGATTGAATGGGACAAGGTATTTTTCCAAGATAAACCAAAAAAGTGGGTATTACCAAATTTATATTAGAAAGGATGATGCATGGAAAACTTCTAACAACACAAAGAAGGTATGTATGAATCTATGGTTATGCCATTCGATTTACAAACACCTTAAGTACATTTTCTTGATGTATTTGTAACTTCAGAAGATATTGTGATGTATATTATCATTGTATGTTGTTGTACCCCTATTGGAGATGTGTTTTCATCCTTGCGGGATGTCTTTATTGTGTCTAGACCTTGAGATACAACCTCCGTTGTAAGTCGGGGCAATAGTCCCTAGTGTGACATCATGTAATGTGTATTTGGAGTCTCTCTAGGAGAAGTCAACCTATGTTAGTGAAATAGGTCGGCGCAATCATGTAAAAGGCCAGACACTTGATTAGTATAAATAAGGAGGCTCCCTCCCTCATTTATACACACCTCACTGGAAAACCCCATTTTTTACCCCATTTGCATTAAAAACGTATATGATGTAAATATTGTATTTAATCGTGGTGTGGAGCTAAAGGAAAAAGGCCCACCATCGATTTAACATTTTATGTTTCGGCGATTAAAATCATTTTCGATGGTATTTTGTGCTAGCTAGCACATTACAATTTGGACATCATGTAAATATGCATTTTAATTAAAATACCCACAACCAGCTATGTCAATGCAACATTAAAAGATATGGGGCATGATTTCCTAAGGATAAGGGGAGGGGGGGGAATATTTAACCTTTGGGGCCAATGGGAAAAGCTAAACTTTCAACTACCTTTCTTGTCTCATTCACCCAATCATTTAATTCTGCCAGAAATTAGTTGAAGTAGTTATTGCATGGGGGATGGGAAGAGTATGGGCAAGGAAATTCGAATTTGGGGAAAACCCATTTTTGGGGAAATATGTTTTTGGCTTTTGGGGCAATTTAACACCCAAAATGCATGCTCATTTGGTCATACACCCACGTCCTCCATTTCCTCACGCAGGGAAATCTTGGGAGCTGATTTACCTTCATGTTTTTTTGTCTGCAATGTGTTCTTCATTCACGATTTTGGAGCTCCTAGGCACTTCACTCATGTTTTTGGAGTTGTTGTGCATTCCCCATCCATGTTTTTATCGTTTCCTTCATTTTCCCCATGACTAGGAAGTCATATTTGCAAAGCTCAGTGCTTGGGATCTTGGCTTGACATTTTTGTTGTTGTTTCCCAAGCTAGGAATCTGTTTTTGCAATGTCAGCGAATTGGAGAAGAGGCCACAATTTTTGGGTGTCTGCGGAGGTCGTTTTTGCCCACATGAAGCCAATGAACATTTGGTGAAATCGATTTTGGATCCTAGGGTTGTTTTACCCACTTACCATTTCTGATTTTAGCTTCCAGGACGTTTTTTTCCCTACCTAGCACTGTAATTGTTGTGTATTGAATTCGTTTTCGGCCACATTAGGGCCAAAACGTTCCTGGGATATGAATTTTTCTTAGGGCGTTGTTTTCACACACCTTGGCAATTCATTTTGTTGCCAAACTATTTTTCTCAACCAAGAAATTGTGTATATTGTTGTGTATGCATTTGTGCTTTGGTCTATATTGAATTGGGGGTGGAAATGGGGATTGACCATCATGATAAACCTAGTGTGTGAAGGAACCTCACAGATAGATCTAGGGGGTTGGTTTTCTTCTTTGCACACCCGGAATAACACTGGAAGGGAAGGCATAGCCCGAGGGACTGTGTAGCAGAGAAGGGGATGCTTCCTTGTGTTGGGTGGGTAGATGTTTAGAAGCCAGGCTAGATTTGGTGCAGGTTTCCATAGCTTTGTGGAGGATCTCACTAGCTTAGCAGTCATCCTATCCATCTCATTTGCATCCTGATAAACCCAACTGTGTCAGCTTGGCTGAATTTTGTGGTATCCTATCCATCTCATTTGCAGCCTGATAAACCCAATTGTGTAGCAGAGAAGGGGATGCTTCCTTGTGTTGGGTGGGTAGATGTTTAGAATCCAGGCTAGATTTGGTGCAGGTTTCCATATCTTTGTGGAGGATCTCACTATCTTAGCAGTCATCCTATCCATCTCATTTGTAGCCTGATAAACCCAATTGTGTTGGCTTTGCTGAATTTTGTGGTATCCTTGTCTATGTGTGAGCCTGCTAGTGTTCCTTATTCCTTATGGAAATCATGCCTAGCTCGAGGGTGGCAGTGCTACTGAGAGACTGATGAGCACACTGATCTATGGTTGGGTGGAACATTGCATCGACATAGCTGGTTACGGACGATCTTGTTCATAAGATAAGTATTCTTGTGTTTAAATCTCTGCATTTACATTTGATAATGAATTACAATAAGCATGTGAATGAATGGAATGGATTTGCTTCTGCTGTGTGTTAAACATTTATGCATCTTTGCATGTTATTACTTCAATGCGTTTCATTTTATGTTGATGGGGCTAGTTGCCCGGATTAGATAGTAGCAATAGTCGTGTCCTCTCCATCCGGTAGAGGGGAGGGGATGTGACACTCACACTCACTCAAGTTCGCATGAGAGAGAGAGAGAGAGACAAGGGAGGAGAGATAGATAGTTTTTTAATACTTCTTATTACTAGGATTGATAATCTTATGGCACCATCTTTGTGACTGTACTATTCTGAGGAAGTTTGCTAAGTTTTCTCCTATATGGTTTCCTCGGTGAAAATATTTGTGTCTTGTGTATCCACTGCATCTTATGCATCTAACTGTACTTGTTATTCTTCCAAACAAATATCCTAATTAAGATAATAAGATCTAGAAAAACTAGCTTGGTATCAGAGCTTCTTTAAAAGAAGGCACTGTGCAGCTGTAGAAACTAGGGCTTCCTATTTCATGGTGTTCTCTACATGGACCATGAAGAAAAGAGGGCTAGGCTAACTCACCTCAGTAGGGTGCATCATTTGCTAGAAGCAGTTTCATATTTGAAGAAGTTTCATTTTTGATATTTTCACTAGTGTTGGAAGAAACTAGGGCATCAAGTTTCGGAGGCTTCCTACCTTAGTTTTTAGAAAATGACCTTGCTGATCAACTCACCTCAAGGAGGTGCATCTTTCTGTCCAAACAAAATTCCCAAATTCCAAGTTTGGAAAATTAGGGTTTCCCTTACCAACCCTGGGTCATCCAACTCTGGAACCAGGTCAGACACCTCAAATCGGTAAGATATAATTCTTTTCTATTTCCATTTGAGGTTCTCATTTGAAAAGATGACTCACTATACTCAGCTTGAGGACAAGCTTGGAGGGGCTGATAACTTTCGAGCATGGAAGTACAGAATCTCCCTGGTCCTTGAAGAAAATTATTTGGATCAGTACATCATTGAGGAGGTTTTATAACCAAAGGGAGATGAAGCCAAGGTTGATCATAAGAGAAGCATGTATAAGGCCAAGAGAATCATTGCAAATTCTATTAAGGATCACCTCACCCCCATGTGTCTTCATTCAAGACACCGAAGGAAGTATATGATGCTTTGACAAATATTTTTGAAGGAAAGAACATCAACCAGAAGATGACGAGGAACTAGTTGAAGAATGTGAAGATACATAACTCTGAGACTATACAGTCTTACTTCACAAGGGTTTCTCAAATCAAAGAACAACTTGAATCGATTGAAGATAATGTCGAAGAAGGAGAAATTGTAATGACTACCTTGAATGGTCTCCATAGATCATGGGAATCATTCATTCAAGGAATTTGTACAAGAAGGGGGTTCATCTCTTTCAGTAGACACGGAGAAGAATGTGCATAAGAAGAAGCTCGACTCGTGAAAATAGAAGAGAAGATGGGATAAACTGAATATCAAGCTCTCACAGCTCACACCAGGAATAACTTCAAGAAGAAGGAGAAGAAGGAGAACTTTAATCACAACAAGAAGAAGGACAAGAAACAAAAGAAGACCAAGAGAGATTCTTCAAATGTTCGATGCCGTACTTGTGATGAAAAGGGACACTTTGCAAGAGATTGTCCCATCAGGAAAAGGAGACACCATGCTCATGTTTCCTAAGACGATGAACCAACATATGAAAGATTCAAAAGAGAGAAGGATGATTCAGATGAAGAGTATGTGCTAATATCAACACTTATTGACACTATCTCACACAGAAGCAATGATTGGATTGTGGATAGTGGAGTTTTTAAACAAATGAAAGGATAAAAGGAATCATTCGTTAATATGTTTGACCATGAGTCACCTCACAAGGTGAAACTTTGGGATGATTACCAGTATCCCATAAAAAAGGAGTGGAGAAGCTTCATACAATATTGACTCCGAGAAATACTTAAAGATGAAGGATGTGCTATATGTTCTAGGATTGAAGAAGAATATTCTCTCCATCTTTGCACTAGATGCAAAGGGAATTAGAGTTTCATTTGTCGATGGCCAAGTTCTAATGTGGCCTAGAGGGAAGACAATAGAGGATGAAATAGTGATTGGAGAAGAAGATGGAGGCTTGTATAAGCAAAAGGGACATCCTGAACAAGCACTGATTCATTATTTAATTGAACCAAGTGAACTATGGCACATAAGGCTTTCACATGTGCACTATAGAGCACTACCGATGGAAAGCAAAGAAGTCTCCGGACTGCCAGAGATCCAGGCAAAGCATGAATCCATTTGCAAAGGATGTGCACAAGGAAAGAATGCAAAGAAGACATTTCCCAGCAGTGAGAGCAAGGAAAAAGGAATAGTAGAGATAGTACACTTGGATGTATGTGGAACCATGTCTTCTAGCTCATTAAGAGGGTATGTGTACTATGTTTCCTTTATAGATTATTTCTCACTTAATATATTTCTTAAAAGGGTAAAATGAAGTTTTCAGTAAATTCAAGGAATATAAATCCTTGGTTGAGAACCAAACCGATAGGAAGATCAAGACTCTACGGTCAGATTATGCAAAGAACTCACCTCAGAAGAATTCAAGGAACTCTATAGAGAGTCTAGGATTAAAAGGGCATTGAGAAATCCATACAATCCTCAGTAGAATGGGGTTGCAGAATGGGGTTTCTCTTCACAGGACATCAACACAAATTTTTTGTTGGGACAATTCAAAATACAAAAACCTAATGATTATATCTTCGGAAGTTGTTAATAATTTTTTTTAGATAACATGATTTGTTTCATATAATAAGTCACTTGATGCTATAAGTGTGGATGTGTCATTTTTCAAAGAAATTTTAAGGTCGCATGGGTTACCTAGTGGTATAACTTTAGATACAAGTAATGAATTCTTTGGTCCTTTTTAGAGAACCTTGCACAAAAAGTTGGGAAGGAGGTTACAAGTCAATTTTGTGTGCCATCCACAACCTAATGGTCAAACAAACATGGTAAACCAGGGTTTGGGCAATTTTCTAAAAGATATATTGTTGGAGAGAAATCAAAGCAATAGGATAAAACACATTTTCCTATTGTTTAGGTTTTCACAGGTTGTTTGATATATTTCAGAGTTATGGAATCCTGTGTGAGAAACTTGTGTCTCTACGTACGTTTCGGATCGCAAGCCTACGTCCATCTTAAGGAGAAATCGATCTCAAGGATATTAATGTAAAAGAGAATATATTAATAATAGTTTGTAGTTTTTTAAGATTAGGGTTTTCATGTCAGCCAACTACAAAATATTATTAAAAATTATCATTCTTTCTTAAGGTTTGGAATAACGGTTTCCAAGAGTTGGAAAGGTCCAGTCCTTCGTCTCTGTTAATATTTTGAGGATTTTTTTCAATCTTGATAGCTTCCCTGATGCGTCTTCTATTGTAGTGATCTTCTATAGCAATTACCTTGGCATCTTCCATACAGATGTGATGATTTGTGTCTTGAGAATGCTCTGCTATAGCTGGTGTTTTGGATTGACCATGGAAGATATCAGCACAGTGTTCCTTTAACCTTACTTGCAGTGAACGTCCGGTCTCACCGATGTAAAATTTACCACAGGAAGAAGGGATTACATACACACCTTTCTTATGCCTGGGATCAATAGGATCTTTAGCTTTATCCAACATGTTTCTGAGTGAGTTTGGCGGAGAGAAAGCAATCTTTATTTTCCTTTTTCTAAGGATCTTTTCCACCCTGTAAGTTGTTCCTTGAATGTATGGGAGCACCACGATACTTTCATTTACATTATCAAGGATACTCACCTTGGGATCTTGAGCCTTTTTGAAAGCTCTTGTAATATCCTTATTATCATAGCCATTGTTTTTTAAGACTGTCCTTAGATGCTTTAACTCACCATTTATGTGTTCTTTGTTAGCAATTTTGACAGCCCTTATGGCTAGTGTGTTTAGAATACCAAGCTTCTGTGAAGGATGGTGATGTGAATCTGCTTGAAAATACTTGTCTGTGTGGGTTATTTTTCGAAAAACTTGTTGTGCAATAGTACCATCGGTTTTTCTGGTCAGAAGAACATCAGGAAAGGGTAGGCTATGGTTCTCCTCGAGTTCCATTGTGAATTTTATATGATCAGATTGGTTGTTCAAGTGCACAAGGAAAGTATCAAGGTTTTCTCTTCCATGTGGCCAAATAATGTTTGTATCATCAATGAATCTCTTCCACATTTTTGGCTTGATAGGGTAAGAGTTTAATAATTTTCCCTCAAAATATTCCATGTATAGATTCGCCATTATTGGGGAAAGTGGCGAGCCCATTGCAACACCATCCATTTGCTCGTACAAGTCACCCCTAAAATTGAAGTATGTCGATCTTAAGCAAATATCAATGAGTTTGGTTGTGTCATCATTCGTGATATCTTTTATGATATTGATGGCATCATCAATTGGAACTTTGGTGTAAAGGGACACCACATCAAAGCTCACTAAAAGGTCATTATTATCCAACCGTAAGTCTTTGACTCCCTCAATGAAATGGGCAGAGTCTTTGATATACGATGATGTGTGACCCACTAATGGTTTGAGAGACTTAGCAAGGAATTTAGCCAAGGGGTAAGTCACTAAACCAAGTGTATTTACGATGGGTCTCAAGGGAATGCCCTCTTTGTGAATCTTTGGGAGGCCGTAAATCCTTGGTATGATAGAACTCTTTGGAATGAGTCATTTCTTGGTATTATCATCCAGGTTGGACAATAGGATGGCATTCTTTACCTTATTCATGATCCTGGCCGATGGATATTTTGCTAGTTTTCTATAGCTTCCAGTGGTAGACAAATGCTCACACGTTTTTTTTTCATACACCTCAGTGTCCATTAACACCGTAGCGTTACCCTTATCCGCTTTCATGATCATTATCGCATTGTTCTGTCTCAGAGTTCTAATCGTTGAAGCCTCTTGCCTGCTAATGTTTGGTTTGGGAGGCTTGGATCTTCTTAAAATGCGAGCGCACTCTTGTCTTCCATCTTCTGCGTCAACATCAGGTAAAACAGATATGGAGTTTTCAATGGTGCAGACAATTCTTTCAATCGGAATATTTTTGGGAGCTACAACAAAATTTAAGCCTTTCTCGAGGATGTGCATCTCATCTTGGTTTAATGTGTGCCTAGAAAGATTAACCACGTGTCCTATTGTTTATGGCAAGTCACCTAGTTGGGTGATAGATTTGCTAAGTTACTAGCCAAGCATAGACATTGGATAAGTTACACATACAAGAAGAATTTGCATGACAATATTAAAAAACAAATGCAACAAAAGAATATTAAATGTAAAGAAAGCATGGATGAGAAAATAAAATAAGAGGTGTTAGCCAAAGGTGAAATTTTGGTTCTTGCACATTTAAGGAAAGATATATTTCTACAAGGGAGTCCACAACACATTGAATATGAAACATATTGGACCATGCGGAATCCTTGAGGAAATCCCAACAATAGTGATCAGATTGAATTACCAAATGATGAATTAGACTTATCTACAATGGTGATAAGATTTTGTTGGCTAGGAAAGGAGCACAAGGAAGAAGCTCGTGCGCAAGCAAAAGAAGGTACGTCGCGCATGCGACAGGAAGGAAGGAAGATCACGAAGGAAGAAAAGGGACCAACTCATACGGAATGGAGATGTGCGTGACAGAGGAAAGGCAAGTGTACATGTGAGAGTGGCCAGAATGTGACAAGTGAAGATTGTGGCCGCTAAAGACGACGTAATCTTGCGACAACGCACGTATGGAAGAATATTTGTAAGTCAGGATGATAGTGCCTTGTGTCAGTCCATGACAGTTTGTTTCGATGGTTGATCATGACCTGTAACTACTAAGCAGTAAGTAGTCGACCCTGCATGCTCTGATAGAAGTTATAAATAGGAAGAACCCATTCTGTATAAGGGTTGGTTGTTGTTTTTGGTCGTTGTTGGTTATTTGTTGGTTGTCCAGAACTAAGGATGCCATTTTTGTTGTGTTTTGAGTTAGAGTTAGCAGAATAGAAGACTCAAAGAGGAGTATAGTATCAGTAGGAAGCTGTTGAGCCACGGATCTTGCAGTTGTGTGCGTAGACCGCTAGGAATAGAAGGAATATGCAGCCGAGTGCGCAGACGGTAAATAGAAGACTCGATCTAGGCTATGTGCAGATCAGTAGGAGTACATAGGAGAATAAACTAGAGAGCATGAGAGCAAGAAGTTTGAGTCATAAAGACATATCATAAGTTCATTTTGCAAGTCGCAGATTGCAAGGTTCTATATCCATTTCTCATGCCAGATGAAGAGCACCTTGGTGGTTTTTCCCAGATGGGTTTCCACATTATTCCTTGTGTTCATTGATTGATTAATGTTGTATGTTGATATGAATGTCTCTATTTCTTACTGTGTGTTGATGAGCTACTGTTGAATGCATAGCACCATATTGTTAATTAGTGAATCAATAGTTGTTAAAGCATCATTGGGATGCGCCAGTAGGTTTGTGGTTAATTCCTTACATTAAAATATAAGTCACGAATGGTTTGTTATTTCAAGGAATCAGCTGTGTTGCACAAGTTGCGATCAGTTGCTAAGGTTAAGGACTAGGTCGTGTCGCGTGCATTGACATGCAGTTGTGTTCAGTCGCGCAGGAACCGTCCAACCATCCAAGTTGCCTTTGTTGAGCTCCTTGGCCATACGCCAAGGGACTATAATCCTTCGCCAACTGCGGAAAACTAGTTCTAGAAGTTCCCCATTAGATATCTTGGGTGATATTGCACCTGCCTTGCAGGTGTTGCCGATGGATTTACTCTGTCGGGCTGATGTCTTATGGTTTATTGTTGGTATTGTAGTGTTGTTGAACCACGAGTCGAGATAGGAATGGGATAGAGGCCAACAAATGGTTTTATTGACAGGACCCTAATCATTTGAGTCGAGCTAAATGTTGTGGCACCCGACGAAGAAAGAGATAGAATATTGGATGCACTCTAAAATGCTAGCATTCACGTAAGAGGAGAGCGCAGGATCACGGTTGAGCACAGAAAACTGGGCAGACAAGTATATATATTTTGACATCCACGAGGTCTTCTTCGCAGAATTCCCTGTTCTACTACATGAGTGGTTGTCAAGATTGGTGACTAGACAAGCAAATTTCCAAAGGAAAGAAGTCATCGAATGGAATGATCGGTTGGTTCGTGAGGTAACCAGCGTATGTAACGCCATCTCTAGAGCTGTTGAATTTTGGGTTGATAGTATATTGAAAGGATACATTATTGAGTTTGTGGTAGACACTATAACCTCGTATAGTGAGGATGAGAGAATTTTTTTCCATGGACCCGAAGAAGGTATCTGCTATCTATCAATGCATGGATCAAGATGCTCACCTATGAGAAGGGTATCTTGCAGTTGAGTAGTTGAGTCGCATACCCATGAAGGAAGATATGTCGTAGATGACCTATTAAGAAAATGGGAGAGGGTAAGTTGAGATTTTCCCTGGAAGTATAGAACCTGAACTAGAAGCGGGATTCCTAAGGAGTAGAAGGAGATTTAGATCAGGGAAAAGAAGAAAGACCAAAAGAGGGAAATGGGACCCTAGTCTGTTCGAGGAGAGTGAACACACACTTCGGTCGCATGAATACGAAGGGCCTTGTGACGAAGAGGAGGACTATAGCCCAATATCATAAGGAGTAGAGGAATCAGAAGAACCTGCAGAGACACCAAGATCAAGACACAACTAACTCACACCAGGAGTTCACTGGAGACAAGATCAAGATTCTCATCCCCGGAAAGGCCTGCTAATACCAATAGTTCTAGTACTGCGACTATAAGGCAAGAGGGTTCACCCCCTTTGAATCCTGTACCAGAGAACCCAGACACCGACTCAATGGATGGGACGGGTATTTGGTTACCTACATTCAATGGGAATGGAACAGAAGACCCAGAGCAACACTGGTTCCTCTGTGAAGTTATTTGGACGGTTCGCCTAGTTCATAATGGGTACATAAGGAAGGTGCAGATGATCACGACCCTAAGGGTTCGTGTGCTATATTAGTTCATGAAGTTATGTGCCACACCGACCAAAACACCATAGAAGACACTCGACGAGATCTGAGATGCAATGATATCTGAGTTCAAAAAACCTAAATCTAAATCGCAATGCATTACTGAGATCAAAGAGATAAAGCAAGCACTGGCAGAATCAGTATGGGACTTTGACCAGTGGTTTAAAACTTTGATGGCCAAGGTAAGCTTTTGAATGTCGGATGTACAACATAAAGAGTGGTTTATTGCTGTGTTATTACGACACATCCGAAGGTCGTTAATGCAACCAAATATTGAGTCACAAATAGAAGCTCTAGAGTTGGAAATGAAGTTAGAAGCCTCGCCCATTGGCAACGGTGCCGCAGGATTGGTGTAGATCCAATCACAGTTGGCTAATCTAACGATACATCTATAGGACATCAAGAAGGGTAAGGAAGCACAGGAAGATTTTTGGTGCACGAAATGTAGAACGGACGGGCACACTAAGGATAACTATCTGACCTTCATGAACTATATCGTGTTAGGTGCACCAAACCCATTAAATGGCCATGGGATACCATGGTGTCACATATGCCAGTATAGAGGGCATCGCGACGAAGAGTGTTTGTATTTACAAAAGGTTGTAAGTACCTCGAAAAAACTCTTTTGTAAATTGTGTAAGTTAGTAGGACATGAAGAAAAATATTGCAGAGCATGCCAACTCTTGAAAGAAAAGATTGTTGACACCTACTTAATGAAAAATGAAGGGCTCGCTCAAGCTGAACCGACGCAAGCATCGTATCATCCTGCGCAGTTCTCACCCAATCAATACCAAAATCAATATCAACCTCAGTACACGTCTCAATAGTCGTACGCACAACAAAATCACTACCAACCACACTACCAGCAGAACCAATACCCACCACAGCAACCACACTCGCAGGGAAGGGGTCGTGGAAACTTTAGAGGAAGAGGCAGAGGAGGAGGATTTGGTAGAGGAAGAGGTCAAATTACATTATGTAACTGTGGACAACCAAGTCACTACGCTAGAGATTGCTTAGAACCTGCAAAGACATGTTCATATTGTAAGGGGCAGGCCCATAATGTGGAGCAATGTCCTCAGTTGATCGCAAAGTGGTAAACAAGGACTATCGCAGGACCTAACCCTGCACAGAACGCAAACCCAAATCCCAACATGAATGTTCAGATGATTGCGGCTGAACCATGAGATCCGAATGTCGCTATCGTAACACGAGGAGGGGTTGCGACCGGAGCTAATTAGGATATGTTATCACTCTAAGAAACTACTTAGTGGTTATGGCTAAGTATGCTTGGTAACTTAAGAAATCATGTTTTTTGTGTTTTTTGTAAAGGTGGATCAATGGGACAACTCAATCCGAGTATAGCATTCAGGCATTCAGAATGATAAACAAATAAAACAGTGCTCTCAAGAGTCAATTAATCAGCAGATAACTTTAAAGGTGGATGAAGAAAAGAATGTAACTAAACCAGTACAGAGTAGGGTTCAAGAGACATTCAAGAAACTAATATCAGGCTATGAGCTAAACAATGGAAAAGCAACCATTCAAAGCTAGACAACACAGATAATAGTGAACAGGAAAATGGAAAGCTGACATCAAAACTGAAAGAAACCTGTGATCTGTATTAGCATAAAGAAGACTGAGTACAATAGTAGATTACTCTATCCAAAATTGAACCCCCTCTCAGTCTGAGTTCTTAGGCTTTTAAAGCCTTTACAAACAGTTTTCAGATCCTAAAAGTATGGATCTGTTGAGTTAACTAAAACATTAACTGACAGTAAATGCAAAAAGATAGGGACTGATCCCTAAAATCAAGGAAATGATGAAATGAAGATCTCCCTTCAAAAGCTCGGTGGTTGGTGAAGTGAAGTTAGCCTCCCAAGGCTCGGTGGCTTTGATGAGTACGAAGCAATCTTTGATTTTTGCACATGGATATGTTTTCGGCAGCTAAAGTCATTCTGGCAAACCATATTAGCTGCCGAAACTGGCCTGTTTCGGCAGTTAAGTAAACTTCCACAGACTTAGTTAACTGCCGAAAGCTGGGATTTTTTATTTTGAAGGCCAAGACTCACAGAAATAAAAAAATTTACCCATTCTATCAACCAAAATGACGGTGGTCAATTTGGGAGATAACAGGATAAATCACAAGAACAACTGCAACCGCAGGTACAACTTGTGACACAAAAGAAGGTATCATTTGACGTCCAGAAACAAAAGGAAGTATTCTTGGAGGTGCAACCAAATTTTGTGGATCCAACAAAACCATCGATGTCAGAATAAGTGAAGGAGATTCTTGAACGATTTCAACGCATATTTCAAAAGAATGTCCCACAAAAGGTTAGTAAGCTCAAATCCTTTTTGTCAAGTTGTCTAACCCTAATACAAGATAAAGATGATATTGCAGAACTACAAGAAATGATAGAAGAGATACCCATAGAGTCACGACCTGAAAAGAAAGTCAACCAAGTGAGAAAGAAGTTTAAAACTGGTCGTGAGTTAAGAATCACTGCACAGATAAGCGACTACGACATGGATTACATCATCTTAGACCTAGGGTCTGATGTAAATATTTTGACGTGACAAACCTGGGAAAGTATGGGAAATCCACACTTGGACTGGTCCCCTGTCCAACTGTGACTTGCGAATCAGGAAAAGGTCCTACCCATTGGCCAGTTGAGTCAAGTCCTTGTCGACATTGAAGAATTACGCACATTTGCAGACTTTGAAGTCATTAATATTTTTTATGACGCAAACCCATATCCCGCATTATTGGGCATAGATTGGGCTATAGACATCCAAACTATTATAAACATCAAGAAGAGGATCCTCTCATTCGAGGACAGTGAGATAAGAGTGGTGTCGCCCATTGATTCGTTGGAGGGACAAAGATACATTGAGCCTGTATATAATGATGGACAAGATGACTAACTTTACCAAATCTACAATGTTACGTCATTACAAGAAGACTACATCAATCCGACAGTGGATGGAAACCTGAGTTGGAAGAGTGCTAGTTCCTGCACATATGACTTAGGGGAAGATTTGGAGAATTGGAAAAACAGACTACATGAATTCTCTATGAGGAGGTGCGCAAGAGTTACCGGGTCTATGCGATGGGTGGAGAACGAGCTGTGTGAGCTACCCACCTATGAGGGTTTTCCTAACCTTGCGACCTTCTTAAATGAGCTTGAAGGACTTGTAATGGAGTCATAGCGCTTGTTCGTGCTGGATCATGCACTAAAAGCTACGCTCGCTAGATGGTGGGGTGCGCATAAGAATTCTATAACAAACTGGCCACAGTGCAGAAGATTGATGGAAGTTATATTCGAAGAAGAGGTCACCCTTGTAAACCATAAGTATTCAATGTTAGCGAACCCCATGGAACATCTTAATCATTGTCGCATGGTATTTTTAGAATACCGGCGGCAGGAGTGGGTCCATCATTTCATACATACATTGGAAATGATACCTAGAACCTAGTATGAATCTATTGAATTGCAATAAGGAACCCAAGAATGGGAAGGGATCGCTAAGCAGTTTGTGCATACATTTGAATTTGTTGGTGAGAACCCTACAGTTGATGTTGCGCTTCAGGAGATAAAGGAGAAGATATTTGCTGAGATCCTTGTCGAAGAGGCTAACTCTCACCAGTGCAGTGCGACCATTCAACAATGGATGGATTGCTACAACCTAGCTGAAGATCCAGATGATGATCCGACTAACATAAACATGCCAGAATTAGAAGGCACACGCGAAGTAGAAGGAAGTGGTATTTCAAGTGACCAGTTGCTTAAGCCGTTAAAAATTAAGAAAGTAAACATTGGGTCATCGAAGAACCCAAAGTTCGCCAATAGACGATATTATTGGGCTGAACAGAAAGTTGCAAAAATCATGGATTTACTGCATGAACATCAAGACCTATTCCCTGCCAACTTCCCAGAAATGAAGGGAATAGTGGGAGACTTAGGGGAGATGAAAATACCCCTGCGACTAGATGTTAAACCCAGTAAGTAGCGACCATATAGAATGAAACCCAAGTATAAAGAAAGGGTAAAAGATTAATTGGATTGTATGCTCGACATCGAAATTATTGAACCTATTGAGGAGTCAGAGTGGATCAACCCTATAGTGATCCACAATAAGAAGAAAAATAGGCGAAGTCAGGATCTGTGTCGAATTGAGGAAGTTGAACAACGCATGCTTGCACGATCCATTCCAAACACCATTTACAGATGAATTACACCTGGGTAAAGTACCCTTAGAAGAGGAACAAGAGGAGGACGACTCCATGGAAGAAGACTCACCACCGCGCAGAGGGCCGGATGTGGCAGAAGATGATGAGAATTTCCCGTACTATGTTCGGCCAAGGAGAGTCGATGCATCAAAGGTGGACCTCCCAAGGAAGGAGACTACAACTCTGGTAGCGCCACCGATCCTAAATAACGTCCCCTTGCTGATGGACATCAAGCCCAAGTTGGCTAAGTTGAAGTTCGAGGACTTTGACACTTGACAATAGGACGAATTAAAGAGAGTGTACTGCATGGTCCCAGACCAGCTCGAACCAAGTAGAGCACAAGTGCTCAGGCGGATGGAGTGGGCCGAGGGAGTTGCCCGCATAGGTTTAATTAACCTATTGTTTATGCCCCATTTCGGCCACAGTTTACAAGTCAATACTTACGTGAAGCAGCTGCTGGTATGCTTTCACAGAGGATGCATGTGGCTCAATCGACCATACCCCGTCGACACCGAGTTGATTTCGGTGAGAACAGGCCTCCCAAACGAAGGAGACGACCCTATGCCATACTTGGCCAGGAAAGACACCACCCAGATCAAGCATAAGTATAACTTGCGATGCGCAAAGCGGGGCTTCCTATTCGGACCAATCGACAATGCAAGTGTGCGGTTTGCTGCGAGGATCTTATCTTGTAAGTTGCTACACAAGATGAGGCCCAATCAACGTTTGACGGAAATGGTGGAAATCGCAGAGTTATGCGCATTGGGTGGAGGGTTCAATTGGTTGCTTTACCTACTGAACGAGCTCATAGATGATGCAATGCAGGCCCAGCAGGAGCCCACCTACAAATTCCATTATTCATGGTTGCTCATCTTAATCTCATTCATTGTGTAGGCGAAACCATCGGACTATGTGCAGATGGATGTCCCACTACCTTGCCATGGCGCAATGTACCAAAACTTGTGAGAGAACAGAAAAGAAAAAACCAGACAGAAACACAACAACATCGAGTTCTTTTTGCATGCAGAGGCATTGCGTGATGTTGTCAGCCGGTCCCACTGAATCTGTGCTGCGATGGTACACATGTACGCAACATTTATTACCTTTCAGGCTGGAGCACATAATATAATTCTAGAGCCAAAAAGGGACTCGTCCAAACAAGTGCACCATGTGGGATTCATGGTGACAAATGGGGACGTGGATGCAATCATCCACCTATGGCCGAAAGAATGGTGTGGCCCACTAGCAGAGTTGGTGCCTGAAGGACAGGATGAAAAGGACCCACCACTTCACCAAGTTCATGGTGAAGGTAATGAAGGAGGCGAAGGACAGGATAATTGGTCGCAGGATGAGGAAGAACAAGATGATGACGATAGGCGTAGCTCGGATCAAAGTGATTCGGAGTTCACACCAATTCCAGAGCATGTGTAGACCTAGACATAAACAAGGCAACAAGAAGGCCATCCACATTGTAAAAATCAAAAAGCCGATAAAGCATTGAACATGAACACACTGACAGAAGATGATGTGGAGGAGCTTGTAGCAACTGTTGCTAAAGTCGTGCAAGACAGCCTTGCCAGCCTGAAGACACAGCAAGCAAACATAGCTGAGCAAGTCGGGGACCATCTAAATAAGTTGATAGAAGCCATTAACAAGGTCAAAGCCACTGTTGAGGCTGAGATATATGGCGTCGACCCCAATGTCCCAGTAGTAGCACCAGAGTTAGTGTCGCCCATCAAAGTGAAAATCCAGGTGAGCGCACCAGAAACTGGAACAGACCTGAGTACCTTTGATGATGTTGTAAAGGAGTTTGCCACACTCCAATTAGACTTCTCCAAGCTGCCCCTGAGCAAAGTCTACGAAGTGCAGCAGAAATCCGTGTCGAAAATGTGGGTAAGAGAGAATGATGTTTCCTATCAGGCAACAAAACAACAAAGGAAGGAAAATGCGCGCAAGGCCCTGCTGAAGGAAAAAGAACAAGAAATTCAGGGGCGCATCAACCTTCTTGCTAAAAGGGAATAGGAAATACTGGCATGCGAGCAGAACCGCCTCACAATAGCAGAGACCATCAAGAATGCCATTGCAGAATTCCCACCTGAAGCAAGCCAAGAAGATGAGGACTCCACGACTAAGGTAACCAGGCTAGCAAAGATCGCACAAGATATTCGGAAGCGGGTAGAAGAGCTGCAAGCTAGATAGGTGCCGAGCACACCTCCTGAGGAGCTCGAAGAGCAAAGAAAAGCATCATCTAAGGCTACTAGAAAAATAAAACAAGGCAAAACATCGTGCACTAAGGCACTAGAAGACGTTTCCGTGGTATGGGAAGCACTTATGGAGGGCACAACTGTTGAAAGCATAAGGGAGAACAGGCACACAGTTGAAGAGAAAATCGTCGCAGAGAAAGAAGACATGAAGAAGCTGGCCTTCCAAGAGAAAGTGGCCAAGAGGACTGAAATCAAGAGACCGCAGCAGGAGGTCCAAGCTCTTCAAGATAAAGAGCGGGATAGAGAAGTAGAAGTTGAAGTACATCAGTCAGAAGCAGTACACATCACCAGCGTTATTTAACTCCTGAAGCAAAAACTTGAGACAATTGCTTAGTCAACAAACACAGGATCGTCAGAACATATCAGTTCTGACCGAGTAGAGCAATTGACTGCATAGGGAGAAGAGGTATCAAAGGAAGTTGCGGGGGTGCAACGGATGGTAAAAGAGTTTCAGCACAAGTCCATTTTTGCTTAGTGGCTCAGGACGAGCCACATGTGAGTGTTGGGGGGCTGTTGGGCTAGGAAAGGAGCACAAGGAAGAAGCTCGCGAGAAAGCAAAAGAAGGTATGTCACGCGCATGACGGGGAGGAAGGAAGATCGCGAAGGAAGAAAAGGGACCAGCGCAGACGGAATGGAGATGCACGTGACGGAGGAAAGGCAAGCGTACAAGCGATAGCAGCCAAAAAGAGACAAGTAAAGATCATGGCTGCTTAAGACGGTGTAAGCCTACAGCAACACACGTATGGAAGAATATTTGTAATTCAGGCTGATAATGCCTTGTGTCAGTCCATGACATCCTGTTCTGACAGCTAATCACGACCAGTAACTACTAAGCAGTAAGTAGTCAACACTGCCTGGTCTGATAGAAGTTATAAATAGGAAGAACTTGTTCTGTATAAGGGTTGGTTGTTGTTTTTTGGCGTTGTTGGTTATTCGTCGGTTGTCCAGAGCTAAGGATGCCATTTTTGCTATGTTTTGAGTTAGAGTTAGCAGAAGAGAAGACTCAAAGAGGAGTCTAGTAGCAGTAGGAGGCTATTGAGTCGTGGATCTTGCAGCTATGTACGCAAACCGCTAGGAATAGAAGAAATCTGTAGCTGAGTGTGCAGACGGTAAATAGAAGAGTCGATCCAGGCTATGTACGGATCAGTAGGAGTAGATAGGAGAATAAACTAGAGAGCATGAGAGCAAGAAGTCTAAGTCATAAAGACATATCATAAGATCAATCTGCAAGTCGCAGACTGCAAGGTGCTATATCTATTTCCCATGCCAGATGAAGAGCACCTTGGTGGTTTTTCCCAGATGGGTTTCTAGGTTAATCCTTGTGTTCAGTGATTGATTAATGTTGTATGTTGATATGAATGTCTGTTATTTGCTTACTGTGTGTTGATGAGCTACTGTTGAATGCATAGCACCATATTGTTAATTAGTTAATGAATAGTTGTCAAAGCATCGTTGGGATGCGCCAGTAGGTTTGTGGTTAATTACTTAAGTTAAAATATAAGTCAAGAATGGTCTGTTATTTCAAGGAATCAGCTGCGTCGCACAAGTTGTGACCAGTTTTTAAGGTCAAGGAGCAAGTTGTGTCACGTGCATTGACATACACTTGTGCTCAGTCACGCAGGAACCGTCCAGCCATCCATGTTGCCTTCGTTTAGTGCCTTGATCACGCACTAAGGGACTATAATCCCTCGCCAACTACGGAAACCTGGTTCTGGCAGTTCCCCATTAGATATCTCGGGTGAGACTGCGCCTACCTCGCAGGTGTTGTCGACGGAGTTACTCTGTCGGGCCAATGTCTTGTGGTTTATTGTTGGTATTGGGGTGTTGTTGAACAGCAGGTCGAGACAGGAAGGGGATAAAGGCCAAATGATGAATTAGACATATCTCCACATTTGATGTTCTAGGTCTGTATGAGTACAATGAAGCATATTGAATTTCCAAATGATGAATTAGACATATCTCCACATTTGATGTTCTAGCTCTGTATGAGTACAATGAAGGCATGAAAATGGAAGTTGAGAATGTTATAAATGGAAGGAACAAATCCTTGCAATCCAAAGGAGGAAATGAAAGAACTTACAGAAGAGTGAGCTAAAGTAAAAGACAAAAGAATATTTGGCTCACAAGAGAGTACAAACCTAGACGACACTAAATGAGTTTTGAAAGTATAACTTGGTCGAACTGGAAGGATATGAACTGATTTGATATGTATTGTTAGTAGGAACTCACAATTAAAAAATACCAAAGTCCTCTGAGCATCCTTGGTGTACAGGACATTTGTATCACCCAGAAATATTGTAGAGCCCCAACTGGGTCTCTTTTAACTTCTATTTACAGTCAGAAAATTTACTTTATATATACAGTTTGAAAATCTCTAATTCTGTTTTATCTACTTCTAACAATTTACTGTTAACTGTGCAGGTAGCAAAGATAATCACAGCATACAACTTTTAAAATTTAATTAACAGAAATTGCCATAATAATGCTGGAAAATACCTGTAGATATCTAGTAGGTCCACCTTTGTTGTTGCCCTTGTTTGTCGTTTTTCCTTGCTTTCCCCTGCAGCCAAAAGTCCTTCCCAAGTTCTGAAACTCAACCAGTGCAAACCAGTCTTGCCACCCTACCAACTGACGAGGTCTCACCGACCACCCAGCTCCAAAGGTACCCCTTTGGACTCCCGAGCCCAAACCGAGTACAAGTCCTAAGCTGTTGTATCCCCTCAAAATCAATCTCCAACAAAACCCCTTCTTTGCAGCTCTCTTCTCCCAAAACTTCTAAAAAAAACTAAGGTAAGGATGATCCCCTTCTCCTCCCTCCTTTCTCCCTCTTATCCCCATGTTTGCCGACCTCTCCCCATTACTACCCCTATCTTCATCATAAATTTACCCACCCCCTTCTATCTACCATGTAAGTCCTCGAGCCCTCAACATGGACTCATTTGAATAATTTAAATAATTTAAGTTGACTTGGACTAATTTAAATATTAAATTAATATTGCAAGGTGTTGGTTGGGGTCACTTCCCAACCGTAACTTCCAATTCAATTAAATTTAATCATTTTTATTTAATATAATAATTTTAAACATATCTTTACTCTTTTTTCAATATTTGACCATTTAATTAATAAATAATAAATGTTATATATATTATATAGTTTAAACTTGCACACTCCACCAATTTAATTTAATTAATAGTAATTGTTAATTGATTAATTACAATTACCTAATCATTTAATTAATGATTTCTAATATTTCTAATATGTAAATTCCCTTTAATTATAAATTCACTAATTCAATTTATCAATTATGAACAATAATCCTATCAATGCAAATCATAACATTATCAATGTGTAATCATATTAATTAAATAAAATTCACTACGATTTAATCGACTCATATACCTATTTCCATTTTAATTACAACTTAGTTTGT
>LPNX010262779.1:521946-578912 GCA_001517045.1 Pseudotsuga menziesii
GAATCTAAGCTGATGTGGTGCTTCTTCATTGTTGTTTCCAAGGCTGTCACCTTCTTAAAACATTTAGATTCATCATGATTATCTTTCCCACAAAAATTGCAATGACGCTCAGTCTTCTTTCCTTTTTGCTTGGATCCTTTGTCATTTTTTAAAGGAGGAGATGACTGAGAGGGTTTGGGACCCTTGTTGTTTAGCTTATTATTGCGAGAATTCTGTTTCTTGGAAGGCTTGGACTTTTCTTTCTGTTGGGACAATAAGGCTTTCCCATATGTATCTGCATTGTTAATTATTCCAAGATGAATGAGCTTATCTTTCTCACTAATTAAGGAATCACAAAATGATTCAAGGCTAGGCTCTTGATAGCTAGCTGCAGGTAATGATTCTTTCATGGAGTAGAATGTAGATAAAAAAATAGAATATGCAGGTCCAAGTTTGAAAGAATATGATAAATACATTGTTTGTCTTCTTTCTTAATCTTGCATTCGACACATAATAGTTTAAGAGTTTTATATTTAGATAAATAGTCTTGAATACATGGAAAATCATTTAGATTCAAGGAAAGCAACTCATTCTCAAGTTGATGACCCCGAATTTCATTGTGTTTACCAAACACATATTCCAACTTTTCCCAAGCTTGATCAGGTTCATCAATGCCAGATATGTGGAATAGCAAATCAGTAGAGATTGACATCTCAATCAATCCATGAGCTTCATCACATCTATTTGCCCATTTAATTTTCTTATCATCATCAGTGGGTTCTGTTTCTTTCCCTGAGGTTATCTTGAAAAGTCCCCTACTTCGCAGAACATCCTCCATACGAGATTTCCATGAGAAATAGTTAGAACTTGTAAATATAATATCACAAGGGGTTGTCATATTGTAAAATAATGGCTGAAAAAACATAAACTAACTATTTGGATGCAAAGAGCTCGAAAAAATATGCGGTTTTAAAAAAAACGGCACTTAAAACTAATTTTGGATTATGAAGTTATGCTTGATCAAAGAAAATGTTGAAGATGTCCCCAATAGTGACGTGGCAGATATTAACTGGACCAACTAAAAAAAAGAAGCCCCCTCTTCCCAAAATCAACATTTGACAATCACTTTTACAATAAAGTTGCTTTGAAGTGAATCACTTTTATAGAATAAGTGATGTTCACTTTTACAATAATGTGATTTTTAAATAGTGCGACAATAAATTAAAAAACTTAAGTAACTCACTTTTATTTTATTTTATTAATGTGAGATGCACTTTTACAATAAAGTAACTTGAAAATAGAAATTGCATGCACTAAAAGTAGATTAATAAGATTTGAACTCAAGACTTGTAAGGTGTAAAACAACTTTGGACAAAGTGAGCTAAGTTTAAAAGGTACGTGAAAGTATGGAAAGATGAAGGGGTTTTTTTTTACTCTTTTCTCTCGTTTTCCGTGCTTGCTTTCTTTTCCTGCAAATCACAAAAAGAAACGAAAAACAAAAACAAAAAAAAACTTTTTCCACACAATGGGGTTAGATCTTGATTAGCTTACCCGAAAAGTCTACGTTTTCAAGTTTTCTCGTTGTTTCTGATTTGCCGTGATCGCACAAGGTGCACGGCAAAGAGCATACGTAGCCGAGAAGACAAGAAAAAAAACTTTCCCTCACTATTTCTGATTCGTCGCGATCGCGCAAGGTGCACGGCAAAGAGCATACACAGCCAGGGAAGGCAACAGTCCGAGACTAAAACAAAAAGATCTAATAATAACACTGATAAAATATGAGAGATTTAAAAAAAAATAAAACAAATCCGTCACTGTAACATTATACCTTCAGATTCACCGAAATGGGTGTTTCTTGAACAAACAGAAACGGTTTTCGGTGAAACGAAAACTATTTCCAAATGTAAACGGCGCTCCGAACGCAATGGAACAGTTCCCACAGCCCACAAATACACAAAAAATCCAGAACCAGAAACCCTTTCAAAGTTTCGGCAACACCGGTTCCAGATCTTGATCAAAACCAAAAGCGGCTCTTCATAAAAGCTCTGATACCATGTTAAGGTACACAGGGTACTCCCAAAGGACCGAACACCAAGAACAACCGCTTCACACAAACAGATCACAGATCAATACACCAATGTTTGTCACGTGGTTAAAACCCTTGAGAGAGAAACAGTCCACGGCCCCAGCCAAATAGCTACTTTGAGCAATTTATTATGCAAAAGAAAGAAAGTTACATGAGCTTCTCATAATCGATCAACTAGCCAAGGACCCTCTATGCTATTTAAATAGAGATCATAGACCAATCGAGTGTTAAGCCACGGATCAATGGTAGGTATGATCTAAGAAAAGTTGAACCGTCGGATCACTCTGTGTCTAGAACATATCGTGACCGTCAGATTAGAATATTTACAAATGCATACTAAAGAAACACACTTTTACTTAACGGATATATTACACAAGTTGATCTTAACTAACTCCTAAGTGTCTAAATATCCTAACAAAACTTATAAAGATTACTACTGACAGGTGTCATGTGGTTTATTTTTTGTAATAATAGTTTATTTTGAAAGACAATTATCCTAGTAGCACTTTCGAAGTTTAAACCTAAAGTTAGTTAGTTATGTAACTATTTTCGGTGAAAGAAGGATAAAAATAAGAAATCATATGAAAGTAGGGTTCGAATTTACACTCAAGGAGAGGTTTTGTGTGTTGTGATATCTCAAGCTAGCACTTATAACTCTTATGTAAGTGGATGACTGTTTTTTATTATATATAAACTGATAAGCCTTTTAACCTGTCATGTTGTTTCATTTATGATCTGGTTAATTACTCAGTCTACAATTTCATTTCTTGTTTAAAGATTTTATTTATGCAAATGCTTGAAGCCTGTGGGTGGAATTAGCATTTTATGTGTAATGTTTATGGCTTATTGGAATGTGTTTGATCCCCAATTTATCTAACTTGTGCATGATTCAATTATGTATTAGCTTGTTATTGTTTTTCCTCCTTGCTGATCAAGTTTTAAACCAAAACCCTAAAAACCAATTTTATTCTATCTTTGTTTGAGATTGTGTTCACTTGTTTTTGTGGTAGTCTAAGAACAATTTCTTGTACAAACAAGAGGTATCCAAGATAGCTTGAAGAGGCAGTTTGGAAGCTCAGGACCATGCTGCAGAAATTTAGCTTCGCTGTTATAATTGATGCAGAGCAAGGCTCCAAGCCTGCACTATGATAGGGCAGTGCCTTGTGTTTAGCCTTTATAATGAAGTATTCCAGTTTGAGTAAAACAAACTTCCAAAACTGTAGTTAATTTGTGTACTGCTGAAACTGTATGTTGAATTATCCATATGCTGCATAGCTTCCAGAGATTAGTTTGTAGTTGTTTGATTGAAAAGGGCTATGTTCACTGCTAAACATCAACGGCTCTACGTTAGAGAATGCAATATACTTTGTTTTATTACTTTCCTCTCTGCTCTGTTGATGGATGTCCTCTATCCCTGCACTTTTTGGTCTTAAAGGTTTTAATGTGCTTGAGGGTACTTATCGAATAAGAAGTGTCTCATACATCAATCTAATATCTACTAATTTCGTGAATTTAAAAGTAGATTATGATTATTTTTGGACATGCATTTATGCAATTCATTGAATATTATGAAACTTTTCACTACTATCTCATATAGTAAACTTAATTTTTTCAGGAGTAGAGTTCGAATCTCTTTAAATCTAAAATATTATTTATTTATTTAGTCATGTGCCAAAGAATGTCACATTTTGGCATTAAAGCATACAATCATATTATTCAACAACAGTGATTACAAAGGCTTTAGCAAGCTCCACATCTCACAGAAGCAGAACCTGGGTTGGTTGTTTGTTTATAAAATAGAACCAGAAAAATTAAGCTCCACCCTCTTCCATGTACATCTACAAATAAGATAGGCAAGGCAAGGGCGGCTGCAAAAACAATGGCCACACAATCCTCAGGCCACTTCACCTCTCGCCTACCTATTTATTTTACCGAACACATACCCCACCTCAACCTCTTTGCACTTACTGAAAAAGCTTCTCTATACTCTACTTGAATGCTTCTATAAACAAAGCCTATTTTATGTACACTTACCCTTTGTGTATTTTCACAACCAACAATGGTGGCAGAAGTATAAGTAAACCTGCAAAGAAAGAAAAAGGCTTTTGAACTGTTATCATTAATCATTCATTCAAAGCTCGAGGAGCGACTGAATCGCCCGCCCAAATAGTCTTCCAAGCATTTGTTGGAATTAGTAACAGGCACGTTCTGATCAGCGCTGTCAAATGACTCCACATCGTCATCCACCCCAAGCATTGCAAGAGTTATATAATTGCGGAGATCAGGCATCTCATAACTGCCCCCTCCATCCTCTTCATCGTTTGTTGCATCTGCGTGATCATTATCAGCGTCCGTGTGTTTGGGGATACTAGTAGTCAATTGAAGCCGTGTCCAGTGAGTTAGATCATCTCCCTCACCTCGCAGCAGCTTTAAAATCTGTCAAACAAGACCTAATAATAAGCCTCATGTGCCTCTGGTCAATTGATTAAACCAGCCTTCTATACAAACATCAAATTGCTCTGCCTCCCAACAATCATAACAAGATTAGTCACATTACATATCAGAAAAATCCATCACACCTCCCGTAATCCCCCTCCCCCAAATTCAGTAGCTCTTGAAATATGTAGAGAGATAAAGATACCTGGGTCATCCGAGGCCGAAGCCGAGGTGCTTGCCTTAAACAAAGGGCAGTAGCATGCATCATCCTCTGCATCTCACATTCATCATAAGCATCTTCCAGATTTGGATCAACAAGTTCCTTCATAGATCCATTCTCAAGTAATGGCCTTGCCTGAATTTCGAGAATACCAAAGACATTAAATGACGTCAGATCCAAGTACTTAGAAATACAAACTTCACTTTATTCCTAATTGATAGAAAAGCAAGCTTTACCCATGTAACCAGGCTCTCTTGGCAATTTGGAATTTTGGTAGCAATTGGCTTTTTTCCAGTTATCAGCTCTAGAAGAACCACCCCAAATGAATATACATCTGTCTTCTCATTAACTTTGCCATACATGAAATATTCGGGAGCCAGATACCTGTGGAATTGATAGTATTATAAGTTCAGACTGCTATAAATTGTATGAGTAATCTGGTGAGGAATAAAAACATAATGTTACATACCCAAATGTTCCTACAACATCATTGCAGATGAGATGTGATGTAGTTGTTGAGGCCCATTTGGCTAGCCCAAAATCTGATAACTATTGACAATTTCCAAAAGTTAGTCCCAGCTTGTACATCTAAATTTACACAGTAGCAGCAGTAATATCTAAGCTTTCACATTATCCAAAGATACAATCCATTAGAACATACAAAGCTGCTACTTGCAAGTATTCTTATTACCTGAGGTTCAAAGTCATCAAAAAGAAGAATATTGGAAGATTTCACATCCCTGTGAATGACAGGCCGATCGCAACCATCATGCAAGTAATCTAATGCTTCGGCAACTCCAACAGCCACTTTCAATCTTTTATTCCATGTAATCACTGGTTTACCCTTTTCCACTGTTATGTACAGAATGTTAGTAACGAAGATGATTTCACAGAATAAAAAATCGCCCTACAAAACCAGTGAAATTGACTTCAATAGAGCATACTGCATACCATGAAGGTTCTCCTCAAGGTTCCCTCTTGATACAAAGTTATAGACAAGAAGGCGTTCCTCGCCATATATACAGTAACCAATTAGGACAATGATATTCTTGTGCTGCAAGGAAGTAATAATCTCAACTTCTGAGAGTAGCTCTTCTTCTGCTTCTGGAGAAAAATTCAAAAGTTTTACTGCCACTGATTGTCCTTCAGGAAGAACACCTCGGTAAACTCTGCTACAGCCACCTTTTCCAACAAGATTTCCTACAAGGCAAGAATAAAAAAAATTAAAAATTAAAAAATTGGAATGGTTTTGAAGGGTAAAGAAAACACATCGGAAGAACAGGAATAAAATTGAAACCTTCAGAGAACTTTAAAGTTGCCAATTCCAACACGTCATATGTGAACTGCTTGCATGTTTTACTTTCGAGAAGACATTTTAACCTCTCTGTCAAGGAGTGTTTTTTCTGTCTTCCCTCAATCTGACCCAAACCCATCAATGCTGTCTCTCTTGAATTCATTTCCAATGAGTTTCCAATTTCACCACCTTTCATAGACTTCTCATGAGTCACCTCTGCTTTTGCTCCCATCACTTGTTCATGCCTATCAGGCAAATGTAGTGCCCACTCAACCACGGACATTTCTCGTGCTTGAGTTTGAGAACTTGGAATATTTACCATTGAAATAGCCCTGTGCAAGAGTGGCCATCCAGGAGATGACTCTGCCTTGAATTCCGGTTCTGAAGTAACCTGCTTATGTTCAATTTGTCTGGGCAACATAAAAGAGCCTCTCTCGTCTTCTCCGGGTGAGATCTGCCCAGAGCTATCAGAAAGTGACTGAAAAGAAGCAGCTGAGGATAGCCCCCCTGATTCATAATTTTCTTTGTTACGGATCAGTACACTCATGGGTGATGCTGTATGCTCATTGCAATCTGATTTCATATCGGGTACAGTATCTTGGATAAGACTACCACTACAAGATGATGTTGAGTCTAAAAGATTTTCTGTGATAGACAGAGATCTTTGACGAACCTTGTAACCAGAACTGCTGGATTTCCATTTTAAACCTTGCAAAACTCCTATCCCAGCACCAATGGTTCCTGGAACTCATGGAACAATACAAAGTCAGGATGCTAAAAAAATATAACCCTACTATGCAGTATAGCCTATGTAATTCTGCATAATCCTGGCTTTCTTAGCTCAAAATAATCTACAGAGGCAACTGGATCATTCTCAAAATTGTACAAGTAGAACAGAAACCTGAGACAGGTAATGACCCATTCTTCTGAAAGGCGACCTTCCCATGATCAACAACCAATACAGAGGAATTAGACGGCAATCGCTGTGCACAATACTTAGCCAACGATATGGGTGACCTGAAATATACATCACTGATCATGTAAAAATCACTTTTCAAAATCTGCGACCCTAAATCATTCAATTCTCAAGACTGATGGTCTGATATATCATACACTAGAGCATTCTTCTTGCTTGTTCCCAAAATCAACTGTGAGGCCTCTCCAAGTTTCGTTTCTTCCAGCAATACCTTCCTTACTGGACCATGAGAGATCCTGACTTCAAGATCTACCTGTGAAATTGACATATTTGTACATTTAAGGATAAAATGCTTCATGTTCAATATCTGCAAGGTATCATAACCTTTAAGAGGGTAATCATAGAGGTGTGGGCGAGATGAATTTGGAGTAAACTATAATGCAGAATTTCAGGATCTTTCAAAGACCTTTACTTTCCTTAAACAGGCCAATGGTTATTAAACTTGCTGCATTACATTTGCAGGTCCTTGTTCACACAGCTTTGGAAAGAACTCAGCATGAAAGTGGGAATTCTATTAAGGACAAACATGCATTAAACGAGAAGCATGCCACTATAAAAGCAGAATTAGACAAATTACTTGTTTCAAGTTGCAGAAGCCTTGATAGACTCCGATCACTGCATCGAAGGCGCTGGCCAACTGATTATCAGTCTTCTTGTGCTCCCTGGAAGTCACCCCTGTAAAAGAATAAACAGGGCATGTTTTAGAGATCTTGTTTTGTCGCTCTAAAGGATCTACACTAAAAAAGTAGAGACACAAGTAACGAACAGGGACAATTAGTGAAGAGAATAGAAGAACTGTGGAGTGGCCCAGTCTGGTAAAAGCAAATAGGAGTAGATTGTCCCAGAACAACAAATACTGGCGAGTTTCTTTTAGACAAGGATCCAGAAACCCATTGAATGGATCTGCTAAGCGCATAGTTCGAACAGTAGGACTTTTTCCTGTGAATCTCGTAGGAAATACCATGTCACATGTATTGGGGGTCTATCACCAACAATTACTTTTATGATAAGTCCTAATCCAGCAACAACATTTTGCAACCCAGTTTTCTGCTTCCAAACTACAAAGTTTAAACTACATTTGATAATAATAAAAAGACATTTGCTGAAATGTATACACCAATAATAGATATTTATCATGAAGATTTGAGCCACAAGTTATCAGATATTTCATGGCAGAAATACGAGGGATTCTCACCTGAAACGTCAGGAGAACCAGTAACAACGTGAAGGGCGATGACATGATCTCCAGGGCGAGCCAACTTGACAAGAGTCCATGTTAAAACCTCCCTGCTAGCAGTAGCCAGCTTCACACCTACTACTAATGTCTTCACTCTCTTCTTCATGCTTCCAGATCCTTTCTCTAACACTGATCCTTCCCTAAAATAAACTTCAACACCCAACAAATCAATGTACAAAAATAGCCTCAATCCGCTTTGAAGTTTGCGTCAGCATAATTATCAAAATAAAGTAACTCCTCAAAACTCTTACAGACTCTCATTGCCGATCTCAGAGGTCGAGCACAATGCCCATTGTCAAGGATCAGAAACCTCTCTGCAATCCTTTCCACTCTAATTTTCCTCTGATCTAACAGCAAATACAATACTCATACAAAGTTCTTCTGCTGTACTTTAAAGTATGAGCAAGAAGATTGAATTCTCCAGCCAATGTGCAGATTGCTCCAATTACAATGCAATGCAATGAATTTCCCTTATGATCTAATGCTATCTATTGAAGCCTCCCAGTAACCATAATTTCATCTGCAATTAAACCAGATTTTCTTAAGAAACCATGGAAATCCCAATTGACAGATTTGCCTCCACATGGCCAAACACCTATGAAGCCACCTAACAAACTATCTCCAACTCAGGGCTCTTGCTTATTGCCCAAACCTTCAATTTCGGAAGTTTCTCTAGCATCCCGAGTGGAATCTCTCAATGAAACCACTTCTTCCTCCTATAAAATATCAAAAAATTATCTCCCAATCGTACTCAACAACTCTACAAGATCAGTCCAATCCTGATCAAAATCTAATATATATCATACTAGATTTCTTGATGTGTCTTCTTGCCTACCAATTGTCAGCCACTCTTGAAGAAAAACCTAAAACCTTTCACCTCCCTCTTTCTCTTCAAATTCCATATCCAGCAATATAAAATGTGTACAACGTTTTTACAGATTCTACCCGCTTGGCTGTTACATAGTAATGGTTTTCAGTTTGCTCAGACAAAAATAAACATTTGTATATAATGCACACCTACAACCTCCTACCCGAAGCTCTCCAAATATGCCCGCCAAAATCACACCTTGTAAATTCAGTTAACTCTATTCTATATTACAGTTAATTGTCCTACACGCCACCCAATAATTCAACAGAACAGAGACTCAGGCTCCCTGAAATTTTAATCCGGCACCGATTTTTCTCTTCAATTACAAGTTGTACAAGTAATTGTGCAATAACGGAGAGACGGACGTGATTAATGATTTCGTTTTCCATTAATTACAATACCTGCACACATGTTGCAGCATGGCTCCTCATTCCCATGGCATGCTCTGCCTTTTTTCTCTTTCTTTCTTTCTTTTGTCCGCAGTGTAACAGAGCACGTTAGTTTGCCGTCAGCCATAACGGAGGAAGCACGTGTGTCCAACAGTTGTGGACCATGTAGCTGATGTGGACTTGCCGACAGTTCCATGTCAGGGTCTATTCTAGCTCTAATAAAGCTATGACCCCATTCTAGGGGTTCTTTGAGTGCTCTTGAGAAGAAGATTTTTTTAATCCACGAGCTGACGTGGCTTTTCCTAAAGGCAGATCCTACGGCTGTGGTGCTTTTAACTTTTTCAGCAATGGTGTTTGCCAAGGCATTAGAATATCCATTTCATGATAAAATGTTTTTATTTAAAAGGTAAAACATGATGAGCTATTAGGGTTTATGAATATGGTACTAGGAAATGAGGGACATTGCAATAAATAGAGCACATGAATTTGTTCTCCTCTGTGTGTCTCTAGGGCCACGCTATGGGCTTTTCAATGTGATTCCTGTGGGAGCAGGTAAAAAAGTGATGCATTTCCCAATTGAGGGAAGACTTTGATTGATGGAGACTAAGCAACAGTTTAATTATTTTAATAAATGAATGGCTCATTATCTTTTTCTTACTTTTTGATATGGACATGTTAACAATAATAAACAACACTTTGCCAACTATATTTGTTTTTTTTAATATTTATAAATTATTGTTTTATTCAATGCAAATATAAATAGTATCAAGTGACTATAGAATATTGTGTCATATAAATGAATATCTATTCATTGACTTTGCATGGGTTGAAATGGATAACATGGAAGGGAAGGGAAAAACTATGATAAATAGTTACCATAAGTCTTGAGATTCTTAAAAAAACACACACATTCTAAGGTATCAAAAAATAATTTTTTATATTTATTTAACCTGATATTTTTTATTATAAATTTATTTTCATTTTTATTATTGTAAAGTAAAAAATTAATTATAAAAAAAAGGTTTATATTGATTATTGATTTTAGATAAATCTTAAGATTCTTTAAAAAACACATACCTTCTAAGGTATTACAAAATCATTTTTTATATTTATTCAACTTGATATTTTTTATTATAAATTTATTTTCATTTTTATTATTGTAAAGTAAAAATTATAAAAAAAGGTTTATATTGATTATTGATTTTAGAGGTTTTGGTGTAGTATGATTTTTTTATTTGGGTGGAAGTTTTGTTGTACTTTTTGCTATTTTGAGAGAAGAGTGGATATAAATTTGATTATATATGTTGAATAATAAGGTACATTTAAAAAAATATAAAAAAATAAGAAAGAAATATGTCCCTCCCACTTTGATTTAATAGACTATCCTTCATACTAGGATTGGAATAAAGAATATCACATACTTATTTACCATCTCTTTCCTTTGCTTGTTAAATGTACTTGAGCATGTGTACTCTCTTAAAATTAATGCCACAATTAAAAGAATAACATATTACATGTTTAGGCCTATTTTAGTAATGGGTTTTTTCATTGCATTGCACTCCATTTAGAAAATTTCTTTTTTTCAAAGTTATCCAAAAATTATGGATCATCGATATATAAAAGCTTTATTTCAGTAAATAAGAAAATTGTTTGACTTATTTTTCCTAATCCTTAGGCAAGGCCAAATTAGAGAAGTCAAATTTTCTTATGTTTAAGGTTTGAAAACATAGAAGTGGCAAAAAAACTTAATGCTAGAGGTTACAAAGTAAGTAATGTCATTTTTCTTATACTTATTTCCTTACCTACTCTCTTTATTACCTACCTATGTTTGGACCCAAAGCAACAATTATATTAATTACTCTCCATGTGTAGTTGACGCTTGTCTTTATTACATTTTAGCATGGCACTCAACATGAGAAGAAAATTGGTCATACATGGAGTCTTCCATTGCATTTGTGGGTGGCACTCAACAAACAAAGGAAATTGACCATGATCAAAGTATGGTTGGCACTATCTTAAGACATCTACATCGTTAGCGTTGTCTTGAGACATTTGTGCTAGTCCTTATGGTGGTCCTTGAGATACAAGTAACATGATGTATGTCTCATGCTAGCCTAGATATTATAGTGTTGATGAACTCCTTGCCATGGAGGCTTACATCTAAAATAGAAGTGTTCAATGCCTTCCTCTATGCACTATTGACTTTGACTGCAATAACCTTCCATTTCGCCATTAATGGAATTGAAATAAACGTTTGCAAACTACTAGAACTACACTAAATCTCCCAAGAAAAGCATAAAAACTAAATATGTGATATGTACCTTGAAGGTATCAATTTGATCTTCATGTCATGATCAAAGCTACACCTTGTGGGTCGCTCTTTTATATCTTTCCCATCAATTGTCCTACTTGATATGGCTCTTTATGTGAGCAAATCATGACAACTTGATTCATTGTCATAGGAATTGTCATGATCTAAAGATGCAACTTGAACAAGCGATGGGTGAAGGCAAGGAATTAGAACCACTACCCATAAAAGAAGAATCCAAAGACGTAAATAAGGTTCTAATATTGATCCAAGCCATGCCCAGGTGCACGTTGGGGACAACAGTGGATTGAATGAGTCAAGTTCTGTTATGGAGGAAGCATATTAAAAGAACAGCAAAGCAGGAATACACTCAGGTTGACAGAAAGTATATGGACAAACAATGCAAGAATTCGAACCAATTTATTACTTCTTCTCCATGAAAGATGGAGGAATTTGAAATCCGTATATCACATTAGTGTACATGCTTATATAGGATGCTGAGACGCTTGGGTGACTACCCATTATGTTTAGTTACAAAGAATTTGTAATGGTTTAGAAGTTCAACCATCGAGGCAAACCTGTCGAGGAGAACTTGTCGAGACGGATCTGTCGAGGCAGACTTGTCGAGGCGAACCTATCAAGAAGGACCTATCGAGGCAGGCGAAGCAGTCAAAGTGCTAGACTTTGTCGAAGCTTGACAACCTGCCAACTACTGGTTGGATCACTCCTTCCTTAAGAAACAATGGTCTCCATTGTGTATTCATTCAGGTGAGGAAACGTGTTGGCTACTTCAGTAGCACAGTACCATTTTCCTTACGTGGGGAGTTGTCTAGATTTAGCCACTTGAAACAAGGGAATGGAGTTTGTCCTTATATAGCATATGCGTCATCCCAAAATGGTGTCGCAAAGAAGAGGTTCCTGAACATCTGGATGGATGTCTTCAAGTTCTGTTGTTTGCAAGTCGTTCTGTTCCAACAATGGTGCATGATATGGTCGAAGTAGATCTACATTGAAAACTGGATGTAGGCCAAGGCATGCAGGATTGTCGAGCTGAAAAGCGTTTTCTCCAATCTATTTAAGGATATTGTATGGACCATATCACAAGGGTTTCATCTTCCTATATGGACCAGTGAAGCGCTCCTTCTTTAGATGTAACTAGACCTGATCCCTAATTTGGAATGAATGAGGAATACGATGCTTGTCGTGTTGGGCCTTAGCTTTTGCATTCGCTCGTTGCAACATTTCATGTGCTTGCTTTTGGATGTTGTAGATTTGATCCCTGAACTTCAATGCTTTCTCCACTTCTCATCCTTCAAATTCGATGTCGTCCGACTATGTCGAGGAACTGATTAAGTCGATAAGTGTTGAGGGTTGAAATTTGTAACATATCTCAAATGGACTCTTTCCCGTAGAGATTTGTTGAACATGATTGTAGTTGTTTTGTATGTATGGAAGGTTGTCGTCTCATGTTCGACGATGCTTGTGGTTGTACATACGAAGCAATTGTACGACTAAGTGATTTACAACTTCTGTCTGTCTGTTTGTCTGCAGATGGAAGGCTGTCGACAAAGACAGTCTCATGTAGAGCTGTTTCCAAAGAGTTTGCCAAAAGGTGCTGACAAATCTAGCATCGCTGTGAAAAATAATGGTCGTCGGGAGGCTATAATGTTTCCACACATGTTCAAAGAAGAGTCGAGCAGTCTGTTGTGATGTCGTAGTCTTCTTACATGGTATGAGTATAGCCATTTGGGAAAATATGTCAACTACTACTAATATCGTGTCATGCTAATGTTTGGTAGTAGGATATCCCGTCAATTAGTCCATAGAAATAGATTCCCATGGTTGACTAGGAACTGGAAGGGGTGTGTATAGTCCTTATCATCGATTCGACGGTTTATCCATCGCACAAACTACGCACAATCGAATATACTTGTGGACGTCAGATTTAAGTGAAGGCCAGTAAAAATACTTTTGGAGGATAAAAAGTGTTTTTGCGACTCCAAAATGTCTTGCGGTCTTGTTGTAGTGCGCGTCCCAAATGAGCTTCTGTTGGTGCTCACTGGTCGATACACAAAGATGTCCAAGCTTGTATAGAAATGTGTCTTTCATGAAGTAGTCGGTAGTAGAAAACGTGTCGGTCTGAAGTTGTTGATAAACTGCATAGAAGTCCAAGTAGTGGTGTCATAACCCTGCATACTCATCACTGTAGACCGTAGAGTAATGGGTGGGCTGCTGAGAATTGACCGCGACATTGGCTTTGCCTTTCCCATACTTAATTACCAACTGAAATTGTTGTAGGTAATTAATCCACTTGAGTTTTCGATTTGTCTCTAGTTTTGACTAGGATGGGGTGAACTGCAAAGGTTTATGGTCAGTGAGGATGACCGTTTCCTTGCCAAGAATGTAGTGTCTCCATTGCTTTAGAGCTTGCACAATGGAGTGCAATTCTTTTTCATACGTCGAGTACCTTCTAACAGTGTCGTTGAAAGTCTCGGAATGAAACGTGACTAGGTGACCTGACTAAGTGATCACCACACCGAGGGAATAGTCCGATGCATCTGTCTCAATCTCAAAGGGCTGACGCAAATCAGGTAACACAAGTACTAGTGTATTACAAAGCTTGTTTTTTAGTTGTTTAAAAGATTGTTGTTGCGTCGATGTCCATTTGAAGACAATTTTCTCATTTCCTTTCATCAACTGATTCAAAGGCCATGCGATTTGACTGAAGCCAAGTATGAATCGTTTATAGAAATTTGTAAAACCAAGAAAACTTCGTAGTTCATGAATGTTTTGAGGAATGGCCCAATCTTTGAGGATTTGTACTTTTTCTGGGTCGACATGAATGCCTGCAGAGTCAATTACATACCCCAAATATTTGATGCTGGTCATCACAAATGAGATTTGTCCAGGTTAAGATATAGTCAATGTTGCTAGAGAGTGTCGAAAACTTGTCGAAGCTGTTTGATATGTTCTTCCCATGATCTACTGAAAATCAAGATATCGTCAAGATAGACAATGACACATTTACCGATGAAAGGCTGTAGAAGGTCATCCATATATATCATGAAGGTTGCAGGTGCATTAGTTAAGCTGAAAGGCATGACTGACCATTCAAACAGTCCTTCCTTGGTTTTGAAATTTGTTTTCCATACATCCGTGGACTCGATTGGAATCTGGTGGTATCCTGACTTGAGGTTGAGTTTCGTAAAGAACTTAGCACCTTTTAGATTGTCGATGAGTTCATCAATCCGTGGAAGAGGGTATCTGTTCTTCACTGAAATTTCGTTGAGAGCCATGTAGTCGATGCACATGTTCCAAGTCCCATCTTTCTTTGGAACTAAAACGACTGGACTTCCACAAGGAGAGGAGTTGGGGCAGATATGACCCTTGTTGATCAAATCCTGGATTTTCCTGTGAATCTCTTCATTTTCAAGAATGGATCTTCTGTAAACATATGCATTAGGTAATGAAGAACCAGGAACAAGTTCAATGGAGTGTTTTACCTGACAGTGCAGAGGTACTCCGTTTGGTGCTTGAAATATGTTTTGGTGTTCCTCAAGAATGTTGTCGATCTGTTGTTGATGTCAGGAGCTGCTCTAGTCGGTGAGTTGACTCGTTGCTGCAGTCTTCCTGGAATGTTGAGGCTTTATCATGATTAATGAAAACTTTTGAGCATGAATGATAAGCTTGTTTGTTTGTTTGGCAGATATCATAGCAACCGTTGATGTAGGTTGTCACTCTGGTATGCCATACCATTGATTCTGGGATTTGACAATCACCTTCTGAGGCCATGGCTAATATGTACCGTGTCGATCCCATAGGTATAGTTTATCGAATAGGGCATAGCCTACAAAAAGCGGTGTCATGTCACATAGTACTTCATCTTCAAAAGGCTTAATGAAGCAGGCAAGTTTGCATTGTCGTGTGATCCTTAGTTCCTTCCCATCCTTCGTCCAACCGATATTGTAAGGTTGAGGATGTGGAGGGGTGACAAGACCTAATTTCTTCACAATATCTTCAGAAACGAAGTTCTTCTGGCTACCATTATCTACAATCAGATGTAATGGATTTTTCTGAACCCATATCTGCGTATGGAATATGCATTCTCATTACTGCTCATTGACGATGGTTGAGGATGCCAGATTGGTCGAGGTCGAATCCAAGAGGGTTGTTGCATTTGGATCAGATTCTACCAAGGTTCTATCGAACAAGTCGGATGTCGACAATTTTGCCAAAAATGTCTTTCGATATTTGGATTATGACGTATCATGCCATGTTGAACTGTGATAATCACACCATTTCCTGGTAGGATATTGTTTGTTGCGATCCCTCTTGTCTTTCTGAAAGTTCTTCTTCTGATGATTGGGATTTAGCGGGGTCGGCTGAGAAGTATTTTTGAACTTGTTGAAGTCGATTGGTGACTTCTTGTTGGATGTTCGACCTGTTGGCTTGTTCATGAAATGTGCTTTTCCTTTCTGTTTAGCTTCAATCTTGCTAGTGTAATGAAATGCATCCACAAGTGTGTTGATAGTAAAAATTTCCATCTCTTGCTGAATGTATGGGGATAAACCGCTGACGTACTTCAGGACAAGCAATTTCTCTTCTTCTTGGATGCCATGTCTAGCCATGAGTTGATAGAACTCGTTAGTGTAACTGTGTATAGACTGGTCTTTCCATTTCCTTAGCTGTTGCCACTTCTTATATTGGTGTTCAAGATACTTGAGCGGGTAGAACTCCTTTCGAACATATTTGACAAATTTTAGCCATGTGTCAATGGGGTCCTCTTCTTTTTCCATATTTGTCGATAGATTCTCCCACCAGCAGTGTACAGAGGTTGACATTTTTAAGGATGCAATGGTGATCTTTTCTGCTTCGGAGAGTTCATTCAATGCATATTAAGATTCCAGTTGTTGCACCCAATTGTCGACGGATTCTGCGTCAATATTTCCTTCAAGGTTCGGTATGTCCAGATTCATTTGCACTTTGAAGGGGCTAATTTTATCTGAGTGATGTCGCGTCGAGGATTCCCTAGATTTCGAAGTGACTCACATGAGAATCTCACTGAACTGGGTGAACATTTTGGTCCACTGGTGAGCTAGTGCTTTTTCTATGAGTTGCTCTGTCTCGTCAGTTGCATGTCTATTGTCTACTTCTTCGACCATCTTTTCTGAAGTCAAAGGGAGTGTCTTCTTGTGTTGCTAAGTTTGCGAGCGTGTCTGAACATGCATAAGTTAAATAACTTCGATGGAAGTGCTTATGTAACTTAATATCTGGACAAGATCTTGCTCTGATACCAATGATATAGGTTGTTCCTAGGTGCACGCTGGGGACTATAGTCGATTGAATGAGTCAATTTCTGTTATGGCGGAAGCATATAAAAAGAATAGCAAAGTAGGAATAGACTTAGGTCGACAGAAAGTATATGGACAGACAAAATCAAGAATTCAAACCAATTTATTACTTCTTATCCATGAAAGATGGAGGAATCATAAATATGTATATTACATTAGTGTACATGCTTATATAGGATGTTGAGATGCTTGGGTGACTACCCATTACGTTTAGTTATAAAGAAGTTATGATGGTTCAGAAGTTCAACCATTGAGGCGGACCTGTCGAGGCGAACCTGTCGAGGAGAACTTGTCGAAACGGATCTGTCGAGGTGGACCTGTCAAGGCGAACTTGTCGAGACGGACATGTCGAGGCAGGAAAAGCAGTCGAAGTGCTAGAATTTGTCAAAGCTTGACAACCTGGAAACTGCTGGTTGGGTCAAATATGTTTCTTTTTCCTCAAGTATTTGAATGCAGTGACAGGTAAGCTAATGCAATGCTTATATGCAGTTCACAGACCCAGATTTTATGAAAAAAACTTACAAGTGAAGCACAAGACTAACCTACGAAATCATGCCCTTTTCTTGCTAGAGCTCTCCATAGGGAGATGAAAAACCCCTTCTCCCTTCAAATTTCACCCTCGTTGCCTACTATATGAGGACCTCTAAGTAAAGATATGTTCCATCACCCTATTATCTTGATTTTGAAGAGAAATGGAATGGAAGATATTAGAACTCATGGCAGCCGACATCTACCTTGGAATTAATGACAACAATTAATTGGAATTAGATCATCTTTCTCAATAGTCATAGTCACAACAATTTTTACATATTAGAAGCTCGAGTGAAGCTTTAAATCAACCTTTGCCACTTTAGAGATCTCAATTGATTTTTAGGGTTGTCTTGACATCCCAAATAGATATAGAAATGTGATCATAATCGACCTACACATCATATCACATACTAAACTTTACATTCAACTTGTATAGACATGTAATTGTCACCCACTCTAATCGAAGGTAGTCTTTTTTATTACAACAAATGAGGAGCTATAATCACAGTTTGTATACCATTAATTTCAGGACAAATGAGACCTCATGCATGCTTGAACACTCATGACTATGAAATTTTCCCCCCTCAATCCACTAACGCTTATGAAGAGGGACACTTATGCCTTCACAATAACACAATGAGAGAGAACACAACTTTCTTTGCAAGATTTAGGTAGCATTCCACTTGTCTTGGTACTACTCTTAGATGATCCCATCTTACTATTTGTAAATCATAGGTTAAAGACAATAAAATTGAAATTTTAAACTAATGAAGCTACAATTGTTTGAGAAATCCCATTTCCAATAGTAGATGCCTTGCTTTGGAACCATTGATGCATGCTTTATGGAGAGATTTGGCATGTTGATGACTCCTTGGATCTTGTAATGAGCAAGATGAATCATATATTGGAGGCCTTTGATTGGATAGTTGTATCGACGTATCATTGCATGATTTATTCGTCAACCTCAAAACATTGTTTCTTTGATTTCAGTTGACTTCTACAAGACTTGTTAATGGCTTAGACTCATCATGTACATCCATTTAATGGTCCCCAATTAATAGATGGCATGTTTAGGAGCTAGACAAAGAAGATTGGATCCCTCGAATAGGAGGGATAAAAAGGTTATTAAAAGGTTATAAAAAGGGATTAGGTTTTCTACACCCTTCTTTATGAAAAAACACCCAAAAAAAAACAAAAAAAAAACAAATAATTGATAATGAAGTTCTTGACCTCTCCTAGATCTATAATTAACATAAGACAAACAAAATGCTTTCACAACTCAATGCATCCATGAATGACAATAAAATAGCAACCAAAAATCTGACACTAACTAAATAGCCTAATTGAAACATATACAAAATAGAAAGAATATTTGTCTAAATGATCATGCTTCCCATACAAAAATGTTAAGCTATTTTCGTATACAAAATAGAAAGAATATCTGTCTAAATGATCATGCTTCCCATACAAAAATGTTAAGCTATTTTCGAAGACCCCATTAAAGATAGGGACTTCCTACCCATGCAAATAGAGACTTGTAGCTCATCTTGACATTTGATAGACATGAAATTTCAATTTCCATTAACTCGTAGAATCTTTTGTCTTTTGCACTCTTAAGCGGCATCTACCGCTCATGCTTTATATTTTTGGACAATTAATAAGGCAATGCTTTCTAAAAGCAGAAGAAGTTAAATACAAATATATCTAAAATGTAATTTATTGCTATCTTTTATGATTGGTTTAGCGTGTATTTTTGCATTTAATAAGTGGCAACTTATTCTTTTGTTAAAGCTACACTATAAAAATATCTTGCTTTTCCCTTCAACTATATGTCCAATTTAAAAAATTGGTTAAAAAGCCATTACAATAAATTAATGCCATGGATATCATGGTAATTCAAGTTTATTTTTTATGTTTATTATTGGCTTATGCAAAAGCTTAAGTAATAGGAATACTATTAATTGCTTTTCCCTTCAACTATATGTCCCATTTAAAAAGTCGGTTAAAAAGCATTTACAATAAATCATTGCCATGGATATCAGAGTAATTCATGTTTATTATTGGCTTATGCAAAAGATTAAGTAACACGAATACTATTAATTGATTTGTTATTTTTAGTTTTATATCAATATGAGTTTGAAAAAACTAAACCAATTATGTGAAATTATTTATTGTTTATTTTTTATGGTTTAATTTTTATTTCTTAATTTAAAAAATATTTAATGACAACTAATCAAATATCTTAATTTGTTCTTACACTTGTCATGGGATTGATATTGACTCTTTAGTTAGTCATGAGAGCCTTAAGTCAGGTTTTGGGAAGAATTCATCTCCTCTACCAAACCTTAATTATTTCTCTTTAGATCCGGGAGATCAAATTTTGGGGAAGTCCTTGGAGGATTTCTCACTAAAAGTTCTGGATTTTCACCCTTTAAGTGATTCCAAAATGATCTCACCTTCAGTGAACATTGACTAAAACTCTTAGCTGGTTGCTAAAGGAAACTCTCCTTCATTTAGGGGAGCTACGATAAAAACCTCCATAACTGTTTATTCAGACAAAGTATCTGGAAAACCATACATTATCCCTATATCTTCTTTCCATTTTCAAAATGTGACAATTAGAAGAACTAATAAAAAGAAGGGAAGAATTTCTCCAAATTCTAAAGTACCTAGAAATAGATCCTCATACAGGAACAAATTCATTCCTTTTTTCTATCAGACTCTCAAATCCCTTTGTGGAATTCTCCCCTACTTTATCTCCACGGTTCCTTAGAGAAAACGCACTCGTTGATCTAGTTCCTTAATGTTAATTCTCTCCTTCAATATCTGTGGAATTGGGGGTGACCTTAAAAACATATCCCTCAAAATATTGTTTTCTGTTGTTCATCCATATATCGTGTTAATTCAGAAACCATGACTGACTGTCCTAAATGCTCTGAGGCTTTTCTCATAATATTTCCAGGTTGGGAAGTATGTGCTATTAAGCAGAGGGTCAGTCTGGTGGATTATTGGCAATATGGAATCCATTGGAAGCCTCTCTTAAGCCTTATCGTATTTGTGTAGGTATTATTTTGGAAGGAAGACTCAAGGGACTTAAGGAGCATGTAAAGATTATCGATTTCTATGGCCCTTATTATGACAAGAAGGACTTTTGGGATTCAGTGGATAGTAGTGGCATTTGAAGGGACTCTAGAATTTTTTCGGTTGGGGACTTAAATTTGAATCTATCTTCAAAAGAAATTTGGGGTAAGAACCCTAGGTTGGATACTCTTTTTGATTACTTTCAACAACTATTTTCAAACTATGGACTTAGGGATATTTTCCCTATCAAATTAATCCCTACATGGAGGAATGACAGAGTGGGAGAAGTTGCTATCGGTAAAGGTTTGGATATATTTCTTATGGAAGGTGGTTTGCAGACCAATTATATAGGTATCAATCCTAGGTGCTTAACTTTAATGCCTCCGAACATTGTCCCAATTGTCTTCAGATTTACAAAGAAATCTATAATCGCAACTATCCCTTCAACTTTAATCACATGTAGTTAGAGGATTCTGACTTTTGTAAGTTGGTGACTACTCAATGGAATTCTATCATGGTTCTTGGTGATATGAATACAATGGACAAAGTGACATTGAAATTTGAAAAAAAAAACAAGTTGTTATCAAATAGGAAATTGATAGGAAGGATAAAGATTCAGATCAATTAAGAGAGATTGAAAATCTTTTGAACATGATTTATGATTAGAATTCATTAGGAGTGTTTTTAGTTGAAGGAAAAGTTATGATATTGTATATGGATAAAAAAAAGGTAGACCCTTTGAAGGAGGAAGAGACTTGGCATCTTAAAAGTCGCACCATCTGGATAACACAGGGGGACTTAAATACAAGATTTTTCCAAAATTATGCTAATTTCAGGTGGGTTAAGAAAACTATATGGGATATTAAGAATTCAAATGGTTATGTTGTTACATCACAAGGTGACTTGGAAGTTGTTGCTCTAAACTTCTATTCTAATCTTTTTCATGAGAATGGGAATTCTAATATTGTCTCCCAACTAGAAGTTATTAAGTAGTATCCTACTCTTTTTTCACAAGAGGAGGGCTTGGAAATGGGTAAAGCAGTTTCATTGGAAGAAATTGAACATGTTCTCAAACTATTTTCCAAAGACAAGTCCAAGCCCCAATGGATGGACAGTGGAATTTTTAATTAAATTTTTTGACTTGATTGGTAAAGAGATTTTGGAACTTGTTGAATATTCTCGATTAAATGGTAATGTTTCTAGAGCCTTCAACTCGACTTTCATTGCATTGATTCCCAAAGGGGATAAGTCGGAAACATCTAATGACTTCAGGCCAATTTCACTATGTAATATAGTGTATAAGATTATATCAAACAAAATAAAGCCTCTTTTGGAAGATAGATTGTCTTTAGAACAATTTGGCTTTCTTTCCAAGCAACAAATTCTAGAAGTTATTGGAATAGCGCATGAATGTTTGCATATGGTGAAGACAAAAAATAAGGATGATTTTCTTCTCAAGATGGGCTTAGTTAAAGCATATGACAGAGTGAATTGGGGATCTTTGTGATTACTTCTCCTCCAAATTGGGTTGCCTCTATTACTTACCAATTGGATCATGGCATGTGTCACTTCATCAAATTTTGATTTTCTGGTTAATGGTTCTGCCACAAAAAAAATTAAAATTTCCATAGGTCTCAGACAAGTTTGTCCCTTATCTCCTCTTCTTTTCCTTCTAGTTATAGAAGTTTTAAGCAGACTTATCTTTGAAGCGAAAAGAAGGGGAAAATTGTGGGCATCAAAATTTCTGCTTCTTTGGCTTTAACTCGTCTTTTATTTGTTGATGATGTAATCTTATTTGATGATGGTACTCTTGAAGTTTGGTCCACTTTTTATGAGATTGTTTATTTATTTTGTGAAGCAACATGAATGGAGGTTAGCTCCAACAAATCATGTTTTCTTAGAAATGGTGTGGATAGGGAATCTTCGATTAGATTTCTGCCTTTTTCCCCTTTCAATGCAATTCATTAGATAGTGGATTCAAGTACTTAGGTTTTTTCCTCAAATCCAATAACTATCAGAAGGCTGATTGGTTGTGATTAGATCAAAAATTTGAAAAGAGGATTGATAATTGGTGTTTTCATAGCTTATACTTAGGAGGCAGAATTACTCTTTTAAATTCTATACTTGTTGGAATTCCAATGTATTGGATGTCCTTGCTTAGGATTCCTACATCCATTATCCATATTTTAACGCAAAAGAGGGTGAATTTTCTATGGTCAGGTTTTATAAACAGGAATAAAATTCATTTGGTCAACTGGAGGAAATTTTTCCTTCTAGAAAATATGGGAGGTTAGGGGATACAAAATTTCCAGTGGTTCAACCAAGCACTTCTATAAAAAACTCTTTGAAAAATCTTATTTGGTATAGGGTTGTGAAGCACTCTACTTTCCGGTGAGTATCTTAAAAAACAATTAGTGGTGGATTATCAAATGGTGGTTTATCAAAATATGGAAATGGAAATTACCGCTGAAACTTGATTTTTTGGATGCCTTTGTCCCAAATATTGTTTCATATAAATGAATATTTATATCATTGACTTTGAATTGGTTGAAATGGATAACATGAAATGGAATGGAAAGGAAACACTAATATAAATAGCTACCATAAACCTTGAGATTCTTAAAACACACATTCTAAGGTATCACAAAATCATTTTCTTGATTTTATATTTATTCAACTTGATATATTTTTATTATAAATTTATTTCCATTTTTTTATGGTAAAGTAAAAAATATAAATATAAAATAGTTTTATATTGATGATTGATTTTAGAGGTTTTGGTCAAGTAGAATATCCTTAACTGTTTGGTTTTTTGGTTCACGGTCGAAGTCTCACTACACTTTTTGCTCTTTTCAGAATAGTCTATGTAACTTTGATTCCATATGTTGAATAACAAGTTACAATTTTTTTTCTTCTAAAAAAGAACTATGTCCCTAGCACTTTGATTTAATAGACTATCCTTCAAACTAGGATTGAAATAAAGAATATCCGATACATATCTACCATCTCTTTTCATTTGCTTGTTAAATGTACTTTCACATGTTTACTCTCTTAAAATTAATGCCACAATTAAACGAATGACATATTATATGATTAAACCTATTTTATTATAGGGCTTGTCATTTTTTTCATTACATTGCACTCCATTCGAAACAATTTTTTTTTGCAAAGTTATCCAAATTTTTTGGATTAACGATATATAAAAGCTTTATTTTAGTCAATAAGAAAATTGTTTGACTTAATTTTCCTAATCCTTAGGCAAGGCCAATTTAGAGAAGTCAAGTTTTCTTATGTTTAAGGTTTGAAAACATAGAAGTGGCAGACAAAACTTAATGCTAGAGGTCACAAAGCAAGTAATGCCATTTTTCTTATACTTATTTCATTACCTACTCTCTTTATTACCTACCTATGTTTGGACCCAAAACAACAACTATATTAATTATGTTCCGTGTGTAGTTGGCACCTGTCTTTATTACAATTTAGCATGGCACTCAACATGAGAAGAAAATTGACCATACATGGAGTCTTCAATTGCATTTGTGTGTGGAACTTAACACGCAAAGGAAATTGACTATGATCAACGTATGGTTGACACTATCTTAATACATCTACATCGTTGACATTTCCTTGAGACATTAGTGATACTCCCTATGGTGATCCTTGAGATAAATGATGTATGTCTCATGTTAGCCTAGAGATTATAGCATTGACGAAGTACTTGCCATGGAGGATTGCATCTAAGATAGAAGTGTTCAATTCCTTCCTCTATACATTACTGACTTTCATTGCAATTACCTTCACTTTTCCCATTAATGGAATTGAAATAAGCTTTTGCAAACTACTAGTATTATTCTAAAGCTCCATAAAAAAACATAAAAACTAAAAATGTGATATGTGCCTTGAAGGTATCAGTTTGATCTTCATGTCATAATCAAAGCTACACCTTGTGGACCATAGGCTCTTTTATTATCTTTCCCATCAATTGTCTTACTTTATCTAGCTCTTATGTGAGTAAATCATAACAACTTTTAATTCATTGTCATAGGAGTTGTCATGATCTTAAGATGCCACTTGGACAAGCGATGGTTGAAGGAAAGGAATCAAAACTACTACCCAGAATATAAGAAGCCAAAGAGGTAAATAAGGTTCTAATATGCTTCATTTTACTCAAGTATTTGATGCAATGATGGGGAAGCTAATGCAATGTTTATATGTAGTTCATAGACCCAAATTGTACAAAAATAAACTTGCAAGTGAAGCACAAGACTAAGCTACCAAATCATGCCCTTATCTTACTAGAGCTCTCCATGGGGAGATGAAGACCCCCTTCTCCCTTCAAATTTCACCCTCACTTCCTACTATATGAGGACTTACAAGTAAAGATCTGTCCCACCACCCTATTCTCTTGATTTTAAAGAGGAATGGAATGGAAGATATTAGAATGCATGGAATCCTACATCTACCTTGGAATTAATGACAACACTTAATTGGAATTAGATCTCTTTCTCAATAGTCACAGTCACAAAAAATTTTACATATGAGAAGCTCGAGTGAAGGTTTAAATCAACCTTTGCCACTTTAGAAAACTCAACTGATTTTTAGGGTTGTCTTGACATCCCAAATAGATATAGAAATGTGATCATAATCCACTTGCGCATCATATCACATACTAAATTTTGCATTCAACTTGTATAGACATGTAATTGTCACTCACTCTAATCGAAGGTTGTCTTTTTAATTACAACAAATGAGGAACTATAAGCATAATTTTTAGACCATGGTTTTCAGAACAATTGGGACCTCCTGCATGCTTGAACACTCATGACTATGAAAGTTGCCCCCCTCCATCCACTAACTCTTGTGAAGAGGGACAATTATGCCTTCACAATAACATAATGAGAGAGAACACAACCTTCTTCACGAGGTTTAGGTAGCTTCCACTTGTCTTGGTACTACTTTTAGATGATGTCATCTTACCGTTTGTAAATCATGTGTTAAAGTTGATAAAAATGAAATTTTAAACTAATGAAACTACAATTGTATGAGAAACCTCATTTCTAATAGTAGATACCTTGCTTTAGAACCATTGTTGCATGCTTGATGGAGAGATTTGGCATGTTGATGACTCCTTGGATCTTGTGACAAGCAAGATGAATCATATATTGGAAGTTTTTGATTGGATAGTCATATCTACAGATCATTGCATGATTATTCCTCAACCTCAAAACATAGTGTCTTTGATTTCAAATGACTTCTCCAAGACTTGTTAATGGCTTAGACTCATTGTGTACATCCATTTAATGGTCCCCAATTAACAAATGACATGTTTAAAAGAAAGACAAAGAAGATTGGATCCCTCAAATAAGAGAGATAAAAAGGCTATAAGAAAAGACCAAGTTTTCCACACCCTACCAACAAAAATAAAATAAAAACAAATAATAAATCAATAACGATGTTGACCTCCCCTAAATCAACTATTAACATACAAGCAACATACTTTCACAATTGAATGCTTCCATCCATAAATCACAATGAAATAGCAACCAAGAATCAAATAATGACTATGTAACCTAATTGAAACATTAATTACAATATATATAAAAAAAGAGTATACATGTGAATGATCATGCTTCTCATACTATGCTAAGCTATTTTCCAAGACCCCATTAAAGATAGAAACTTACTACTTTACAGCTAAGAACTTGCTACTTTGCAACTTATCTTGACATTTTATAAACATGAAATTTCAAATATCTTAGAAACATGAAATTTCAATTTCCATTAACTTATAGAATCTTTGACTTTTGTACTCTTCAGCGGCATCTACCGCTGATGTTTTGTATTCGTGGACCATAAATAAGGCAATGCTTTCTAAAAGCATAAGAAGTTAAATACAAATAGATCTAAAATGAGTTTTATTTCTATTTTTTATGTTAGGTCGAGCGTGTATTTTTGCATCTAATAAGTGGCAACTTATTCTTTTGTGAAAGCTATATTAAAAAATATCTTGCTTTTTCCTTGAGTTACATGTTCAAATTAAAAGTTGGTTGAAAAAAGCAATTATAATAAATTAATAATATTATATGATATTGTAGTAGTTCATGCTTAATTTTTATGTTTATTATTCGCTTATGGAATGATATTAATTGGAAAATTAAACCAAGTGAAATTATTTATTTTTCATTTTTTATATCTTAATTTTTATATTTTAATTTAAAAAAATGTTTAATGACCACCAATCAAATACGTTAACTTGTTAGTTGACTTCATCTAAAGGTGATATTAATAATAAGGTATATTTTTGGTGAAATCTTAAATTTCAAGTTAGGGATTACAAATTCAAATGATGCAACAATCCAAAGTCCAAGTAACCTTTTTCTTTACTATAACATTAATTTGAATAAGATTATAACATTATGTCTTTCTTATAACATTAAACATGGTGATAGCTCCATTACCTTAATATGTTAAAGAAATGTAACCGTGGAAGATATTCTATTTTATAATATTATTGTTATTACTCTTTCCAGAGATGTTGTTCCTTCGATTAGGGATGTCATTGATGTAATTGGTTATGTAAAGTATTGAGGTAAAACCTCCGTTGTAAGTCGAGTCAATAGTACCCACTAAAGTATTATTAAAATGTATTTTTGAGTCTTCCAAGGAAAATCGGCCCTAGAAGCAAGGAGAAGTCGACCCAGTTGGGTTATTAGGCCTCTCAGCTGATCTGTATAAATAGGAGAAGCGCCTCCCTCATTTGGACAAGTAGAACACTCAAGCAGTTGTACAAGAGAGAGAGAAAGAGCAGTTCATATGGGAGAGAGGAGGCAATCCAATATTATTCTTGAGGTCTTATAAGTGTTATTCTTTGGGTCTTACATTGTACTTGGTTGAATTCTATATCGAGGAAGTTTTGTTGGGTTTTCTCCCCCATGAGGGTTTCTGAGGATAAATCTCTGTGTTCTTTTGTGTGGTTGTGTTTGTCTTTCTTTCAATGATCCTTTTGTATATGGTTATGATGTTATCATGCTAAATGTTATTAGATCTTGTATAACCATTAAAAACTTACCATGGTATGAGAGCCACCCTAAATTAAGTCTTTGTGCAGCCGAAACACTGCTACATCTACAACTACTGGCAATTAGAGTTTTGTGCTTGAAAACCCTCGAAAGTAAAAACTAGTCATCTTGTAACTTTCGCTATAACTTGATATTGGAGAATGTTCAGGAGCTGAAACTTTGACAGGACGGATATGAAATATTTATGTACATTGTGTGAAAGTGTCATCCTTCATGATATATTATTCATCCAACTCAGGGTTACAACCTCCTCTAGAATACAATCATAAATAGGTGACCTAAGGATAATTGTTATATCTCGGGCTAGGAAGGTCCAAATCAAATTTCTTAAGATGTTGTAGATAGGGCACGTAATTTAGTTTCTATGATCCAAGTTTCATAGCTTGAAGGTAAACTGGGGACACGTGGCAGTTTGTACAAGTTTGTTATGCTTAACAATTCTCAAACAAGTCATGTTGGGAAACTTCACATAAGTCCCACTTGGTGAATCAAACTCTGCTCTAACCTATGGGGTTCGAAATAAGACATATTATTCTACCTTAGGATGAAGTTTCATACCCATAGGAGCAAGAACTTCGGACATACAATAGAAACAAGATCAGGCAATTCTACAGAAGAAATTGGAGAGAACTAGGGCTTCCTGTTCTGGGCACTTCCCTCCACCGATCAGTTGAAAAAGGAGGACTATCAAACTCTCCTTAGGAGGGCACATATGTATTTGGAAGAAGTTTCTCATTATGTGGATTTTCAATTTTTTACCTAACTCTACTGTTGGGGAAAAATAGGGCACCAGATATTTTGCAACTATGTCCACAATTTTGCGAAAAATGAGTATACTGTTCAGCTCGCCTTGAAGAGGCGTATCTTTCTATCCAATCAGAAATGAAAGATACCTAAGTTTAAAAATTAGTGTTTCTATGTCAAACCCTAGGTCCACCATAAGCAGTCTTCTAGAAAATATTTCAAGCAAGCATCAAGTTGAAGCAACCTCATTGGTAAGTTCTATCCTCTCTATTTAATATGAGGTTCTCAATCTTATCATGATGACAAAAAATACCAAGCTTGGGGAAAAGCTTGAAGGAGCTGAGAAATATTGACCATGGAAGTATGGAATGCTTCTAATACTTGAAGAAGCATGAATTGGAGAAGAAGCTGCAAATCCAAAGGGAGATGAAGATAAAGCACAAGAAGGACTTAGTCAAAACCAAGATAATTGTTTTTGTCTCCATTGGATCTCACATGTATCATCCTTGAAGACTCCCAAGGATACATTCGATGCAATGACCAGCTTGCATGAAAGAAAGAACATCAATAAGAAGATGATCCTGAGAGTGCAACTCAAGGATGTAAAGATGCAAATGTCATAAAGATTTCAATGTTACTTTAAAAGAATCTCTTAGATCAAGGATAAACTACAAGCCATTGGAGATAATGTCGGAGAAACAAAAGCATAGATTACAACCTTGAATGGCCTACCAAGATCATGGGATTCATTCATTCAAGGAATATGTGCAAGAAGGAAGCTAATCTCTTTCAGTAGACTATGGGAAGAATGCACACTAGAAGAAGCTTTGCTCATAACAAGAGATGAGAAGATGGGAGCAACTGTAGATCAAGCTCTCACAGTTCACTCTAGAAGAAATCATAGAAAGAAGGAGGAGCATCATCACAACATAAGACAAAAATAATTTAGAAGATTTCCGTCCAACATTTGATGCTAAACTTGTGATGAGAAGGGACACTACTCAAGAGATTGTCCCAGAAATAGAGGCTCCTTCAACAAGAATTCAAACAAGAAAATACATTATGCTCACATCGCGGAAGGTGATGAACCAAGTAATAAAATATTCAAAGAAGAAAAGGAAGATTCCTCAAGTAACGAGGAATATAAATTCTACTAGTGAAGGTAAAAATCATACTCTTATCCACTTCAGTATTTGGATAAGAAGGAATGCAGTTAGTGACACTTAGAACCAGTACACAGGTTCCTAGAATGCGATGAGGAAGTAGAAGGCTCCAGTTATTCTTGCAAGGACATAAGGATGAAGAAGGAGTCCACCCACCAAACAAACAAAAATAAGTATTTGAATTGTCATTTTCTATATATCTAGTTTATTTAATGACATTGTTTAGTTGTATACATATCTTTATGCATAATAGAATGCTTGCATTAATGAACATTATACTACTAATATGAATGTGATGGGTAAGTGGCCTATGGTGCTATACAACATTCCATTGCTACTTATCTAGAATGAAACCTCGTTGCTCGCATATTGGGATTAGTGCAAATCTCAATAATGTTGTGGTAGAGATGGAATACATCTAGAAAGTTTTCGTGTGTATATAGGATATGGATGAAAGCTGTATTGGATAAAATAGTTGCATGGTTATATCTTAATGCATAAGAATTTGTCATTATGAAATGTTCCTAACCATACTACTGATGTGTTTGTATTGTAGGAAAACTCGTGTACAGTCAACTACAAGAAAAGAAGGATGAGACTTGTTCCGAAGAACAAGCGACACCATTTTAGTTAGAAGATACAATCCAATAAATATACATGAATATGAATTTGAAGCTCCTAGGGTCAGAGACACCGTGGCAGAAGAAAGAGCTTCAGAAGAATATAAGAATAATGATATGACCTAAAGAGAGTGGTAAATTCACCTTGAAAGATGAAGACCCCCTTGGGCACGAGAGATGATTCAAGATGAAGAAAAGTATGACGAGACTTCCAACTAAAGTAAGAAGCCTCATATACACTCTAGTTATTTGACATAGTTGAGTGACATCATTGAGGCAGACCCTTCCAACTATGAAGAAGTAGCCAAGGAGAAATGGAAGAAACTATGATCAAAGGGTATCGGTTGAACATGATGAATGATGTCTAGGGTGTAGTTTCGAGACCTAAAGGGAATTCTGTAGTGTCTTCCATATGGATATACAAGATCAAGTATGTAGTAGATGAAAACATCAAGGGATACAAATCAAGGTTCGTGGTTTCTCTCATAAATAGGGAGTAGACTATGGCATGACATACTCCATTGACCAAAGACACACTTCTCCAGTGAAGTAGAAGCGTATATCAAGCAGAGAACCACATGTGCACAAATGGCTTTGTACAAACTCGGAAGGCACCCATGGATAATCACATCCAGTTACAAATGGATACATAGAAGATCACTAGCATAGGATGGTAACTGTCACTCCAATACATAATGTTTTGATACATAGAGTACAAATTCAAAGGGAGTGACTACATAAGATCTCCGAGTACGACAGGATGGACAACTTCTTGATGGACTAAGGCTTTACCAAGAGTAAAGTGGGTTCCAACCTTTACCTTAAGGTTGAATGCGGAAGACTGGGATATGTCGACCTAACATGATGAACTCATTGTAGATACAAAGAGGAAGTGTTGAAGACATAAATAGCACTTCAGGATGTTTGGGAACATGTGTGATCTCATGGCTTAGTAGAAAGAGGTTGAGTACATTGCAACATGCTCATCATGTAGTGAAGCAATGTGGCTTCAAAAACTATTGACAAGATTGTTTATTGTGACAACCAAAGTTGCATCAAGCTAACATAGAACCCGACGTTTCATAAAGTCTGGGATATGGTGCAGAGAGGAGCGGTGAAGCTCCAGTATGTTCCTAGAGAGGAACATGTTGCTGATGTGTTGACTAAGCCTCTGTCTCGTGAAAACTCTGAACACTTTCGAGACAAGCTTGGTGTAGTCCGAAAGGACCTACCTGGATAGAGGGAGTGATGATGAGAGAATGAGATGGTAGTAGTATTCCAATACAAAGAAGGCCAGTTGACATTTCTAGTATGTTGGATGTACAAGAAAAGAATGATGAGCCCCAATGGTCTAGTCACTATATAGAAAGTTTGGTCGTATCTTTGTGGGAAGATCCCAATATGGTTGGTGACATCATCGAGGGTGGATCCCGATATGACTGGTTGTATCACTAAGGGTAGATCCTAACATGATTGATGACATCCTCACAAGGAAGATCCCAGGAAGGTTGGTCGTATCTTCAAATAGGAAGATCTCAACTAGATAGGGCCCTACGGATGATAGTACTCTCTTCTAGAGAGTGATCCTACATTAACTTGTAGGATGGTTCCATGGACAAGAACATTCTATTGAGAGTGGTCCTAGCACTGATAGGATGAGGACGGTCTGCTTTGATTGAGTGGTCCTCTCTGAGGGCAGTTTTGTGGACAATAACATTCTATGAGAGTTTTCCTAGCACTAATAGGATGAGGAAGGTCCACGTTGATTGAGTGTTCCTTTCCGAGGACCGTTCCATGGACAAGAAAACTCTATTGAGAGTGGTCCTAGAACTGATAGGCTGAGGATGGTCTATGTTGATTGAGTGAGGACCGTTTCATGGCCAAGAACACTCTATTGAGAGTGGTCCTAGCACTGATAGGCTAGGCATGATCTGCGTTGATTGAGTGATCCTCTTTGAGGATGGTTCCATGGACAAGAACACTCTCTTGAGAGTGATCCTAGCACTAATAGGATAAGTATGGTCCGCGATGATTGGTACCACATTTACTATGCGGACGAGTTCCTACATTCAGTTGCAGATGATGATGTTCCAACATTTAATTATGTCGTGGGTGATTTAGCTCATTCTTTATATACTGATAGTGTAGGTGATGCTCGAGATGATGGCAGAGATGATGATGCTCGAGATGATGCCAGAGATGATGATGCTCGAGATGATGATGCTCAAGATGATGCCATATATGATGATGCTCGAGATGATGCCAGAGATGATGATGCTTGAGATGATGCCAGAGATGATGATGCTCGAGATGATGCCAGATATGATGATGTTCAAGATGATGATGTTCGAGATGATACCAGATGATAGAGATGTTCATGATGATCATTTTCCATGGATGATGATGATGTTGATGTAATTGTGAAAACTTCCTTTGACATATAGATTAACCAATTAGTTGTACAGACACATTGTTGTATTGTAGAATACCTTCCTTGTTAAGAGGGAGTGTTAAAGAAATGTAATTGTAGAATATATTCTATTTTGTATTATTATTGTTATTACCCCTTCCAGAGATGTTGTTCCTCCAATTAGGGATGTCATTGATGTAATTGGTCATGTAAAGTCTTGAGGTAAAAACTTTGTTGTAAGTCGGGTCAATAGTACCCACAAAAGTATTATTAAAATGTATTTTTGAGTCTTCCAACACACGTCGGTCTTGGAAGCAAGGAGAAGTTGGCCCCATTGGGTTATTAGGCCTCTTAGCTGATTTGTATAAATAAGAGAGGCGCCTCCCTTATTTGGACAAGTATAACACTCAAGCATTTGCGCAAGAGAGAGAAAAAGAGAATTCCATCTGGGAGAGAGGAGGCAGTCCAATATTATTCTTGGGGTCTTATAAGTTTTATTCTTTGGGTCTTACACTGACTTGGTTGAATTCTATATCGAGGAAGTTTTGCTGGGTTTTCTCCCCCATGAGGGTTTCCTAGGATAAATCTCTCTGTTATTTTGTGTGGTTGTGCTTGTCTTTCTTTCAGCAATCCTTTTGTATATGGTTATGATGTTATGATGCTAAATGTTATTAGATCTTGTATAAAAATTAAAAACTTAACATAATCAACATGTGATCACTTCATCGTCTTAGTTGACACATAATCATTACATTGCTTTTGCTTCATGAATCGTATTGACCATAGCTCTGGAATCGGTCCAATACTCATTGGCTCTACATGTTGGTGTATTCAACTTATAACCATGCACTATATTTAGTATCCAACATATAAATTGTTAGCAATAACTTTCAAATGTGAAACATAGTCTCAAAATTCACACAACCTTATTATAGACCCGTCGATGCATGAAAAAATTTAGAAGCGCAAGTTAGTTAAGAAAATAAATAGTTGAATTATTATAGATATTAATTATATCCACCAAACAGTGGGTGTTATATGTGCAACCTTAATGAAGAACTAGAGTTGTAGTCAATTTAATGCACCTAGTTTCATTACACTTTTAGATATTATCACCTGATTGGATACTATGGACTTTGGAATAGGAAGGGGTCTTGATTTCACTTAGTTTGGAATTTGGTATTCATCAAAGTGATGGATCAATTGGTTCTAAAACTACAAATGGTTTTCAACCAATAGGTTTTGACCCTACCTTCACTATTGGTGTTGCTTGCTCTACGTTTCCAGTGCTAATGTTGTTTTCAATGGTTTTCCTTGGGCGAAGCTATAACTATTTCAACCAACATGTGAACACACTTACCTAAACACAAGTAACTGGGAAGGATTTGTTGTCAATGCATATGCACATGCTTTTGATGCTAAAGCCTTAGACTCTCGGTAGTTCGTTGCTCCTGCTTCTATAATATCTCTCACTCAAGTACCAAAGCATACCTAGTCCAAAGAAAAGGTGAAGGTGTATATCATACCATCCCTACTTGCTTGCCCTGCAAGTTATGATTTTTGTAGAGACCATTTCCTATCAATGCTACAACAAAGGTCTATTTTTTTCTTTATATGTAAGAATATAACTAAATCATTAAACAATCACTATAAGAGGTTGCACTAGGAGATAATGGAGACCAAATTAAACTTCCCCCCATTGGTTTTTCTTCAATTCATAGGCTCCGAGATAGATAAGGATGGTGGATCCTAAAGAAGCTATCAAGATGGAAAGGATATTGGGCAAGATGGTGGCATAGATGTTGCTTCCACTTTTGCATTAACCGTTTGCTTTAACTTCTTTTGGTCTTAAATGGTTGTAGTATATAAGAATGTGTTTGTAACATTGTTTTTTCCTTCTCATATTTTAGACTTATGTTGTAAGAGACTAGAAACGCATTGAGTGCATCTCCTCTAAATAACTAAGGATGCCATACATACATACATTCATTCCATCATTCATTGTTCTATAGAGAATCCATACCTCACCAACTGATAACCATATGAATATGGTTTTGTCATGTGCTAATATCGTACTAATCATACCAATAGAGTTTATCAATATTTTAGTGCAATAACACTAATATTTCTTAATTATATTACAATCGTTTTATTAAAATCTTTAATTTATAATTAAATTAGTTTTCTATTTAGAAGAAACCTCCATGTAGATTCTTCTGATAAAAAGGACATTCAAATATACTTATCACCATTTGTATATATCTTTCAAATATACTTATCACCATTTGTATATATCTACTCTGATCTGGTTAAGCAATAACGTAGTAGCACAAAGCTTTGTTTTGTGTAGGTTGCTCACATTGTAATCCTTTCTTTTATCTTAATTTCCATCAAAGGATAGCAATCAACTCTAATAAAGTAGTAGTTTGTTTCAAAATGACGCTTTTTGACTTCTTATAAATACGGGATTATGATATAGATTTATGTTTTACCGATTTGAGAAATTGAGAAACTCCTCTTAGAGAAAAAACTATAACCACGCCTACAGAGGAACCATGTTTGGTAAGCAAAATTTATATTGCTTAGTGGACTATATGTTTGCATATATATAAGGAAACTTGCTACATAAGGATTTGATTAGTGACCAATTCAAATTGGAAGGTTCAAATATGGCACATGGTTGGGTTCGAGTCTTAGAGTTGCTTCCTAATGATTGTCTCTTCCATGCTTAAAAAATGCCATGCATTAGAGAATCACCATAATTACATATAAATTTTCAAAATTTATAAGAACTAGCATCAATAATCAAACAAGTAAATAATAAATCAATGTGAAATAATAAATAAATAATTGGATGAGTAGATTTAAATGATCATGCAAATAAATAAATAAATGGATGAGTAGATTTAAATGATTATGCATTGAGTCATGCATAATTATTTCAACATAAAATTAGGAGCTCTAAATTCAATATTTTATTGGTGTCTCTAAACCAGATTTGATATGTAAAACCGCCCTTATACTATAGTGGTATTGGTATTGCAATATGAGTTTTTTAATAATAGTTTATGGTTTTATGAATTTTTTAAAGAGCGGGGAAGCCTGGGAATGGCACATTGGTGAGGGGGATGTTGACCCAGTTTCCATTCCTGAAGCTTACCCATGGCCTCTTGACTAATTAGGGGTTGATTTATTTTGGTGAAAGAAAAAAAGAAAAGAAGAAGAAGAATGCTTTAAAGAGTGCATGCAATCAACTCTTAAAATTGGAACACCATTACCAAACACATAGCCATAATTCTCTCTCAATCTGCTATATGTCTTTTTATGTGAAGCATAAACTAGCTACTATGTGGCTTATCTACCTTGTTTTCTAATAAACATAGACATTCAACTTATATGGTTATCATAAGATATTTATGAGATTTTGAATATCAAGATTGTATTATTTTGGGGTCTCATTAATATAAATTGGACCTTGGTTGCCCATAAACCGTAATAAGTTTTTTTTTCCTCTGATCACTTGTATTGTAGTGAGCTTGATTGAGTTGAAACCTACAAGTGATCCAAATTTGAATAGTCTAAAATTGACCTAGATAAAGAGGAAAAAGAAGTTCCGAAAGATCTCGAAAATATCACTAAGCACTAGTCATTTAGTAGAAGTTATAACCTACATGGAGTGTCAACAACCTTAAACATTGACCAAATTATCTAAAAATTCCAATGACTTTTTTGGCCATTCCTTTGTGTCATAATCACTAAATAAAGAAGGATGTGAGTGGTTTTCTACTATGAAGACCATTTCTTTAAACACAAAAATGACAATATAAGATATGATGCAGATGAAATTTGCCCTGCTTAAAAAAAATAAAAAATATCAACAAAGATATCTGAACAACAAATAATATCCCTAAATGTGTTTGACATTATTAGAAAAAGTAATAAAATATAAAATTTTGAGATACATGGTTAACATTTTTTAATATTAAAACTAATATATCTTCATAATTACTATTATACCATTATTATCAAGAATTTTGGTTGATTTAATATTTCTATAGTTAAAAAGTATCATGTTGGTTGGTTTAATATTTCTATAGTAAAAAAGTATCATGAGTTATATTTAGTATCTTGTGTCATTAATCAAGTCAATTGTTTTGATATGTTTTTGAATATATCCTTTAATACATTTTGATAGGTTTCTGAATATATCCTTTAATATCTAGAGATGCATACAGGTTGGATTGTTTATGAAAACTCAATTTAGTTGTTAATTGTGGTTCATTACACTTAAGGTATAATTTTTTCAAATTATTCAAGTATATAAATAATAAGACGGGTTCTTCCTACTTACACTAGGAGCACTAGGAGCATTATAAGGAAAAAATTAATGTAGCACTCTTGAGTAGAGAAGGGAAATGCCTCATGCTAAGTTAGCAGTGGATGAGATTGCTATGATTATTTATTTATTGGATAGTTGTTGAGATTGTTTATTCATGAATAGATTGGTTGATCTTGACTGAAATTGGGTTAGGTGAGTGACTAGTAAATAGTGTCATTTTCTCTGGTGGCCGCATAGCTGGACTAGGGGTGGCATTCTAGTGGATGCCTATGGTTGGGTGAAAACTTGCTTGTTGGTAGCCAATTTATTGAATCATCTTGGTGAAACGATAAGTGGTCCATCTCTACTCGCCATTCTCTATTTATAACTTTGCAATTAAGTTAATTCCTACTTATAATGGAATTAGAAATGGAAACCCTATTTTAAATGAGTTTATACATGCTTATTTACATTGTATTATTCTAGTTATATGTATGTGTGAATTTGAATCGCTTTAGAGTTTCATGGATTTGAATTTGTATAAAGTATTTTGAATCTAGGTAGCATCCCAACTTCATAAGACAGATAATACTTCAAAGGGGATGTTGCAATTTACTATTAAAGAAAATGGTTACAACACTATGGTTGTTATGGGTGGGAATAGTGAAGAAATAGTTGATACTAAGTTTCCTCAAAAAGTTCAATGTAAATCGAGGCTATGCTGAGCATATTTAGTTCACAAATTTCAATGGTGTTGATGTGATCGAAGTCCAAATGTCAACATGGAGTAGAACGTAACTTTCAAATATTTTCCCTTCCTTATTAATATAGTGGGGCCTTTTTTCCAGAGTTTATAATGATATTTTGAGTTGGCCCGATGAGCTAATTTCCAATTAAACATTGGCACTCTTTTAAAATTAATCATTAACTCTTTTTCAAAAAGGATTTGATGCATCCTATTCCAAAATAGTTTAAATCCAACCTATTTCCAAAGATGCCCAAAGTAGCTTATTCAAAATTAGCCCAAAGTGCTTGTTTGAAAGTGGCTTGAAGAGTCTGGTTTAGAATGGACTAAAGAGTCTTATTGTGAATTGGCCCAAAGTACCTCTTTGAAATAAGTCTAAAGTGAGTTAATATAAAGTTGGCTAAGGTAAGTTATTTAAAAATTGTGTGAAGCGATTTTTTTTAGACATGTCACAAAGAGATATTTCAAAATGGTATAAAAAAGGTGTATCAAACTGGACCCATACTTGAGCTTTAAAGTGGGTCATCATGGATGTTATGAAGTGGGTTGCAGAGTGTTAATTCGAAGTGAACCAATAACACCTCTTTTGGATCAGATTGATTAGTGTTCCTTAGAGATAGCTTGATGGCATTTGTTTCCAAAATCCTCGACGGGCCTTAGTTTGAAACCGCCTAATCAACACTATTTTAGAGAGAGCTAATAAGGGTTAATTCAAAAGGGTGTATGGTGTTTATTTCGTAATGTCCTAATGGAATTACTTTAAGGTAGTATAATGTAGCAAGGGTTGGTGTTACATGTAGTCTTTGACACATGTAATGATGAAAAAATTGAAGATGAATTGGGTACCAAATATAGAGAGATTTGAGTCAATGAAAATGACAATATTCGTGTGGAATCACTGGAAATTGTTGAAATTTTCATTTCAAGGAAAATGACATCTCTGGAAAGTATACAAATTTTGTTTACATCATTGTAAAGATGATACGTCTTGATGGTGTTTGAGTGCCCCAAGAAGATGTACTTTCCACTTTGTGCACTGGGCTTGTTTCTTTGTTCCTTTGGTATCAAGGCATAACAAGAGGAACTAAAGACCCCAAGATGTCTCATTGAAGGAATGTGACCATACCGCATCTTCCGTGGAGCCTTTTTGTCCAAAGCATGAGTTGGAATTATATTCTTGAAATAACCACACATAAAACCACATCACCCTAAAACGCAAAATTTTACATTCTTGAAAAATAACATGGACCATACCATATTTAAGAGAGTTATATTCATTCTTTTTGTCACACCATTTTGTTGAGGATTGTATGGAACTGTAGTTTAATTCATAATACCATGTTGACAAATATAGTTTCAAATTCAATAGAAGTGTATTCTTTTCCATTATCACTACAATATGTGCCAATGTGAGATTGTGATTCATTCCAATCCATACATGAAATTTTTTGAATGTTTCATATGTCTCATATTTTTTATTTAATAAATATACCCAACAATCTTGGTGTAATCATCAACATAATTCATTAGATATTTATTACCATTTGCATAAGGAACGAGCATAGGTCCACACAGGGCAAAGTGTATCAAATCTAACTTTCTACATGCTTTGAAATTTGAGAAAGGCACATAGTCTCTCTAGTGGGGTAAGTTGTATTTTTTCTGAATTCTTTCTCATGTTATGCAACCTTCTCCACCAAAGTGTCAAATGTGAGGGACTTAATTTGACCACTGGATTGCAAGGACTCAAGGTAGTGTGAATATGTAGTGTAGAGTTCCTTGATAAAGATTGTGAGCAGAATTTATATCTTTGCCCCACTGGCATCATTGTCATCACTACAACAAAATCCTGTAATTAACGTCTCTTTTAGCTTCCTTTTTAGCATCCACTATCACTTTTAGAGTATTTTTCATCATTTTTTGGACAAAGTGGACACTTTTCCACGGGATGGCACTTTTAATGGTGTTATTGGTGTTATTAGCATCCCAATTAGTGTCTCAATTAGCGTCCCAATTAGCATCCCAATTAGATTCCCAATTAGTGTCCCAATTAACATCCCAGTTAGCATCCCAATTAGCATCCCTTTTTATAAGTTGGCACTATTTTTGACGCTAATTAGCATCCCAATTAACGTCCTAATTAGCATCCCAATTAACATCCCAATTAGAATCCCAATTAGCGTCCCAATTAGCATCCCAATTAGCGTCCCATTTTAAAATTTGCCACTATTTTGGATGCTAATTAGCATCCCAATTAATGTCCCAATTAGCATCCCAATTAGAATCCCAATTAGTGTCCCAATTAGCATCCCACTTAGCATCCCAATTATAGTCCCTTTTTAAAAGTTGGCGCTATTTTGGACGCTAATTAGCATCCCAATTAACATCACAATTATCATCCCAATTAGAATCCCAATTAATGTCCCAATTGGCATCCACAAAAGCATCCCATATAACGCCAAGAATAGCGTCCAAAAAAACGTCCTAAATAGCATAGCACCATATATTAATCCAGGGTTAGTGATAGGAATTGCGCCATGAATTTTGAAAGGAAAAACATCCAACATAGCGCCAAGTATAGATCCAGGAATTGCACCTATAAAACATCCAACATAGCGCTATTTATAGATTCAGGTATAGCACCTGGAATAATGCCAGAAATTTCAAAAGGAACTGCGCTAGGAATTGCACTAGGTTTAGAGCTAGGAATTGTGTTTGGGAAACATCTGACATAATGTCAGATATATCAATGTTACTGATCATGATTCATGTGATAGTACTTTTGGATCTTGATTTATCTTAGTGGCACCTAAATGATCGTAATCATGGCACTTTTGGATCATGATTAATCCTAATGAGGGGTAAATTACCTTAATGTCACCTAAATTGATCTAATGTCATTTTAGTGTCCCCAACAACATTTGATAGACCCTAATAGCATATGATTGTCCCTGATAACATGACGATGATTCATTATTATAATTATGATGGAGTGTATGGATATGATTTGATAAGTATAAGACTATATCATCCATTCTTGTGAGGTAGTATGGCTCCTTGCTCATTATTATTGCAATTATATTGATGATGACTATGACAATGACAATGATGTTGATTTATTGTATGATGATGATGACGATGTGGATGTCAATGATGATTATGCATGTGGTATCACTTTTGGATCCTAATTGATTCTAATGGCACCTAAATGTATATAATGACATCTAAACAACTCTATTATCATCGAAATGAATGTAATGACATATAAATGACCTCCAAAATTACATGACATGAATCTTAATGTCGATGAGTGATCAAGAACACTAATGGCATATGCGTGACCATAATGACAATGATGCCGATGGTTTTGTTGATGATGTACTTAATGTTGACGATGATGATGATAATGAGGATGATGATCAAGATGATGTTGATGTACCATATGGTATTGATGATGATGACGATGACAACGTTGATGTCCACGATGATGGTGCATGTCATTATAATACTTATGGATTCTGCAGGACTTGAGACATTGGAGTTAATAACAAGTAATAGAGGTTGTGAGGTGTTGGCCATAAAAATATTGTTAGACATTGGGTTTTACATTGACTGATATTGACATTGGGTTTAGTAGTACCCCCCCAACCCCCATAAAACCCCCTTGCATAAAGGTAGTACAATACCACCTATAATGGTGCTACCAAAATGTCACCCTACAAGGTTGTTTTGGAAAACCCCCCCATCGATACCCTCATTTTTACCAAGAACATCCAAGGCACAAGAAATGGATATCAATCTTAACACAAAAGCTAACTTTATTTGTACTCTTAAGGACATTTTGGTCTTGGTTTAAAATGGAATGAAGCAACAAGCATTTCAATAATTCTCATAGTGTTACTTTCAAGAAGTGGACCAATTTTTTTACATCTTTGGCATTATAAGCAGACATCTCTCAAGGAAAAAAGAAGTTAGTTGCTCAAGTTTTATGGCATTGGTGGATTTTTCTTAAAGATTTAGAATAATTGGTTCAATTTTCGACGATTCTTTTGAGGTTTGTCAAATTTCTATTAAAGTTTAAAGCAATTTCGTTTACTATGTGAAATGCCCTTGAACTGACATATTTGAGTATTATTTCGCATTCTACCTACTGCGAAGCCAGGCGACAAAATTTGATAAAATTTATCGGATATCTTTGTTGAGTGTTGGCTGTTCCTACTCCGGTCTCCATGTTTGGGATCTTCAGGGAAATTCTTGTGTATGAAATATCATTGAAGGTTTCCAAGGGATGCCACTTTGAAATTCATGGACAAATTATTGACTAATTATGGAAAAATTGTTGATGATGTACTTGTTAATTATGATTATGATGGAAACGAGGATGGGAATGATGTTGATGCACCATATGACTTATTTGATGATCATGACATTCATTTGTCCTCGACAAAATTTGAGTGAACTTATTGTCATTTTAGTGAATCTAAAGGCATGACATGAATCTAAATGATGAAGACTAATGATGAACCCTAATGGAATATGAGTGACGCTAACAATGATTTCCTTTGATATCTCTCTTACTACCCCTAAAGGAATATGAGTGACCAAATCTAGAAGTGGTGTTGAGGGTTTATTTACATCTTGTCATCATCATCATCATCTTCATCATCATCATTGTCATCTAGTTCATCATCATTGTCATTGTCATCTAAGTCATCATCACCAACATCAGTTCCATCATTATCATTATTTTCATCACGATCATCACGATTCATTTCATTGTTACTGTCATCATCATTTCCATTGCCATCATCACTATCATCATTGTATTTGTCATAATTGTCATCTTCACTATCATCATCATTATTGTTTCCATCATCATATAATCACATCATCATCATATAATCGTATAATGATCGCTTCCATGATGATGAAGATGATAATGAGAATGATTTAATCCTTAACAATTGCTTCGAGGACTCATGGTCATTTATGAGGTTCCATACTACTACAAAGACCATGCAAGTTAAAAATTTATCCTATGCATGTGATGTGGACATCATTTTGAGGTTTGGAATATCATGAATGTGTATAGGGTATTGGGATTTTTTAAAGGACATAAATCATTCATTTTGATTCCAACACTTTCTTATAAGGATCATGGGCACACAAGTTGATTGATTGACCAATGTCTAAAAGTGCATGATTTTTTCTTCATGTTATAAAATTTGATCTCCAGATAACTCCATATATGTTGCATGATTTGATTTCCCATCAAGATTGAATTCTTTTTTCAAAAGAGAAAAAACATAATTTCAGTCATTGAAGACACTTACATATTGCAAATGCTCATGTCACGTAGTACATGTTCAACAACTGAGCTTGGAAAGTAAAATCCTCTAAGAAAGCCCCACAATAAATTATCATGCAAGACCTCAAGAAATTCTGCTCAAGCCCTTAAACAACATACCATCAAACTAGTTCAAATAAACATAAAAAATAGTCTCACAAACAAACTTCTATTACATTTTTTGTTACTAAAGAAAAAGAGAAAAAAAACTAACTATCAAATAGATATCATAGAAATGGCCATGAAGCCCATACTAGAACTAAACTGATCACTAATAATGTCCATAAGCTTTAGTATTCCAAGAGTAAAAGGAAATGGAGGGATATGGATCTCACCCTGCACCTACCCATCCTTACCCCACCCTAATTTGATAGTTCCACAATATATACATCCATCCTTGAAGCCTCCTTAGACAAAAAATATGCATCATAATTGTTTTCCTCAGAGACATGTGATAAATAGAGGATTCCATAACTATATACCATCTGGTGAATCTTATCTACAATTGGACTAAGAAGAATGTTACTACTCCTAATAATACCTCTCATCCATTTTATTACCAACTAAGAGTCGCCAAATACCTACAACTAAGTGACATGATAATCCACAACAATTATTAAAAGGATTTAATATTTATAATTAAAAAGCCAGCATGTATGCCTCTCGTGATCTAAAAGGTTCCTTTCCAATGGCATGCATCATGATCCAACCCCCCCTGCCACATTGGAAGCCCTTGGAACTATAAAAGTGACATTTAGGAGATAATCCCCTTGTTTCCAAGCTCAAAATATTTCTTGGGATAAATATGTCAATCACAGAATCTCCAGTTCTATGCAATGATAAAATGATATTCTATTTAAACCTTTCAATATCAACACTTAATCTAGCATCGATGAAAATTTCATTAACCTCTTGAATTGGATTTGCCTTGATAAATTAGTGGAGTGAATTTTTATTATTGTTTTGTGGGATTTGTTTTCCCATAAGTAGGGGAATCATTTTCCCATGAGTAGAAGGGGAGAATGGACAATCTCATCAAGGGTGGGTTGGGTGAATAAACATTGACGCAAGCTTAATTAATTTAGGGAACCTTTGTTAAAGATCAAGTCACATTTTCCCCAACAGTTCCTTGTCCATGACCCTTTTATGGTTTAACGTTGTAGAGTGAAGTCAAGTTAAGAGTCTCTTCATTAGAAGGAATGTGTATAATGGAGTTGATTTAAATTCTCTTTGTTAAAAGAGATCTATAAATGATCACCAAAACCCATTAGATATACCAATGAAATTATTTTCCTTATAGTCATTGCAAATTCAAGAAGGAACCATTGCTCAAAGAGAAAGCCATTTTTTTCCCCAATGGTCCTTTTCCCATGATCTTTTTATGATTTCACCATGTATATACCTAAGTTGAGTTAGAATCTCTCCATTTAAAGAGAACTATGGATGACCAACAAAACCCATTGAATCTACAAATGAAATTGAGTGAAACTTTTTTGGTTTCATTGTGTATACTCAAATACAATTTGACTTGGAATGTGTCTTAAAAGGAGTGGAAACTAAATAATGAGGAGAATGTACCTCCATCTTCTTTCTTGTCCATTTTAGAAATTTGAAACTTTTGGAATACCTTTAAACTATAAAAGACCTTACCACATTTGTTTTAGACACGCTCTCTAGCTAATGACATGTACCGACATTTATGCTAGTTATATAAGGCATATGCCATCTTTTGCAAACATTGGCTCATATATTACATACAACATATTTTGTTAAACCATAGAAAAGGAAACAATAAATAACAATAATTATAATAAAATAATTTGATTTATGAAATTGAAATGAATATAATTTAAACAAAGAGGAATTAACTAAAAAGATATGTTAAAAAAATACAATTACTAACAATAATTATAATAATATAATTTGATTTATGAAATCGAAATAAATATAATTTAAATAAAGAAAGTGAAATTAAAATAGAAATTGTAAGAAAAAATCAATGAAATTGGGGCGGAAAAGTAAATTGCCAAAAAAAATAAATGAAAATAAGACAAGAACTTAAAGGGAGGTCGCAGAAGTCACACCTCAGATTGAGGGGTTCACGAGACTCTGGAAATTAGATTGAGGGGTTCGTGAGACGCTGGAAAGGCTATGAGTCCCATACCCATACAGGTCGGATTTCCCATCTGCAAGGGCGGCATGGTTTGTAACAGAGAGTTGATTATTGTGAACGAGCGGATTATTTTCAAGTAGAAGGGTCAATTCTTTTGAGAGCATAATGTATTATTGATCTTGAACAGGGAACCAAACCCTAGACAAAGTTCAAGCCATCTGTCCAAAAGCCTGGAGCTACCTCTAAAAGAGCAAAGGAAATCCTGTTGAGGTTAATTTCGAGATGCCAAAGGACATCCTTATGAGGTTGCTTTTGATAGACTCATATGACCAGCTAGACTTGGCAATCAGTCACAAGCTCACGGAGATGGGTCAAATAATCTAGAAGCTCCACAAGAAGATTGCACAACTTGAAGATGCATTGCAGGAATACAGTGATCACTTTCTCAAGTAGGTTAGTATATAGATTTGATAGTTGAATAACATATATTTTTTTGTTCGGATTTTTTTTGGAAATTTGGAAACTTGATTGTTTTTTAATATTTTTTTCTAGAAATCACTAAGTTAATATATTATTTTGGTAATAAATATCCACCATTATTTATCTATTTATTAAACTAGATTCTGACCTATGCATCCTGGATCATTCAAAGTTTAATAATAATCCAAATTCTGATGCATCATATTTTTGACATCCTCTTAACATTTCATGTTTCCAACCCAATGTTTTCGTGCCCTTTGTGTATTTTATTCTGCCAAGTTTGTTGTGCTATGTTTTTTATTTTGTTTTGGCAGGTGCACCAGTTCTTTGTTTTCCTCCTCACGATGTTCCGAGTATGCAGCGTTTGCTAACCATTGGAGATACCAAGTATGGATGGAACCAATGGGATCTTTGGAGCATTTGCATTATCATGTCTGTCATGGCTTGCTGACTCTTTCCACATGAGTTTTCCATGCTAGGGTTAGGGTTTTGTGTCCTTTGTCCATTAGAGCTCAGTTTCCTACCAACCAGATGCATTATCGTTGTGTATCACATTTATTAAATTGTTTCCTCATCTCTATTGGTTCCCGTCGTTCTTGCTCATTTTTTGTAATTATCATTGCCTTTAAGCCCACACTCTCCTGCTAGCTCAACGACCTTTTGGTGTGTTCTTTCTACGTTATTATGAAGAGACACATAATGGCTCTGCCATCATGCGATTTCTCCCATGGGTATGTGGATGTAAGGTTAGGAAATTATGCAATATTGAGTGAATAAGATATTGAGGCACTGGAACTGCGCCCAAGGATGACCCATTTTTGAAGGACCATGGAGAACGACTTTGGATGGAGCATGTGCGAAATATGGATCTGGCATTGGAGTGTTTTTAGAAAGGCCTTCTGGTGAGGTTTATCCTCGTTCCTTCAGATTGCATATCCAATATAAGCAATATTGCAGAGAATGAGGCCCTGGTTCAAGAATTACTGCTTTCCCAAGAGATGATGGATATTCAGGAAATCGTCATGGTGGGAGATTCAGAGATTGTTTGTAGTCAATCAGATAAAGAAAAGTTATGTGCTAAAGAAGGGACGGTTGAAGGCGTATGTCCAAAGTGTATGGGACTTGATTCAGAGTTTTAATTTCTTTAACATCAAATTTATTCCAAGAGTCAATAATTAGATCAGGAGGCAGATTCTTTGGCAGTTTTAGCATCTCTTTTCACCCCCCATCCGTACCTATTGATCACTTTGTTTCAGGTTGAGCTTGTATTTTTCCTATCGGTATTAGATAATGAAGGCTTTTCGAAAGTCTTTGAATGATAAACATATTTTTGAATTTCTGGTTACAGCAGAAGGAATTGAAGAAGAGAGTAAATCAATTATGTTCTTGAACCCTAGCCTCGGAATATGAAGTGAAGCCAATATTATGAGTTTGGGATCTTCCAACCTATGAGGAAATGTTATCCCTAAAGGTCTAGTTGCACTATTATAATCTTTGTTTCATAAGGATTACTGGACTCGAAAGGAAAAAGCAAGGGAAGAACTCTCGCTCGCTCCGTAAAGTGAAAGAAATAACAAAGGTTAACATTGGCATGCAGTATGATCCCAAGTTTTTTCACATTGGGTGGGATCAATTGTACTGATAAAGAGGTGGCTAAGTTTATGCAGTCGTTCAAGCAATTTGAGGACATTTTTTATGGACCTATGATGACTTAAAGGAGTATTACAATACCATAATACCACAAACCATACCACTGAAGGAAGGTACGACACCTGAAAGACAGAAGCCAAGGACAATAAATCGCAGGTTTAAGTAAGCCCCTCATGAAAACTGATTTGGAGAAGTTGTTGAATGTAGAAATCATAGTTTCAATCAGACATTTGGAGTGGGTAGCCAATCTTGTTATGGTTCGAAATAAGAATGGGGAGATTCAACTGTGTGTAGATTTAAATGAATTGAATCTAACATCCCTAAGACACCACTATCCTTGAAATAAAATTCTTTGCAAATTAACGATATGATGGTGGTGATTGTTAATTTTATTTTATTTTTGGTTATTTGTGTTATTTCTATTTTGTTTTTGGTCGACCTACAAAGAAAGATATTGGCAATGAAGATTTGATCTGGCACTTGAATATGTTGCTTTGATTCCTCTGGTTAGCAATATGATGTATGAATAACCAAATTCCAATCATTCTCTCTCTACACAATTTGATCTGAAAAACATTAAACCCTTCATGCAATCCATTTCAAACTTAGCGATCTGGTCAGAAGTTAACATGATGATCCAACAATCATAACAACATTCAGGCTTGTCCTTTTTTCATTTCACTGGTGCAATATTCTCTCCAACAAATTGGTATGATATAGTACTCAACGATTTGGTGCAAATTTACAACAAAACAATGATTTAGTGTTCTCATTGGATCTGGAGCCATTCTGGTACAAATCGCCCTCATGAATCCTCACATGACCTCAATGAAGAAATTATAATTGTTGTATGGTGACCTCAATCTTCATCAAGTTGTAAACAGCCCTAAGACACCATTATCCTCTCCCGATTTTGGAGATGCTACTTCAGCAGGTGATAGGCTCAACCTTAATGTCCATGCTTGATGGCTTCTCAAGTTATAATAAGGTGCTAGTCAATGACGGAGAATGCCATAAGACAACTTTCACAATCCCTTGGAGAAAGAACCTATGCTTATGCTTGGATGCTGTTCGGATTTATGAATGCAAGCATCATGTTCTAGAGGGATATGGATCATACCTTCCATTATTTGATTTAAAAAAAATAGATTATCAGGATGATCTCACTGTATATTCCAAGGCCAGAGAGAAACATTTGTTTCACCTTAGATAAGCTTTTATCAAATACAGGATGTATGAGATATCTATGAATAAGAAAAATTCTTGTTTTCCATCTTTGAAGGCAAGTTGTTGGGGCACATTGTCAGTAAGATAGAGAGGAATCTATGTCAGAGATAATCAGAGCTTGAAATGAATTAAGGCCCCCACAGAATGGAAGGGTGTCCAATCTTTACTTCAGGAAGATCCATTTTTTTATAAGATTTGTCCTATTGGAATATGCTTCTATAGGAAAACCTAAAAATCAATTGTTGAAGAAGGATAAATCATTCTCTCTAACTGGCTGCTGGGTGGTCGTTTGCTTGCTGGACTATGCTTCTATAGGAAAACCTCTAAATTAGAAGTTGAAGAAGGATAAAGCATTCTCTCTAACTGGCTTCTTGGTGGTCGTTAGCTTACTGTTGGATTACCCATTACCAACGGTTTGTGGATCTCTCGGTGTATATGCTCTCTCGTTTATGGCTGCTCTCTCAAGAGTATATCTAACAGCGTGCAATCCAGACATCCCAAAACCCATAAAGGTGAGTGTCAGAGACAAAAGTTATGGAATTGAGGATTTTTTTTTAATATATATATATTCTTCAAATATTCTTGAAAAGGTACAAATAAGAGGCTCTAAGAGTAAAGCTCATTTTATTTCACTATTATTAACTGGTTTAGGAAACTTTCTCATTTTTAGGTTGAGTTTTGGGAAAAGGATATATAGAAAAAGTAAAAGATTTATTATTATTATTATTATTATTATTATTATTATATTAATAACGGTTTTAGAAACTTTCTCATTTTTACTTAGGTTTTGGGAAAAGGATTTGTGGAAAAAGTAAAAGCTTTATTAATATTATTAGAAGGATGGGAAAGGATAAGCATGGATAAGGAAACTTTCATTTTTAAGTTGGTTTTTGGGAAAAGGATTTAAGGAAAAAGTAAAAACTTTATTATTATATTAATAAAAGGATGGGAAAGGATAAGCATGGAAAGGGGAACTAAGGGATGAGCTTAGGAACTTAGGGAAGGAAGAAGTTTAGGAAATAGGTTTTAAGGAAGGTAAAATATAAAATGGTTTGTATTAGGATAATGTATGGGTATTGGATTTTTTTGTTGTGGCATGGAGAGTACTGAGGGAGGTTATTTTGACGTTTAGATGTTAGACACAACAACAATACCAATAATGGATTTAACCGTGAATTTATCACTTGACGGGAAATTGACAATTCTTAGCTAATAAAACATAAAGGAACATATTTTTTGAAACTTTTACTTACTATCGAGAGTGTCAAATAAGCTTAGAATTAGGGAAAAAAAATGCATACTATCAACGTGGTGATTTGAACATTGTGACATGATTGACATGATGATATAAATGAAATTATTTTGCAAAAAGTTCGATAGGTTTGTCTTTGGCATCATGATCTGACCTCCCAGAGGCATGTCGATGTTGAGCATCAACAAATTCTATCAACAGTTTGGTTCTCTATCTAAAAATGAAAATTCGTTATGGAAAAGTTGTGTATTATTGGATATTGGATATTTATTTGGATCCAGGCATTTGCATGGGGTTTGGACATACGTGAATGTCATCAACATTTGAATCCCTTAACTTGGCCTTAAGTTTTACGCCAATTTGCATTAGCAACAGGTTTTGGGACCCAGTGGAAGAAATGTAAATCTGTTCAGGAGCGCATACAGGATGAAAATGAGGTGAAGCATTTGATTATATTAACTTTAAAAAATTCATGATGCTTCTAGGATACTTACTGTGTAGATGATTCATCTTGATATCTACTATTGAAATTCATCAATATAGCCGCTCTTCTTTTGACTTTTTTTGCATTTTTGAGTTGAAGTGTCTTCTCTTTTTCATATGGATAATGTGTCCTTGTAATACTTTCTTGGTTATGTGGCTCAAAAAATAGTTAGTAGACTCAACTTGGAAAAATAACTCACTGAGGCAAAAGAGTCAAGAGTTTGACTCGACTTGAGAAAAAATTGGCAAGTAACAGAAATTAAACAATTCAATTTTTTATATTAAAATAAGATATTTAATTTTTTATTCTGGTGAGCTTTAGTCTAGCAAGCCTTAAAGGATCTTCCACAGGCTGAATATTTCTCTCCATTAGAGACAAGCTCAGTTCAAATACAACAACACTTTCGAACTTCTCATTTATGTAAAGCATAGAACATTAAATGAAACCATTCAATGCCTTAGAGAGAGTTGGGACTCACATGCCGATAATCAGACATCGAAATATTTGTCTGAAAACTCAGGGATGTGAAAAATAGAAATCGTCCAATACTAATTGTTATTTGTTAACTTGATTGGTCACTAACACTCATGATATTCATTACACATTAATACATAATATATCAAGGATCCTAATATATTATTGAGCGTCAATTATTCTAGCACCTCGTCTTAACACGGAATACAATTTTTTTATCTCCCCTCAACATAAAATCCATAGCAACTTACTTGATAACTAAGAATAATTACAAAATTTGAAGGGAATTCTTGTTCAGTATTCAATAATGCAACACTTCTTTGGTTCTTAATATCTAAACACTACATTTTGTTGTATGATGCAAGTTGTGTTGGTAAATAAATGTATGCAATGTCATATCAAACAAGTTTTGCATTGGGACATCAAAGGTAATTTCTTGATTTTATCAATATTTTTACTTGTCTTTCTTTCATTATGAGATATGATTATTGAAACAAATGTTTGAACATGGCATTTTATGCTTTAAATATGATATTATCTGTTAATTGATAATAATGAAATTCTAAATATTATGGATTTTTTCATGAGAATATCTTTTTGTAGTGACCAAAATGGAAACCTGACCAATAGAGTAATCACATTGTGATATAGGTAAGTGAAATATGACCTATTTTATGATCACAATCATTTTTTTTCTATATTATGAATTCTTTCTTGTTTACAATGCAAAATATAGATGAAACTTCTTTAGGGTGTTGATTTTGTGTTCTAATGTTATGTGTATCCCCCCAGAGTTTCCATTTTTGGCTTCTTTGTTTCTTTATGTTAGAAATAGTAAGCTCACTGCCATCGATTATTCCTTTGACATGGAAGGTTTTGCATACATATTTAAATGGATGTTGTTCATAGTCCTTAGGCAGTTATACTGATTTCCAACATCTGCACAATGACTATAGAGTAGAGTCATGTGCCTTTTCATGATTGTAGTTTGTTAAGTATATCCGATTCTATTCCTTCTCCCAGTGTTTCAAATCATGCTTGGTTTTCAAAAAAAAGAAGATAAAAAGATAGCCTCATCCTATACTCTATGGCCCCATGAATATGCTTATATCCAATGTTGTTGGGGATCATGTAGATCTCCCAGTGCAAGCATTTCAACATCACCCTAGGAAGGGAATAAAAATTATGGATTGGCATCACAATATATCCTAACCATTTTTCATTATGGATACTCATTAACTTGATGGAAGAAGGAACTTTGATCATCCCAAGGTGGATAGGATCCATGTGAAGCACTAACTATTGGGTTGATCATCCTCTTTTGATTCTCCTTATTGCTACACTTATACATGGCTCTAGAATGATCATGCTCATCTACTTTATCCTTGGCATCCACACTAAGATAATTGTTGTTGATAGGTTTCATATAGTGGTACACTTACGGTTGCTAGGGAATAGTGATTTTTGCAATCCCATTAAGCCAATTTCTTGAGTTTTGTTCAAAATTCCTATAAAAGGTTTATGGATTTCATAACCTGGTTGATCATATATTTTGAACTTATACAATCTATCATCCTTTTCCAACCATTAGATACTCAAACTTGTGATTGATAATTTTTACCATTATAGAGGACTCTGTAAGTTAGGTTCCCAAATTCTTAAAGGGTGCTAGCTTAGTGGAAGAGCGACTGCCTTACAAGCAGGAGGTTGGTGGTTCGATTCCTCCATGCCCTAATGATATTATAATATCGGTTAAATTAGTAACCAAACAATAAGAGACAAGTGACCAAACAATGAGAGATAAGTGACCAAGAAAAATGACCAAAATTCGTATATAAAATTATGAAAAATGCCTAATTTGGTGACCGAAAAATGACTAAATTAGTGACCAAAAAATGAGAGATGTGAAACTTAAAAAGGATGCAACATGTGGTGCTAATGATGAAGCAAAGCATGGCATTGATATGGTAACAAAATAAGATGTGAAACTAGGCATTAAAAAGGATGCAACACGTGGCGCTAATGATGAAGCCAAACATGGTGTTGATATGGTAGCAAAATAAGACGTTACTTTGGATGAAAAACATGGCGCTACATAGGAAGAAAAATATGGTGCAACAATAGAAGAAATATTTGGCGTCATTTTGGTAGCAAAACACGATGCAAAAAAGGAAGCAAAACTTGGTGCAAATTTGGAAGCAAAAATTGGCACATATTTGGAAGTAAAACATGGTGCAAAATAGGATGCTAAAGTGGTAGAAAAAATGGATGCTAATTTGGATGCTAACATGGTGCTATTAAGGATGAAAATATGGTGCTAATGGGGATGTCATTTAAGAATCAAAAGCGGACACTCGCTAGGAAGAAAAATAGGACATTATTTAGGAAGCAAACCTCGATGTTGTTTAGGAAGCAAAGTTGGACGCTATTCTGGAAGCAAAAAAATAGATGTTGTTTTGGATGTCATAAAGGATGCTATCTAGGAAGCAAAAAAGAATTTTTTTGAGACGTTTTAAGTTTTGTCTAGGACGCGTCCCATTTAGCATCTAGTTTGACCACTCAATGTAAAAAAAAATACACTAAAAAGGGACGCTATTTTTAGGATTTGTTGTAGTGCATGCATGATGGCTTATATTTTAGACACTAAATCTATGGGATAATTTTCCTTCAACTCAAGGTTGAGGAGCTTCACCAACAATTATAGGAGTTCCAATTCTGAGTGAAAATCATAGAAATCCTTCAATTTTTTCAAAGCACCACAAGAGTCTTTAATAGAAACTATATGGCAACTCACCTCTTCACTTATAGTAGCAACGATCAACAATTGTGCCCTCTTATATTTGATATTCCATATGTCGAGCTCCTTTTCAATTGTAGGTTGTTTCAGTGGAGATATCATAGGTCCATATGTCGTTTCAATAGTTTCCCCTTCACATATTTCATCCAATAGATTGTTGAAGGTGAGTGTGTGCTTGATCTTTTTCAACCATTATGGGTAGTTTTCCTTTCTGATGAACACTACTCCGACAATGGAATCCAAATAATGCATCTTTGACAAAGCACTACAACTAAAAATATGTAGTACAAATAATACTAGGTGCAGGTTTGAGTCATTGTGACTGTTTATAGTCTAGTAAAATAATGATAAAAATATGATTTTATTACTGCAACGAACTTCTTAGTTATGCAAAATCTCTCTACACAGTTCTACATTTTATGCACAATAACTATAAAAGGTACACTAATAATTATGATAAATGCACTACGCAATATAATGAGTTTCTAAAATAATGTTATCTTTGCAATACAAGTAATTGAAAATAGAAGAATGCTCTTCAACTCCATCCAGAAACCACGAGTAACCAACACGTAGATGGATCTCATGAACAATTCACTAAATCATCATGAATTGCAAAAGGAGGAAAACTCATACATAACATCTCATGCTAATAAAAATTGTTGCACCTAAATCATTTTAATGTGCATCTACGACCATCAAAGTTGAATATGGATCGAGGTTTTGTTTTCCAATGCACATATACTTCACACAAACTAACTCATTTCTTGCTTATTTCTTATTATAATCTTATTTTATTCAACTATTTAAACACTACTCTTCTATTTGTTTACAACATAGACTTCACACAAACTAACTCATTTATCGCTTATTTCTTATTATAATATTATTTTATTCAACTATTTAAACACTACTCTTCTCTTTGTTTGTAACATAGGCCACACAATAAATACATTGAAGAGTCTCTGCCTCTTATACTTGTTGTTTATTTTCCCATTAGAGAGTAGAGCCCAATTTGATGGTGATAATGGAACAACCACGAGTGGAGAGCCTAGCATTGAGGAATCTCATTGAACCTACGTAGATGAAGACTTGTGTGTAGGTCACAACTCATGATTTCACACAGTTTCGAGCGCACTGAGGAAGGTCAGACGCAAGTCGCACATGGAGAGGTAGAGAAAACCAAAGATATGTTGTACACAACTCATTCAATATATAGATATCTAGGCGAAGGTGAGGAATGCACAAGAATTAAGGTTTATCCATGCAAAGAGAGGAGTCACACCACATAGATGCGAGACCCAAACAACATGGAGATAAAAGAAAACTTAGGTCACAAGAAACAATAGTAGATGGATAATGAAATAGGATAGAATTAGGTCATAGGTTAATTATGAAGAGAATCACATAGTTTATGGGTTCTTCATGCAGAGAGGAGAGTCACATCATGCATATGGGAGACCCATGAAGTAGGGAGAGAACGAAACATCCATGAGAAGACTGCGCATGAAAAAAATGGCGGAGAATGGTAGAGGAATCTAGGAAGTGCATGTCTCAAAACAAATGGTATATAATTGAGGAGTGACATGAGTTATGACAACATCAATCTATTACGAGTGTTAGGACTTAGGTAAATCTAAGGATGGATGATCTTTCATTAACATGAATTCCATATTAATACATGGAGAAGTTACCTTTGGATTTCATATTCCAAGAGGTCCTTTAGACTTCATAATGGATATTTGACTTATTCATGAATAACCAAAAGAATAAGCATTTACAATACTTTATGCATGGAGCCATATTCCTTATGGATTAATTTTAAAACAGACTTAATCTGTTTGCTTTGATAGTGCAACTAGCCATTTCTTTTAATGTGTTATTCTTTCTCTCATCAACACCATTTTGTTGTGGTGTATATGGAACCATATGTTCCATTTGAATTCCCTATGTGGTGTAGTAATTAGTGAAGTTGTTGTTTACATATTCACCTCCATTATCTATTCTTAACTTGTGTATTGATGCTTGGATTGTTTCTCTACAAGGTCCTTGTAGATCAAAAACTTGTCAAAAACTTCACTCTTAAGTTTTAAGAAGTAAACCCAAGTGCATTCAGAGAAGAAATCAATGAAAGTTAAGAAATAATTAAAGTCATTGAAAGAAATAGGAGGAAGCGAACCACATAAATCATTGTGAATAAGATGCAAGGGGGGTGAAGAATACCAAGAGGCATGTTTTTCAAAACTATATAGATGATTTTTTCTAAGAACACATGCAGGAAAAACACCATCTCCGCAAGAGACGAGAGGTAGACCAATAGCCATTTTTTGATTACATAGTTGTTGTAATGGGTGATAGTTTAAATGGTTAAATAGCTCATGCCAATTTTTGCTAAATTCATTGATATGAGCAATACAAACTAAGGGAAAAGGTGATGACCCAAAGTTATTGAATATGTACAACCTGGTAATATCATCAACAATTCTGGTTGTTACAACATGCTTAGGATATTTGAAACCCTTGATTGCAACTTGGTGAGGTGTAAAATCTATTGTCTTACCTTCACTAGAACTAGTGATTTGATAAACTGATAACAAATTCTGAGAAATTTTTGGAACACATAATACATCATTGAAGACCATCATCTACTTGAACTATCCCAAATCCTACAACATTTAGAGATCTATCATCACCAACAAATATTTGTTTTGTGTCACATCAACTTAGAGCTTAAAATATGGCTTTATCCTTAGCTATATGATAAGATGCTCTAGAATCAATGAGCCACTCATTAGAAGAAGGGGAAGAGTATGCATTGAAGGAAAAATAGAAGCAGAAAGTGCATGTCCATGAGTTGTAGAGTTAGAAGATGGATCAAGGTTGATGTTTTTCTTTTTCATTGTTGCTTGCAAGGCTACCATCTTCTTGAAACACTTAGATTCCATATGACCATCTTTCCCAGGAAAATTGCAATGGCACTCAGGGTTCAAATTTGAACCCGTCACAATCCATCAAAGGGATTCCAACCCATCCCAGAAGTGGAATTTAAAAAATGCCCGTCATTTAAAATGCATTTTTTAAATATTTTTGACAATTTAAAAAAATGTTGAAATTGGATTAAAACTTCATTATAAGGGTTGTCATAAAAATTGCACGTCAAATATTATTTTTATTGGGATTCCATATGCACTCCTAAAGGATTGTGGATTTATAGTTGTTTACAAGTCTACCACTATATGGGGATCATTGAAATATACCATTGTAACCATTATTTACTTCTCTGTACCACTCAATCCATAATATATAT
>LPNX010262779.1:581533-609851 GCA_001517045.1 Pseudotsuga menziesii
ATACATTCCTCAACTCAACCATAAACTGGCTCAAGCTATTCATTGCAAAGAAAATATCATGCCTTGTGTTAATCATGTTCACCAAACGATCTAGTCAACTTCGCACCAACTCTGAATATTAAGAATAATCACTCAACTTCTCCATGTTTTTCTTCATAGTATGATTCGTCAAATATGAATCTAAAGCAGAATCACTCAACTTCTCCAGATATGCACATCATGGGATCCACCAGATATGAATTTGAAGTGGAATCACTCAGCTTATCCAGATCTACATCATAGGTGTGGTCATGGACTTACAATCCACCATGTTGAATATCTGCACTCCATTTTACTAAGGAATATCTCATCACACCTCCAATCCCAATAATTTAGGACAATATATGACATCTTGGACTCAAATGCCAACTCCCTCTTGCACCTTTATATGAGCCTCTCTGCTCCTAAGGAACAAATCTTCAACATACAATACCAAGATCATTGGTTCACCATCAATAACCTTGTAGTAAAGGTTGGAATTCACATCACTCTTAATGCAGTCCAAGCTCATCAAGTACATGTCTATCCTGACATACCAAGTTGTGGGTGCCTACTTGATTCCATACAAAGTCTTATTTATCATCAACAAGTTGTGTTGCAGTTGATCCCTTTGTGTAGGAGCACATGACTCCCTCTACATCTGAGTATCCACTTCCTCTACATTTGGACACTGAACTCCTACCTAGGCCAATCTCCTCACCATATGACTTAGGATAATGGAAGATTGTATGCTCTTGTGTATCCATTTGTGTCACCTCCCATCAAGTGGGTCTATTGAGAAACATTAAATACCATCCAAGACTCTCTATGAGTCTGCAAGCTGGATGAATCCATAGCCTATATAAAGTTCCCTCCCAAATGCTAAACTGGAATACATGCTAGATCTTATATATCCACTTGGAAGTCATTGCGGGCTTCCCCTTAGTTCTCAACACTATCTCTCACATATCATTCTTCATGATGGATCAATACTCCTCCATCATGATATACTTCCAAACTTGTTGGCCTGCTACCTCCTGATCACTAGAATATTTGGAATCAATGACGTGACTCATTAATTCCATATAACATGATAATCTCCGATCTATTTTTTCCTTTCTATGAAGTATTATTAGGATCTACATGCCCCTCCACATCTCACAGAGTATCTCGAAGCTATATTGGCCTCTTCACAAATCATAGCATCATATCTTGGCAGATCCACTGGTTTTGTTGGATCTATTATCTCATCCTAATAGTTAGAAGGATGATTACTATACTAGAGGTACACTCATCCTTTGGAACCTTATGCTCCTCACTATCAAACTCTATGTGAGACCTTCTAGATCTCCTTAAGGCTACCATATTCGTCTTCTTCTTCCTTGGCACATGGGTGTATGTTGGACAACCAAAGATTCTCTTTAGCTTTCACTCCAGTGAATTCTTCTTTAGGAGTCAATATCTAGTGAGGACACTTGATCTGAACATAAGTGTCATATTGGATGCATCTCCCCACAAGAACATGGTTAGATCTTAATCATGGATCTTCATTTCCACAATATTTACAATAGACCTATTCAGTAACACATGACATAAATGTACACAAGGGTTAACCCATACTAATTTAAATAGTTATGATATTTATCAACAAAATAAAATTTTAATTCAATCAAATAAAACTTATTACACAAAGTATAAATACTTATATTTTCTTGTTTTGTTGATTCCCTCTCAATCTATGCCTCTTTGCAGAAATCTGTAAAATCCTCAAACACTTTGATATACTTCTGCGTCAATTCATGAACTTATGGAACTTCTGAAGTATTCATCTTAGGTCTTCATGTCTTCTCTAGAGAATCATACATAATACAAGAATATATCCAAGGATTCCACTATCATCAATCTACATGTATATGAATGTACTAGGTCTAATATCCCCTTTGGACCTATTATCACTACATGAAATAATTACTTTGACATCCTTGTCAATTATACATCTTTTGCAAGACATCTTCATGTTGAAGCTATTGAGTACTTAGAAGTACTTTTTTTGAATATGTCTTCTATTCTGATGCCTATCACCATCTTGACATAATTATGAAATCTAATCCATAAACCCTAATCCGATAAAAAATAGATCAAAATTGAAATTTGAGCAATATGATCTCTAGCTCCATAGAAAGATGTGCCCTAAGTATTTTGCCCCATTATTCCGGCCCTATTTTTTCAACCCTTCTTTTCAGCCCTATTTTTTTGTCCATTGTTTTTTGTACCTCCATAGATAAATGCGCTCTACTAAGGAGAGTTTTGTTACACTAATTTCAAGTACCATATATGGTAAGAAATGTCCAAACTTGGAAGCCCTAGATTTCGTATTAGGGTAGAAACAGTCTTTGGCAATGGCTTCTATTCAATACTGCTTTTATCCCATGTTGAATTTTAATCCAATTTTTCAATCCTTGATAATTATTTACAATTATTCTTCAAACATTTATTTCATCCCACAATTTCATTGCATAATCAATATTCACTTGCAACATAAATAAAAGCAAGGATCATTGGAAGATAACCAAGCATAAGAGACACATATATTTTACCCTGGGAAACCCAAATGAGAGAAAACCTAGTAAACTTTTCTCAAAAGAAATCAATCCAATTCAATTACAATACCAAACATGAAGTTGAACCCTAGTAAAAGAGAGGCTCTTCCTCCTTCACAAGAAACCCTAATAAGGGTAGATAATCTTCCAAGAGAGATAAGAGAATAAGAGAACACCAAAACTATGCTTCTTGTCTTTGCTAGGCCTTCCTTAGAGGTGCACACTTGTAGAGAGAAGAATATGTGATATGTGAATGTGTCAAATGAAGTGTGCGAACACTTCTATTTATATTCTTTAGTTGACTTGTTTTTCACTTTTGAGGCCGACTGGTACTTTGACTTCTATGGCCAATTTCCCCCTTTTACTGGGGTGTTTTTCCCTTCCTTGTCTTCAACTTTCTTTGGGACTTCTTTAATGGATTGTCTGACTTCTTGGGTTATTTATTCATCATTGAAAATTTCTCCTCATTGATGTCCATCTCCTCACATGTAGATCACTTTCTTCCATAGATCTCTAATGTTAATTTGACCATACTTTGAGAAGTCTAAGACAATTCTTAGAGCTAATGTCAAATACAACCTTAGATTAGACTTTGTATAATAAAAAAGAGGATAAGATCCTCTATAATATACACAAGTCAACTCACTCTACTAAGAATAGATCACCGTCATTAGGGAGTGCTCCTCGAAGAATCCAATGTTACCTCTAGCCTTCCAAAACTTATAGTCAATCCACTTGACTAGATAAAGTATACGCATCTAAGCCTCAATACACATAGTCAATATTACTCATGACTAATTAGGGCTAATATGGGACCATACTCTACCAACCATTGATAAATATTACCCATGACCTCTATGGGAGAATGATTTGCAGAATGCTTTCCCGATGTTGTAACCATGGAGAAACACCAACACCCTTGTTTTGATTATTGTTGCAGGGATGTTACTAAGTTGGTATTTTTGGTTTTATTATTTTGTTGTGCCACTAAGTCTTTGCTAGATATATCGATAATGTTGACTACTACAAGATGTATGAAATTATATTTTTATCTAATCAAGGAATCACAAAAAGATGCAAGAATGGGTTTTGTATAGTTAGTCCCCAAATATTCTTTCTTGGAGTAAAAGGTAGCTACAAAAACATAATAGGCATGACCAAGCTTGGAAAGAATAACATAAATAAATTGTTTTTTTGGATTCTAGCTCTTTTGCATTGTTCAATTAAGGTTCTAGGATTTTGAAGTTAGATAGATAGTCTTGAATGCAAGAAAAATCCCTTGGATTTAAAGAAACCAACTCATTTTCAAGATGGTGACCTCAAATCTCATTGTGTTTACCAAACACAACTTCCAATTTTTCCAAAGCCTTATATGGTTTGTAAATTCCTTGAAGGTGGAATCGTAACTCATTAGAAATTGACATCCCGATTAATCCATGGGATTTGTCCCATTTATTGTCCTATTTTATTTTCTTATCGATATTAGTCGGGGCAGTTTCTTTTCCCTAGGTAATTTGGTAAAGTCCCCTACTTCGTAGGAACTCCTCCATACAAGCTTTCCATGAGAAGTAGTTGGTACGGGTAGGGAAAATATCAATTGTAGTGACCATATTAGAATATGTAGGTAATTTATTTCAAATGTAGAAAATGATGGTCTAGATGCAAAGATCTCAATAAAATAGGCAGTTTAAAAAAAGGGCACCTAAAAAAGACTCCAAATGTCAAAGTTATGTCATTTTGAATAAATGCATAAAACATCAAACCAAGGAGCCACATGGCAGGAAAAGGTTGATTCAAGTGGTGGCGGGAGAAAAAATGTGGTAAAGAATCCCCCCATTACTAACTTTGCCTATAAACTCACTTTTATAAATAAGTTGCTTTAAAATAAGTGACCCACTTTTATAAAACACGTGGGGAGCACTTTTACAACATAATACTTTATACATTAAAGTTACATGAACTTTTGCAAAAAATAGCAAAAGAAGGACTTAAACCCAAGACCTCTTACTCATTAAAATAACTTTCAATCAAGTGAGTTAAGCAAAATATTTAATAATATTATGTTGGAGAATGGGAGTGTTGTTGTTGTTGTGATTTTTTGGCCTTCAATTAGATACTTTACGCAACCACACAACAACAAAAAATGAAATTTTGTAACCAAAATTCCTTAGAGTTGGGGTTAGTCTTTGGTTATCTTACCTAGAAAATGTAAGTTTTATCCTTTATTTTGGTTTACTCATCATGTAGAAGGCACATAGCAAAGAGCATACACAATCAAGAAAACCCTTTCCGCTCTATTTTTTTATTTTCTAAGTTCACACATAGCGCACAACAAAGAGCATACACAAAACAAAAAGGTAACAAACCAGGAATAAAACAAAAAATCAGGATAGAATATGAGAAAGATTTAAAACAATTCCATAAATGTAAACAATATACCATTGGAACTAGTAAAATAGTTGTATATTGGGCAGAAGAAAAAAAATAATTCAGTGAACCAAAAAGTGTTTCCAACTGAAAGCAACACTCCGGACCCAATGGAATTGATCATCAAGAAAATGGCCCTTCATTCTCTTTAAATAGAGATCATGGACCAATCGAGTATTAAGACACATATCAATAGCCATTAAGATTTAAGTGAAGATGAACTGTTAGATCACTCTATGTCTAAAACATATCATGACTGTCGGATTGCATACGTACAAATGTTTACTAACTTAAACACACTTTACCTAAAGACGCTGTTATACCAAGTTTATTTTAACTAACTTCTAAGTGTCTAAATATCCTGACATGTAGACCACTTGACTTCATTCCACACAACCCTTTCTATCTTCATCTATACTTGTAGTTTGTTGAAAATTAGAAAGGAGTGATACCAATCCTAGAAAGGTGAAGAACTAATGGAATGACACAAGTAAGATAAATGACTAAGGTTTATACATCAAGATCTGAAAAAATACACATAAATAATATGGAATTCATAAATATTTATAAATTTCATTACCCACAATGTCATTGATTCTAATTTAAAGTAATAAAACAACATGGAATGGTAATAAAACAAAAATGTTGGTAAGAATTATATAGTAATGGAACAAGAATCAAACTATTTTATGATCAGAGGGGATTCAACCACCAATTGTAGCTTCATAGTAGGACTTACTTTGAAGCACACAAGGGTTTAATTCCTCGAAGGAAAACCTTAGAACTATTAAGCAAGGAAAGGAAAATCAAGAATTATTCTATTTGATGAAATTTAAAATTACATTGTTCTATTGAAATAAAACTAAATTTGACTTTCATACTCTTCTTAAATATAAAACAACTTTCGATCCCACCTCCGAGATGAATTCTAGAAAATCCACTGCTCATTCAGACATTTTTCTACAATTTAGAAAATTACGTCATACACCGAGAGCCTTCCCAACTCGTCCTTGCCTTGTGGGGTTTTAAATTTCACTTGAAATAACTTCCACTCCACCTCATACTGAATTCAATCCAAGCATCTAAAACTAGATGACATTCTCCCATAAATTTCATTATTGAGTTGTAATGAAGGGCCAACGAATTTGCAATAATAATCATACATGTTGGAAGGCTTTAATCCAATGTTCACATTCTTAGAACATAATGTACCCCTTCTAATGTCCGCATTATTTTCCTTATCAGTTAAAGTCCATAACAAAAGGATTTAAGTACTTGGGGTACTTATTAAAGCCAAATTGCTATCTCATTAAAGATTGGTTGTGGCTACTTGGTAAAGTGGAGAGGAGGACTATTTATTGGTGCTACAAGTGGTTATCATTAGGAGGAAGATTAAATATTGTTAAGGTTTTTCTAGAGAGTACATCAACATATTGTATGTCTATGGAAAATCCCCCTTGTCTATCCTACATAACATTCGATGAAAATTGATGAACTTTCTATGGTCTGGAACGGGGGATAAAGACAAGTTTCACCTAGTTCACTGGGAAAGAATTTTCCCGCCCAAACATATGGGCAGTTAAGGAGTGAAAAAATTGTTGTGTTTCAGCTAGGATTTATGAATTAGGAGATCGTGGAGGGTCCTTTTCGGCATATATAGGCCCATAGAGTGATGTTTTCAAAAGTAAATACATTAGGAGATTGTCTGGGAAATATTGGATCCATAAGGACAATAAATCTATTTCTTTGGCATCTAACTTCTGGTGTGGATTGTTCAAGACTTATTCTTCATTGGGAAATTAACTCTCTTGGAAAATAAGGAATGGTTCAAATGTTTTCTTGGGTGTTGACCCTTTCATCAGGGGGGGGTATTGTTTCTATAAACTATCCTATGACTTAATATCCTATTTATCAAATTTGGGGTATAACAATATTGCTCACATAGAAAAGGTAGACTCTGTTATATCCAATGTTGCATACTGGTTATCAACTACTGATATGGGCCTTAGTGGTAGATTGGTGGTAGAGTGGTTCTCCTATATTGATGGGTTATTCCATCTTAGTATAAGTCTAACAAATGAGGATGGCATTTTGAAATGGTCTTGGAACAAAAGATTTGGTACTGTAACTGTGAAAGGGGCTTATGATGCCATTATTGGTTACTCCAATGTAATTGTGTGTAAATGGTGGTACAAACGTTTATGGAAGTGGTCCATTCCACTAAAGGTCAAGTGATTCTTATGGATTTGTTTGGAAAACTGGGTGTTGACATGGGACAACCTCAACAAAAGGGACATCATTGGCCCAAATTTGTGTGTCTGTGTAAGAAGGTTGAAGAGAACGTTGAACATTTGTTTGTTATGTGTGTTTTATGTAGAAGAGTTTGGTTCGAGGTTGTTCAGGGAATTGGATTGTTTCTTAGATGGATTGCACACTCCTTAGAGAGTAATCTATACTTAAAGAGTAATCTATCTTCATGGATAAAGCAATACCCAGAACACAAAACATTATCCCTCTTTGTCATGTGGGGTCTATGGAAAGCGAGGAATTTACTTGCTTTTGAAAACTGTGAGCAAAATGTGTCCCTGATAGGTATTACAATTTTGAGGCTTTACAGGGAGTATATGACAGTTGAGGTGGTGAAGCAACAACGTTTACCATAGAAACCACATTTGGTGGCAGGAATTCCCTCAACATACTTTAATGTAGCAGCCAAAGATGACCGGTGTGGGGGAGGAATGGTTTTGATACCTTCTACAAATCATTTTTATCTACTAGGGATGTGATTGGCATAGGAACAAATTCTAGAGTTGAACTTTTAGCTCTCCGGGGAGTGCTATCCTTCGCAACAAAAAAAGGATATAAGAATTTACAAGTTTTTGGTGAGTCTAGGATTGTGGTAGATTGGGCTTCTGGAGTCTCTTCCTTGCAGATTTCACTTTTGGATAAAACTAGACTTCATTTGGAGGACTTCACATGGATCTCCATTAAGCATATATTCAGAGAGATAAACACTCTTGCGGATAGCTTATCCAAAATAGTTGTTGGTTTTCCATAAGGTCTTTTGTTATTTGAAGTATTTTTAGATTACTCTCTATTATCTTCTGGCTATGTAACTTTTTACTAATAGTTAACTAGCCTACTTTTGAGAGTAGCTTCCACTGCGTTTTTTGTAAAAGCACTTGAACTAGATAGCCTCTTGAGATAGTTGTCCAGTGTTGTTGTACTCACAAGATCAGTTAGTACTATAACTAATAGATTTTTTATTGACGATTATAAATTTTATTCTACTTGGAATATTAAGTTATTGGTTTTTTGCTCATTGAAAAAAACTGCACCTCTTCGATGGTGAGAAGGGTAAACTTGCAATGATCATAAACTAGCACACCCACATAGTTTGTGGTTGGATCACGTTGATAGGGATCAAATGGTTGAGAGATAGTTATGGAATGGAATACAATTTGGAAATATTTTTTTATTCCTCATATTCTTCTAGTTAAATGGGTTCAAATGTGAGTTATCCATGCCTAACTACATGTTATCACCGGCATTCTTCCTATTATCCATTTATCAACTATCAATTATGTTTTATATTCATTTTTATTTTTATCTCACATTCTTCTAGTTATCTACCATGAACTGTTGGTTATCCATTCATCAACTATGAGTTATCCATGCATTGCTACCATTTATTTTTTATATTCTTTTTTTATTATAATTGTTTATTTCAAATTTTGAACGACTAACATGAAATCAATCTCGACAGTACACTTGTCTCATCTTTGTACGTAGATGAAAAAATATAAGCTATAGTCCACCCCAAATCTCAAATAAAAACATCTATCGACGTAATTATACCTACAATAACATCCAAATTGCATATTTAAACCTTGAAGGCATATTGATGACTTTGAAGTCATATTGATAATCTTGAAATGACTTCATTAATAACTTGGGAATATCTTAGGTAAAGAAAATGAATGGAAAAGGAATGAGTGAAAAGGGTAATTCTTGCATAGTAATCTTGGTATTAAGGTTGCTGCAAAGAGTTGTAGAGGAATAAAATATTGGTCTCAAAGGAATAGAGTCTCCTTAGTCTTAATGATATTGAGTTAAGTGACGTGGACTCATTGAGAGCTCCACGTCGGTCAGCTATAGGTTGATCGCGGTCTCATGAGTTCATGACTCCAAATTTTGAGCATGCATGCGCAGTGTAAATTTTTAATCGACATGCTGATGTGGTTTCTCCAAAAGCAGATCTGATGGCTGACGTGGTGCTTTCAACTTTTTCAGCGATGGTGTTTCACAAGGACATCAAATATATTTTATTATTTAAAAAGTAAACATTTTAACAATTTGAGTTTATGGATTTCTCGTATGCGTTGAGGAGGCCCATGGAGTGGCCCTCCGAGTGGGAGCAGGTGAAGAGGAAGGAAATTGATTGATGAAAACTTAGCAACAAACGTGACATGCTCCATATGGAAAAATATGTTCCATTTCAATTCCCTATGTGGTGCAGTGATTAGTGAAGTTGTTGTTTACATATTCACCTCCATTATCTATTCTTAAATTTTGTATTAATGTCTAGATTGTTTCTCTACAAGGTCCTTGTAGACCAAAAACTTGTCAGAAACTTCACTCTTAAGTTTTAAGAAGTAAACCCAAGTGCATTCAGAGAAGTAATCAATGAAAGTTAAGAAATAATTGAAGTCAATGAAAGAAATAGGAGGAAGTGAACCACATAAATCACTACGAACAAGATGCAAGGGGGGCCAAGAAAACCAAGAGGCACGTTTTTCAAAACTACCTAGATGATGTTTTCCAAGAACACATGCAGGGAAAACACCATCTTTGCAAGAGATGATAGGAAGACCAATCACCATTTTTTGATTGCATAGTTGTTGCAATGAGTGATAGTTTAAATGGTTAAATAACTCATGCCAATTTTTGCTAAATTTGTCGATATGAGCATTAAAAAATAAGGGAAAAGGTGATGACCCAAAGTTGTTGAATATGTACAACCTGGTAATATCATCTACAATTATGGTTGTTACGACATGCTTAGGATATTTGAAAGCCTTGATTTCAAATTGGTGAGGTGTAAACTCTATTGTCTTACCTTCACTGGAACTAGTGATTTGGTAGAATGATAACAAATTTTAGGAAATTTTTGGAACACTTAATATATCATTGAAGACCATCATCTACTTGAACTATCCCAAATCCTACAACATTTAGAGATCTATCATCACCAACAAATATTTGTTTGGTGTTACATTAACTTAGATCTTAAAATATGGCTTTATCCTTAGCCATATGATAAGATGCTCTAGAATCAATGAGCCACTCATTAGAATAAGAGGAAGAATATGTATTGAAGGAAAAACATAAGTAGAAAGTGCATGCCCATGAGTTGTAGAGTTAGAATGTGGATCAAGGTTGATTTTTTGTTTTTTCATTGTTGCTTGCAAGGTTGTCATCTTCTTGAAACACTTAGATTCCATATGACCATCTTTCCTGGGAAAATTGAAATGGTGCTTAGGGTTCAAATTTGAACCCATCATGACCCGTCAAAGGGATCCAAACCCATCCCAGAAGTGGAATTTAAAAAATTCCCATCATTTAAAATGCATTTTTTAAATATATTTTTGACAATTTAAAAAAATGTTGAAATTGGATTAAAACTTCATTATAAGGGTTGTCATAAAAATTGCATGTCAAACATTATTTTTATTGGGATGCCATATGCACTCCTAAAGGATTGTGGAGTTATCGTTGTTTACAAGTCTACCACTATACCGGGATCAAGGAAATATACCAATGTAACCATTATTTACTTCTTTGTACCACTCAATTCATAAGATATATATGAGTTTGGACCAGGATCATTGCGGAGTTTTATCAGTATATGTGAATCTTCTATAGGAAATAAATCAACTTTAGCTCTAGTTTCTTTGTATTTTGTTGAAGAGTAAGTGGAAAATGCATAGATATCAGGATTGAAAAGAATTATGGAGGTTTAGTCACATCTTTCGCCTCATGGGAAAGGGTCAGTAACTCTAGTTCTTATATTGAAAATGGAAATGGCGAGGAGGGTGGAACTTATTCTTTTGATGGTAGAAGCTATCATGGACATCCAATCAGATGAGGAAAAATATAGTGAAGAAGATCATGGCACCATCTCCCTGTTCTTGGGACTCATCCTCGTCAGGACATTGAGGTAATCCCATGATATCTTTTTGTTTTTTTCTTTTCTCATCATTTTGTTTATTTTGTTTTTTGTATTTTATGGTAGAAAGGTACACATATCGAATAAATTTTTAATTGGGTTAGTTATTCTACAATATCCATTTCACAATATTATTGTCCTCCCCTCTCTATCTCAGCATTTAATATCTAGACAGAATGGTTGATATTCTAGGATAAACCAGTATACTATATGCAATGACCAATGAGTAGTGTTTGCATTTGAGGAGTATATTTGATATAAAAATGGATCCTTCTTACTATGTTGGATATGTATCTTCAACTTGGTTATTATCATCCCTTTAGTAAGCCATCATGCTTAATCCCTTGGTTCTAGGTCCTTAGTTCACTCTTCTAAACTAGGCCAGTCACCAACCGCAGTCATAGAATAAGGGGGTTGGAAGAAGGTTTATAAACCTCATATGTGTTGGTTATGGAGCTTGATCTTCCAGATCCAGAGATACTATTTAGTTGTGTTTGTACCCCAGGTGTACTGTACACTCATTCCCCCTGGATGTGTTTTGGCCAACAGTTTTGCGGACCCATGGTATTGGGTTAACAGTCGTATTTTCCCATGGTATTTCCCCTATAAAAGAAAGCATTGTAACATGACTATGTATGGTATTGTATTGTAATGGAAGAGAGATAGTGAGAGCGTGAAGAGGAAGTGCAACAGTTTTGCTGCAGGGTGTATCCCTTCATTTTTCTGGACTGTAATAAAATCACTGGCAATTTCTTTGTGGACGTAGCCCATCGTTTGGGTGAACCACATTATATCTATGTCTCTCTGTAATGTTTTAATGTGTTTTGCAACTTGTTTATTGATTTAATTGTATATATGTTATTGCTCTGTGGTCCTATTTTCTAACAATATGGGAGTCTCCCATTCCTCAAAGCACTAATGGGTCTATAAGGTAAGAAATCATATGCAACATTTGATCGTCTCCAATGAGTAGTGTTTGCATTTGAGGAGTATATATGATATAAAAATGAAGAGAAAAGGGTAGATGCAGTAGATCATGGGGTATATGTATGTGTTGCTGGATGTAGATGTTATGGCATATATAACCTTTATTTTTGTGTCAATGTTCACCAAATGCATGTGTATGGATTCCTCTTCTCCTATTTACACTTGAAAATATTCATTAGAATCCTACAAAACATAAATCATCGATCGATTTGAATATGCTTCTTTGTCGATCTGGCCAAGCTAGTGAATAGATGTATTGAGTGAAGGAAAGGGAAAAGTCCAGTGTCTGCTACATGCACTGAAAAAGGAAGGGAATAATGCTATTGGGTGTAAACTAGATTTTTGTCTATGGTTCCCCAAACCCTAGGTCTTCACAAGACCCCACATAGATATTTGTGGGTAGATCTGTGATTACTTCAATACAATTACCTTGAATAACAAGGATGGTATTTACAAACTCAAATAATTCTGCTTCATAGAGGCTTCTTGATCTTGTACTATGCATCTTAACCCAATCCTCAATAGCTGAAGACAAACCCATAGAGGCTTCTTGATCTTGTAATATGCATCTTAATCCCATACCCATTAGCTAAATACAACCCATGGGTGATTTATAAAAGTTTTATTAGTGTTGAATCAGATGAAAACGAGATTTGATAGACAAATTTTGGAAGATTGTGCTTAAAAAAATTGAAGATATCGTAGATAAATTTTGGAAGTGTTTCGATAGATGTGAAGTCTCAAGTTTCACTTTTTAAAAATTACAAAGATAATTTTTTGGGGATTATGTTGGTTTTAATATAGGAGTTGGGAATAAATGAAATATGATTTGGTAAAAAAATTAAGTATATGTTTATTTTGGAGATAGAAAAATACAATTTGAAAGTTTGCATTCAAATATTTTCTATTGTTAATATAATAATTCTAGATTTACTCTTTTTTTAATGCTATAAATTTGATTGAAAATATAATATTTTATTTAGCATATTTGAAGTGTATAATTAGTTTATTATTGTCAATTGAAATGCAAATTTTTTAGAAGCTCTTCGTCATTGAAGTGTGGCCTAGATGTATACCCTTCTAATTGAAATTAACACCCTCCCTTCAAATTTGATCCATGATGGTGCTCAATATTCATATCTTTTGGTTTGGTTTCCTTGTCACCATTGGAAGGATGGGTTGGCTGAGAAGGTTTGGACCCTTTGTTGAATTTTTAACCAATTTGTAAATCCTTGATAATTATTGACAATTATTCTTCAAACATTTATTTCATCCCACAATTTCATTGCATATTCAATATTCATTTGCAACAGAAATAAAAACAAGGATCACCGGAAGATAACCATGCACAAGAGACACAAAGTTTATACCCGTGGAACCCCAATTGAGAGAAAACCCAACAAACTTTTCTCAGAAGAAAAAAATCCATTTCAAGTATAATACCAAACATGAAGTTGAACCCTAGTATAAGAGAAGTTCACCCTTATTCACAATAAACCCTAGTAAGGGTAGATAATATTCCAAGAGATATAAGAGAATAAGAGAACCCCGAATTTATGCTTCTTGCCCTTGCTAGGCCTTCCTTGGAGGTTCACACTTGTAGCGAGAAGAAGATGCATGTTGTGAATGTGTTAAATGAAGTGTGAGAACTCTTCTCTTTATATTATTCAATTGAATTTATTTTCACTCGTGAGGTCAACTTGTACTTTGATCTTCTAGGGCCAATTTCCCCCTTTTACTAGGGTATTTTTCCCTTCCTTGCATTCAAATTTATCCGGTACTTCTTCAATGCTATATGGGACTTATTCAATGGATTGTCTTGGATTCTTGGGTTATTTTTCATCATAGAAAATTTCTCCTTTTTGATGTCTATCTCCTCACACATGGATCACTTTATTCAATAGATCTCTAATGTTGATTTGACCATGCTCTAAGAATTATTGGACACTTCTTAGAGCCAATGCAAAATATAAAATTAGATTAGACTTTGTCCAATACACAAGATGATAACATCCCCTATAACATAGACAAGTCAACTCACTCTACTAAGAATAGATCACTCCCATTACGGAGTACACCTTCTCACAGAATGTGATGTGACATATATCCTTCCAACACTCATAATTAATTCACATGACTAGATATTGGTTATGTATCCGATCCTAAATATACATAGTTAATATTACTCATGACTAATTAGGTCTATGACGGGGCCATCCTCTACCAACCATTGGTAAATATCACCCATGAACTCTCTAGGAGAATAATATGCAAAATGTTTGCCTGATGCTGGAACCATGGAGAAACATCAACACTCCCTCTCATCAATGGAGACACTATATATCATGTCAAGCCACATACTTGGTGAGAATGTATTTCACAAGAGATATAACTCACTCTTGACTTACATAAGGTATGGCTCACTTATGTTACTTAAAAGAGATATGGATCACTCTTCTCTACTCAAGAGATAGGAATCGTATATATGACTCACTTTTTTCACTCACAATGTCTAGGCATTCACTTCATGTGAATGTTTTCTTACTCATCTATATAACCATCATGATGTATGGTCCATTCACCTCATGTGAATGTATTCCACTTATATGTAAAATCATCATGATGTCTGGTACATTTACCTCATGTGAATGTATTCCTCTTATCTATTTATCCACCAATACTCCCTCTCACTAAGGGAGACATTATCCATCACACCAAGATTGTCCCTAAAGTATTCAAAATTTTCCTTGTATAGAGGTTTGGTAAGAATGTCTGCTATCTGCTCATTCATGGATATGTACTAGAGCTTCACTGCTCACTTCTGCACCATGAATTGAATGAAGTGGTATTTTTATTTTCAGAGGAAATAGTCCTGTGACATTGGCTATCATTTGCTCTACTTTTGTTGTACTTATAAGTTCCATAGCATCCTGCTTCCTAGTAATCTAGGATATCATAACTAATCCAAGCTAAAGAAACACCCCAAGGTGTTAGTCCTGTTCACTGCACTCCACTTAGTTATAATCGGTATATATTTGCAACTTCACTTCATCACTTCAGACATATCTCAGACCATATCCACCTATACCACACAGGTATTTTAGCACATGCTTTGCTGCAACTCAATATACATGCCTCGACTCAACCATAACCTGGATCAGCATGTTCACTACAAATAAAATATCATGCCTAGTGTTAATCATGTACACCAAGGATCTAGTTAACTTCACACCAACTCTGAATATTAAGAATAATCACTCAGCTTCTCCATATTTTTCATCATAGTATGATTCTTCAAATATGAATCTGAAGCAGAATCACTCAACTTCTCTAGATATGCACATCATGGTATCCAATAGATATGAATATGAAGCGGAATCACTCAACTTCTCCAGATCTACATCATAGGTTTGGTCACGGACTTACAATCCACCATGTCGAATATCTACACTATATCTCATCACACCTCCAATCCCAATAATTTAGGACAATATATGACATCTTGGACTCAAATGTCAACTTCATCTTGCACTTGTATACGAGCCTCTCTTCTCCTAAGGAACAAATCTTCAACATACAACACCAATATCACTGGTTCACCATCAACAACCTTGTAGTAAAGGTTGGAATTCACATCACTCTTAATGAAGTCCAAGCTCATCAAGTACATGTCTATCCTAACATATCAAGTCATTGGTGCCTACTTGAGTCCATAAAAAGTCTTCTTTATCATCAACAAGTTGTGTTGCAGTTTCTCCCTATGTGCGGGAGCACATGACTCCCTCTACATCTAAGTATCCTACACTCCTTGCATATGAGTATCCACTTCCTCGGCATCTGGAAATTGAACTCCTACCTGAGCCAATCTCCTCACCATATGACTTAGGATCATGGAATATTGTCTACCCCTGTGTATCCATTTGTGTCACGTCCCATCAAGTGGGTCTATTGAGAAACATTAAATACCATCCAAGACTCTCTATGAGTCTGCAACTTGGATGACTCCATAGACTATATAAAGTGCCCTCCCAAATGCTAAACTGGAATACATGCTAGATATTATATATCCACTTGGAAGTCATCGCGAGCTTCCCCTCATGTCTCAACACTATCTCTCACACATCATTCTTCATGATGGATCAATACTCCTCCATCATGATATACTTCCAAACTTGTTGGCCTACTACCTCCTCATTACTAGAAGATTTGGAATCAATGATGTCACTCATTAATGCCATATAACATGAGAATATATCTGATTTATTTTGTCCTTTCTCTAAAGTATTATTGGGATCTAAATGCCCCTATACAACTCACAGAGTATCCCAAAGCTATATTGGCCTCTTCAGAAATCATAGCACCATATCTTGGCAAATCCACTGGTTATGTTGGATCTATTATCTCATCCTAACAGTCAGAAGGATGATTACTATGATAGAGGTACATTCATCCTTTGGAAATTCATGCTACTCACTATCAAACTCTATGTGAGACCTTCTAGATCTCCTTAAGGCTACCATATTTGTCTTCTTCTTCCTCGGCACATGGGTGTATGTTGGACAACCAAAGATTCTCTTTATCTTTCACTCCAACGAATTCTTCCTTAGGAGTCAATATCCAGTAAGGACACTTGATCTGAACACAAGTGTCATACTGGATGCATATTCCCATAAGAACATGGTTAGATCTTAATCATAGATCTTCATTTCCACAATCTTTACAACAAACCTATTCAGTAACACATGACATAAATGTCCACAAGGGTTAACCCGTACTAATTTAAATAGTTATGATATTTATCAACAAAATAACAATTTAATTCAAGCAAATAAAACTTATTACACAAATTATAAATACTTATATTTGCTTGTTTTGTTGACTCCCTCTTGATCTATGCCTCTTTGCAGAAATTAGTGAAATCCTCGAATACTTTGATATACTTCTGCATCAATTCATGAACTTATGGAACTTATAAATTATTCATCTTTGGTCTTCATGTTTTCTGGAGAGAATCATACATAGTACAAGAATTTATCCAAGGATGCCACTATCACCAATATACATGTATATGAATGTACTAGGTATAATATCGCCTTTAGACCTATTATCACTACATGAAATAATTACTTTGACATCCTTGTCAATTATACATCTTTTGCAAAACATCTTCATGTTGAATCTCTTGAGTACTTAGAAGTAATTTTTTTCTCGAAATATGTCTTATATTCTGATACCTATCGCCATCTTGACATAATTATGAAATTTGATCCATAAACCCTAATCCGATAAAAAATAGGTCAAAATTGAAATTTGGCAAATCTGAACTCTAGCTCCATAGAAAGATGTGCCCTAATTTTTTTGCCCTATTTTTTTGACCCTATTTTTCTGGCCCTATTTTTTCAACCCTTCTTTTCAGCCCTATTTTTTTGTCCATTGTTTTTCGGACCTCCATAGATAAATGTGCTCTACTAAGGAGAGTTCTGGAACACTAATTTCAAGTACAATATATGGTAAGAAGTGTCCAAACTTGGAAGCCCTAGCTTTCATATTAGGGCAGAAATAGTCTTTGGCAATGGATTCTATTCAATACTGCTCTGATCCCATGTTGAATTTTAATCCAATTTTTCAATCCTTGATAATTATTTTTCAATCATTATTCAAACATTTATTTCATCCCACAATTTCATTACATAGTCAATATTCACTTGCAACATAAATAAAAACAAGGATCACTGAAAGATAACCATTCATAAGAGACACGTATATTTTACTTGGGAAACCAAACGAGAGAAAACCTAGTAAAATTTTCTCATAAGAAATCAATGCAATTCAATTACAATGCCAAACATGATGTTGAACCCTAGTACAAGAGAGGTTCTTCCTCCTTCAAAAGAAACCCCAATAAGGGTAGATAATCTTCTATGAGAGATAAGAGAATAAGAGAACACCAAAATTATGCTTCTTGTCTTTGCTAGCCCTTCCTCAGAGGTGCGAACTTGTGGAGAGAATAATATGTGAGATGTGAATGTGTCAAATGAAGTTTGAGAACATTTCTATTTATATTCTTTAGTTGACTTGTTTTTCACTTTTGAGCTTGACTTGTAGTTTGTCTTCTATGGCCAATTTCCCCCTTTTACTAGGGTAATTTTCCTTTCCTTGTCTTCAACTTTCTATGGGACTTCTTCAATGGATTGTCCTGAATTCTTGGGTTATTTATTCATGATAGAAAATTTCTCCTCATTGATGTCCATCTACTCACTCGTAGATCACTTTCTTCCATAGAGCTCTAATGTTAATTTGACCATACTCTGAGAAGTCCGAGACAATTCTTAGAGCCAATGTCAAATACAACATTAGATTAGATTTTGTATAATACAAAAGAGGATAAGATACTCTATAACATACATAAGTCTACTCACTCTACTAAGAATAGATCACCCCCATTAGGGAGTGCTCCTTGGAGAATGCAATGTTACCTCTAGCTTTCCAAAACTTATAGTCAATCCACTTGACTAGATAAAGTATACGCATCCAAACCTCAATACACATAGTCAATATTACTCATGACTAATTAGGGCTACAATGAGACCATCCTCTACCAACCATTGGTTAATATTATCCATGAACTCTCTGGGAGAATGATTTGCGGAATTGTTTCTTGATAATGTAACCATGGAGAAACATCAACACCCTTGTTTTACTTATTGTTGCAAGGATGTTGTTTCTTGGGATTTTTGGTTTTATTATTTTGTTGTGCCACCAAGGATTTGCTAGATATATTGACAATGTTGATTACTACAAGATGTATGAGATTATATTTTTATCTAATAAAGGAATCACAAAAATATGTAAGAATGGGTTCTGTATAGTTAGTCCCTAAAGATTATTTCATGGAGTAAAAGGTAGCTACAAAAACATAATAGGCATGACCAAGTTTGGAAAGAATAACATAGATACATTGCTTTTTTTGCTTCTATCTCTTTTGCATTGTTTATTTAAGGTTCTAGGATTTTAAAGTTAGATAGATAGTCTTGAATGCAAGAAAAATCCCTTGGATTTAAAGAAACCAACTCATTTTCAAGATGGTGACCTCAAATCTCATTGTGTTTTCCAAACACAACTTCCAATTTTTCCAAAGCCTTATTTGGTTCGTAAATTCCGTGAAGGTGGAATCATAACTCATTATAAATTGACATCCTAATTAATCCATGGGATTCAACCCATTTATCGTCCCATTTTATTTTCTTATCGATATATGGGGGCAGTTTCTTTTCCCTAGGTAATCTGGTAAAGTCCCCTACTTTGTAGGAAATCCTCCATACAAGCTTTCCATGAGAAGTAGTTGGTACAGGTAGGAAAAATATCACTTGGAGTTACCATATTAAAATATGTAGGTAATGTATTTCAAATGTAGAAAATGATGGTCTAGATGCAAAGATCTCAATAAAATAGGCAGTTAAAAAAAAGGCACTTAAAACAAACTCTAGATGTCAAAGTTATGTCATTTTGAATAAATGCATAAAAAATCAAACCAAGGAGCCACATGACAGGAAAAGGTTGATTCAAGTGGTGACGAGAGAAAAAAATGCGGTCAAGAATCCCCCTGTTACTAACTTTGCATATAAACTCACTTTTACAAATAAGTTTCTTTAAAACAAGTGACCCACTTTTATAAAACAAGTGGGGAGCACTTTTACAACATAGTACTTTATAAATTGAAGTTACATGAACTTTTGTAAAAAACAACAAAAGAAGGACTTGAACCCAAGACCTCTTACTCATTAAAATAACTTTCAACCAAGTGAGTTAAGCAAAATATTTAATAATATTATGTGGGAGAATGGGGGTGTTGTTATTGTTGTGTTTTTTTGGCCTTCAAGATACTTTACACAACCACACAACAATAAAAAATGAAATTTTGTAACCAAAATTCCTTAGATTTGGGGTTAGTCTTTGGTTAGCTTACCCAGAAAATGTAAGTTTTATCCTTGTTTTTGGTTTACCCAACTCGTACAAGGCACATAGCAAAGAGCATACACAATCAAGAAAACCCTTTCTGCTCTATTTTTTATTTTCTAAGTTCACACATAACACAGAAAGAGAATGCACAAAACAAAAAGTAAACAAATTAGGAATAAAACAAAAAACTAGGATAGAATATGAGAAAGATTTAAAAAAATTTCGTAAATGTAAACAATGTACCTTTGGAACTAGTAAAATACTTGTATATTGGGCAGAGGAAAACATTTTTCAGTGAAACAAAAAGCATTTCCAACTGAAAGCAACACTCTGGACCCAATGGAATTGATCATCAAGAAAATGACCCTTCATTCTCTTTAAATAGAAATCATGGACCAATCGAGTATTAAGACACATATCAAAAGCCATTAAGATTGAGGTGAAGATGAATCGTCAGATCACTCTATGTCTAAAACATATCAGGACTGTCAGATTACATAAGTACACATGTATACTAAAGAAACACACTTTACCTAAAGACAATGTTATACCAAGTTGATTTAACTAATTCCGAAGTGTCTAAATATCCGGACATGTAGACCACTTGACTTCATTCCACACAATCTAGGACAACCATTTCTATCTTCATCTATACTTGTAGTTTACGAGAAATTAGAAAGGACTGATACCAATCCTATGAAGGTGAAGAACTAATGGAATGACACAAGTAATATAAATGACTAAGGTTTATACATCAAGATCTGAAAAAATACACGTAAGTAATATAGAATTCATAAAGATTCATAAATTTCATTACCCACAATGTCGATCATTCTAATTTAAAGTGATAAAACAACATGGAATAGTAATAAAACAAAAATGTTGGTAAGAATTATATAGTAATGGAACAAGAAGCAAACTATTTTATGATCAAAGGGGATTCAACCACCAATTGTAGCTTCATAGTAGGCCCTTACTTTGAAGCAAGCAAGGGTTTAATTCCTCGAAGGAAAACATTAGAACTATTAAGCAAGGAAATGAAAATCAAGAATCTATTCTATTTGATGAAATTTAAAATTACATTGTTCTATTGAAATAAAACTAAATTTGACTTTCATACTCTTCTTAAATATAAAACAACTTTGGATCCCACCCCAGGCTAATTCTAGAAAGTCCACTACTCATTCAAACAATTTTCTACAATTTAGAAAATTACCTCATACATCGATAGCCTTCCCAACTCATCCTTTCCTTGTGGGGTTTTAAATTTCACTTGAAATAACTGCCACTCCGCCTCATACTGAATTCAATCCAAGCATCTCAAACTAGATGACATTCTCCCATGAATTTCATTGTTGGGCTACAATGAAGGGCCAACGAATTTGCAATAATAATCATACATGTTGGAAGGCTTTAATCCAATGTTCTCATTCTTAGAACATAATGTACCCGTTATAATGTCCACATTATTTTCCTTATCAGTTAAAGTCCATAACAAAAGGATTTAAGTACTTGGTCCAACTTCTTAAATCCAAATTGCTATCTCATTAAAGATTGGTTGTGGGTACTTGGTAAAGTGGAGAGGAGGACTAATTATTGGTGCTTCAAGTGGTTGTCATTAGGAGGTAGATTAAATCTTGTTAAGGTTGTTCTGGAGAGTATATCGACATATTGGATGTCTATGGAAAAGGACCCCTATCTATTATGCATAACATCCAACAAAAATTGGTGAAATTTCTATGGTCTAGAAAGGGGGATAAAGACAAGTTTCACCTAGTTCATTAGAAAAGAATTTGCCTGGCCAAACATATGGGCAGTTGAGGAGTGAAAAACTTGTTATGTCTCAGCCAACCTTTATGGATTAAGAGCCTATGGAGGGTCCTATTCGACATATATAGTCCCATGGAGTGATGTTTTCAAAAGTAAATATATTAGGAGATTGTTTGGTAAATATTGGATCCATAAGGACAATAAATCAATTTCTTTGGCATCTAACTTCTGGTGTGGACTGTTCAAGACTTATCCTTCATTGGGGAATTCACTCTCTTAGAAAATAACGAATGGTTCAAAGGTTGTCATGGGTGTTGGCCCTTTCATTGGGGTGGGGAGGGGAAGGGAGGGGGATTGTTTCTATAAACTATCCTATTACTTAATATCCTATTTATCAAATTTGGGGTATAACAATATTGCTCACATAAAAAATGCAGACTCTGTTATATCTAATGTCTCATACTAGTTATCAACTATTGATCTGGGCCTTACTGGTAGATTGGTGGTAGAATGGTTCTCCTTTATTGATGGGTTATGCCATCTTGGTATGAGACTGAAAAATGAGGATGATATTTTGAAATGGTCTTGGAACAAAAGATTTGGTACTATAATTGCGAAAGGGGCTTATGATGCCATTATTGGTTGCTCCAATGTAATTGTGGGTAAATGGTGGTACAAACGTTTGTGGAAGTGGTCCATTCCACTAAAGCTCAAGTGATTCTTATGGATTTGTTTGGAAAACTGGGTGTTGACCTGGGACAACCTCAACAAAAGGGACATTGTTGGCCCAAATTTGTGTGTCCGTGTAAGAAGGTTGAAGAGAATGTTGAACATTTGTTTGTTACGCGTGTTTTCTATAGAAGAGTTTGGTTCGAGGTTGCTCAGGGACTTGAATTATTTCTTATATGGACTGCACACTCCTTAGAGAGTAATATATATTCATGGATAAAGCATTACCCACAACACAAAACATTATCCCTCTTTGTCATGCGGGGTCTATGGAAAGTGAGGAATTTACTTGCTTTTGAAAAGTGTGAGCAGGATGTGTCCCTGATAGGTATTAAAATTTTGAGGCTTTACAGGGAATATATGCAGTTAAGGTGGTGAAGAAACAACGTTTACCACAAAATCCACTTTTGGCGGCAGGCATTCCCTCAACATACTTTAACGTAGCGGCCAAAGATGACCAATGTGGGGGAGGTATGGTTTTGAGACCTTTTACAAATCATTCTTATCTACTAGGGATGTGATGTGTGTTAGTTTTTCAACATTAAGCTAGCATTATTAGGATCTTTAACTGAGAGAATACCAAGTACAACAATCAAACACAAGAGACAATGAACATAGTGTTTTTCCTTGGGGAAACCATAAATAGAGAAAACCCCGCAACTTCCTCAGAGATAGAATCAGCACCAAAACAGTAAAAGCCCAAAATAGTAAGTGATCTCTTGACAGCAGTAATCTTCTTCTTGTCTAGCTCCAGTGTCTTCTCCTTCCTCAACTATGCACTACACTTGAGTGTGTATGAGTTGTGTGATAAATAGAGACTCCAGTTCTCTATTTATACTAATCCTGACATGACTAAAACCCTACCAGGGCCGACCTTTAATAGGAGAGTCTAATAACCCTAGTGCCCCGGATCTGTGGGGACTTTAACCTTAGACAATCGAAGGGTTACCCAAAATGAATTGACATGACTTGTTTACATTATTGATCCTCTCGATCGGAACATCGGGGCATGACAACATGACTCAATTACATTATAGATACATCCCGGAATAAACATCGGGTTACAATACATAAGATACATAGATGAATACATTATGAAGTTACAAATACATCAACACTCCTAAGACTAGGAAGGTATTCTTTCGACACAATTTTCAGTACTGGTCTTCTTCTCTGTATTAGTTGTATCATCTCGTCATCTGCATCTCAAGTCTTCTGAGTCTTCAAGTCATATTTGTCTTCAAGTCATCTTTATCTTTAAGTCATCTTCATCTTCGAATTTGGATCATCTCTCAATCTGGATCATCATGGGACATCATCTTCGAATCTGGATCATCATGGGACATCATCATTGGATCTGGATCATCATCATTGGATCTGGATCATCACTAGATCTGGATCATCACTGTATATGGATCATCATCACTGGATCTGGATCATTACTCGATCTGGATCATCACTGGGCATCATCACTGGATCTGGATCATCACTGGATCTGGATCATCACTGCTGGATCATCACTGCTGGATCATCACTGCTGGATCATCATCACTGGATCATCATCACTGGATCTAGATCATCACTAGTGCTATCTCATGATTCTTCTTGTCACAAGAAGTTCTACAGATCCATCCCTTTTTCATGTTGGTTGTAGGCCTAGCCACCATGTAGGTTTTCTTTAGCACTTATATCTGACCTACTCGTCAGAAAGGTACAGTACTCACATCCATCCAAGCTGGAACACATCCTGCTCACAATGATGGAAGAGTTCTGCACTTCTATCTAGGCCAGAACACATCCTGCTCACAATGATGGAAGATTTCCTCACTTTCATCCAGGTCGGAACCACATCCTACTCACAATGATGGAAGAACTCTGTTCTTCCACCTGAGCTGGAACCACATCCTGCTCACAATGATGAAAGACTCTCATCCAGGCTGGAACACATCTTGCTCACAATGATGAAATATTTCTGCACTTACATTCATCTAGGTGGGAACACATCCTACTCACAATGATGAAAAGGCTCTGCACTTACATCCTTCCAGGAGGGAACACATCCTGCTCGCAATGATGGAAGGGATCCGCACTTACATCCATCTAGGAGGGAACACATCCTGCTCACAATGATGGAAGGGCTCTGCACTTACATCCATCCAGGTGGGAACACATCCTGCTCACAATGATGGAAGGGCTCTGCACTCACATCTAATCTTGTGGGAACCAATCCTACAGTCATATCAGAATGGCCCCCAGTCCTCCTCGACTTAGCTACCTGGTAACTGACTAGGTGCCTCCATTCTCCTAGAGAATGGAATTTTCCCTTACATCCGACCTGCTCGTCGGAATGGCCAACACTCACATCTGACATGGAAGGAACTTAATCCTTTAGCCATGACAGAATGGTTCAGCCCTTACATCTGATCAAGTGGGAACACATCCCTCTATCACATCAGAATGGATTCTTAGTCCTAGACTGAATTTTCCTAGTACCTCACCAGGTAGCTCCATTCAAAGAATGGCAATTGCCCTTACATATGTCCTACTCGACAGAATGGCCAGCACTCATATCTGACATGGAAGGAAGCAATTCTCTCACCATGACAGAATGGCTCAACCCTTATATCTGACCTACTCGTCAGAATGGCTATGGATCTCAGCACTCATATCTGACATGGAAGGAACCAATCCTCTCACCATGACAGAATGGCTCAGCCCTTACATTTGACCATGGAAGGAACCAATCCTCTCACCATGACAGAAAGGCTATGGGACTCATCACTTTCCCTTGGAGGAAATATTGATCTCAAGAACACCAAGCTTCTCCCTGAAGTACTTGAACTTCACCCTAGCCAATGGCTTTGTCAAGACATCAGCTATCTGTTCCTCCATCGCAACATACTGGAGCTTCACTGCTCCCCTCTGCACCATATCCCTGATATAGTGGTACTTGATCTCGATATGCTTCGACTTGTCATGGAACACTGGATTCTCTGACAACTTTACGCAACTCTGGTTGTCACAATGTATACAAGTAGCATCCAACTGGAGATCGAATAAATCAGACAGTAGCTTCTGTAGCCATACTACCTCACAACTAGCTGAACAAGCTACAACATACTCTGCTTCAGCTATACTCAGTGCCACACAGGATTGCTTCCTGCTAAACCAAGAGATCACACCTGATCCCATACTGAAGCAACACCCTGAAGTGCTCTTCCTATCGATGGCACTGCCTACCCAATCTGAATCAACATAACCCTCCAGGTTAATATTCTGATTTGCGTTGTACTTGAGCCCATAATCAACTGTACCCCTCAGGTACCTTAGAATATGCTTTGCAGCAATCAAGTGAACATTTCTCGGATCTGTCAAGAACGGGATCAAGGTGTTCACAACAAAGAAAATGTCTGGTCTCATGTTCGTCAGGTACATCAATGACCCAATCATCTGATGATACATTGTAGCATCAATCGAATCTGATGAAGCATCGCTCAATGGCTTTAAGTTTGATGCCATAGGTGTGGCCATAGCCTTGCAGTCCATCCTCCCAAACCTATTCAGGATCTCTACTACATATTTACCTTGTCCAAGGAAGATTCCATCTGTACTCTGCCACACCTCCATACCTAGAAAGTAATGCATCATCCCCAAGTCCTTCATTTCGAACTCAGCAGCAAGATTTCTCTTCATATTAGCAATCAACCCATTCGTACCTGTTACAAATAGATCATCTACATATAGTAGAAGCATCATTGGGTTGCCATCTTCAACCTTGTAGTAAAGGTTGGAATCTGCTTTACTCATGGTAAAGCCCAAACTGGATAGAAAGCTGTCAATTCTGTCGTACCAGGTCCTGGGTGCCTGTTTCAAACTGTACATGGCTTTCTTCAATTTGCATACATGAGACTCTTTGTCATGTGTCTCAAAACCAGTGGTTGTTCTACATACACTTCCTCTTCTACTACACCATTCAAGAAAGCAGTCTTGAAATCCATTGGGTGTATCTTCCATTTCATCACTGTAGCTAGAGCAAGTACTGATCTGATGGAAGTGTATATGGCTAGAGGTGCAAAGGTTTCTTCATAATCTATTCCTTCTTTCTGAGAGATACCCCATGCCACAAATCTTGCTTTATATTTTTCAATGCTACTGTCTACAGCATGCTTGATCTTGTAGATCCATTTGGAAGTTATAACTAACTTCCCTTCTGGTCTTGGGACAACATCCCAAACATCATTCTTCATGATCGATTGGTATTCTTCAATCATAGCATCCTTCCATTCTTTCCGTTCTGCCGCTTCTTCGTAACTGGAAGGTTCTTTATCAATGAAATCCCATAGTAAAGCTACATACCCAGAGCATGATCTGGTTCTCTTTCTTTCTCTATGATTCTCTTTTGGAGCTCCATATCTTTCCACACCTTGGATAAGTTCTCGTACCCAAGTAGGTTTCCTCTTATGAGGATTCTTCTCCAAAGGTGGATCTACAGGTCTTTATGGTTCTTCAAATTCTTGATCTTCTTCTTGAGCTTCTTTGTTCATGGTTGTATCATGAATTCTGGGTGCTTCTGCTTCTGCTTCTTCAGGTTCTTCAGCAGGCCTCTTTCTGGATTTGTTGTAAGCCGTGTCTTCATCAAATGTCACATCCCTACTGATGTCAATCTTCTTGTACCTTGGAAAATATATTCTGTAAGCCTTTGAGCTTTCAGAGTATCCCACAAATATACCCTTCTTTCCTGAAGGATCTAATTTTGTTCTCTTCTCTTTTGGAATGTGTATGTACACAGGACAGTCGAATATTCTGAGATGGCTGACTTCTGGTTTCTTGCCAGAGAAGACTTCTTCAGAAGTCTTGTTCTCGAGTACTCTATGTGGAGTATGGTTCTGTACATACACAACTGTTCTGGCAGCTTCCGCCCAAAGATGCATATGAAGATCTTGATCATGAAGCATGGCTCTTGCAGCTTCCATGATACTTCTGTTCTTCCATTCCGCAATCCCATTCTGTTGTGGATTATAAGGAGTGGACAACTGCCTCTTAATCCCTGATTCTTTGCATAGCTCTTTGAATTCATTCGAAGTGAATTTTCTGCCATTATCTGATCGAAAAGTCTTGATCTTCTTTTCAGTGTGGTTCTCGATCAAGGCTTTGAATTCCTTGAATTTGTTGAATACTTCGTCTTTGTTCTGTATGAAGTAAACCCATGTCTTCCTAGAAAAATCATCAAATAAAGAAACATAGTATGCATACCCGCTTAGTGAGTTTGATGACATAGGACCGCATACATTGGAGTGGATGATTTCTAGGATTCCTTTGGCTTTGCTTTCGCTGCTAGGAAATGTCTTCTTTGTATTCTTTCCTTTCGCACATCCTTTGCAGATCCCATCATGTTTTGCTTGGAATTCTGGAAGACCTTCAATAGATTTGCTTGCAATAGGTAGTGCTTTGTAATGCACATGTGCAAGCCTTATATGCCAAAGCTCATTTGGCTCTATTGTGTCATGGATCAAGGCTTGTTCTGGATGGCCCTTCAATTTGTACAAACCTCCTTCTTGTTCTCCAATCACCACTGCATCATTGATAGTCTTACCTCTTG
>LPNX010262779.1:610058-709566 GCA_001517045.1 Pseudotsuga menziesii
CTTCTCTTCTTGAGCTACTATCTGTGCTTCTTCTTGAGAACATTCTTCCCATAGTCTGCTGAATTTGACTAACTTCTTTCTAGCACAGATTCCTTGGATGAAAGAATCCCATGACCTAGGAAGGCCATTCAGTGTTGTCATCACAATCTCTGCATTCTCCACTTCTTCATCTACAACTTCTAATTGTTCCTTGATCTGAGAAACCCTTGTGAAGTAGGACTGGGTAGTCTCTGCATTCTGAATCTTCACATTCTTCAGTTGATTCCTTAGAGTCCTCTTCCGGTTTATGTTCTTCCCTTCAAACAACTTGGTTAGGGCATCAAACATAGCTTTAGGTGTCTTGAGAGAGGACACCTGAGGAATAAGGTGATCCTTGATAGAATCAACAATGATCCTCTTTGCCATAACCATCTTCTTCTTATGTAAGGCCTTTGCCTCATCTCCCTCTGGAACTAGAACCTCCTCATGGATGTAGGAGTCTAACTCATTCTCTTCTAGGACCAGGGAGATCCTATACTTCCAGGCTTGGAAGTTATCAGCTCCCTCAAGCTTTTCATCAAGCTTGGTATGACGAGACATCTTAACTGAGAACCTCAAATGGAAATACAAAATTTTTTAGATCTTACCAGGTCAAGATGTCGGATCTGAAACTTGAGCTGAAATCCTATAGAGCTGGTTCAGGAGCAAATTAGGGTTTTTCTTTTCCGGAGATCTATCCACCTAAATGTCTTGAAATTTGTCCCTAACTTCAATTTTGGGGAGGAGATCAATCCAGGCCTGGGCTCACTGAAAAATTCCTCTTCTGTGAAAAGCCCTAATTTTCGGCAGTAGTGTCGGGTCCAAAACTGAAAAACCTCAGAATTGGATTCTACTTCGATAGAAAGATGCGCCCTAAGGAGGAGAGTTATTCCACCTTACTTTTGCTGAAAATCTGTGGAGGAAGATTCACAAACTAGGAAGCCCTAGTTCCCGCAGCTGGACAGTGTCTTCTTCTCAGGTTAGCTCTGATACCATGTTAGTTTTTCAACATTAAGCTAGCATTATTAGGATCTTTAACTGGGAGAATAACAAGTACAACAATCAAACACAAGAGACAATGAACACAGTGTTTTTCCTCGGGGAAACCATAAATGGAGAAAACCCCGCAACTTCCTCAGAGATAGAATCAACACCAAAATAGTAAAATCCCAAAATAGTAACTGATCTCCTGACAACAGTAATCTTCTTCTTGTCTAGCCCCAGTGTCTTCTCCTTCCTCAACTATGCGCTACACTTGAGTGTGTATGAGTTGTGTGATAAATAGAGACTCAAGTTCTCTATTTATACTAATCCCGACATGACTAAAAAACTTCCAGGGCCGACCTCTACTAGGAGAGTCTAATAACCCTAGTGCCCCGAAACTGCAGGGACTTTAACCCTTAGACAATCGGAGGGTTACCCACAATGACTTGACATGACTTGTTTACATTATTGATCCCCCCGATCGGAACATCGGGGCATGACAACATGACTCAATTACATTATAGATACATCCCGGAATAAACATCGGGTTACAATACATAAGATACATAGATGAATACATTCCGAAGTTACAAATACATCAACAATGTGGCATAGGAACAAATTCTAGAGTTGAACTTTTAGCTCTCTGGGGAGTGTTATCTTTTGCAACAAAAAAAGGATATAAGACTTTATAGGTTTTTGGTGAGTCTAGGATTGTGGTCGATTGGGCTACTGGAGTCTCTTCCTTGCAGATTTCACTTCTGGATTAGTGGTGTTACAAAACCAAACTTCATTTTGAGGAATTCACATGGATCTCCATTAAGCATATATTCAGAGATCTAAACACTCTGGCGGATAGCTTATCCAAAAGACAATGTTGGTTTTCCATAAGGTCTTTTGTTCTTTGAAGTATTTTTAGATTACTCTCTATTATCTTCTGGCTATGTAACTTTTTACTAATAGTTAACTAGCCTACTTTTGAGAGTAGCTTCCACTGTGTTTTTTTTTAAAGCACTTGAACTAGATAACCTCTTGAGATAGTTGTCTAGTGTTGTTGTACTAACAAGATCAGTTAGTACTATAACTAATAGATTTTATATTGACGATTATAACTTTTATTCTACCAGGAATATTAAGTTATTGGTTTTTTGCTCATTGAAAAAAAATGCACCCCTTCGATGGTGAGAAGGGTAAACTTGCAATGATCATGAACCAGCACACCCACATAGTTTGTGGTTGGATCATGTCTATAGGGATCAAATGGTTGAGAGATAGTTATGGAATGGAATACAGTTTGGAAATATTTTTTTATTCCTCATTTTCTTCTAGTTAAATGGGTTCAAATGTGAGTTATCCATGCCTAACTACATGTTATCACCGGCATTCTTCTTGTTATCCATTGATCAACTATCAATTATATTTTTTATTATTTTTTATTTTTATCTCACATTCTTCTAGTTATCTACCATGAAATGTTGGTTATCTATTCATCAACTATGAGTTATCCATGCATTGCTACCATTTATTTTTTATATTCTTTTTTTTTTATAATTGTTTATTTCGAATTTTTAATGATTGCCATGAAATCAATTTCGACAGTACACTTGTCTCATCTTTATACGCAGATGAAAAAATATAAGCTGTAGTCCACCCCAAATCTCAAATAAAAACATCTATCGACGTAATTATACCTACAATAACATGCAAATCCCATATTTAGACCTTGAAGCCATATTGATGACTTTGAAGTCATATTGATAATCTTGAAATGACTTCTTCATTAATAACTTGGGAATATCTTAGGTAAAGAAAATGAATGGAAAAGGAACGAGTGAAAAGGGTAATTCTTGCATAGTAATCTTGGTATTAAGGTTGCTACAAAGAATTGTAGAGGAATAAAATCTTGGTCTCAAACGAATACAGACTCTTCTTACTCTTAATCATATTGAGTTAAGTGACGTGGACTCGTTGAGAGCTCCACGTCGGCCAGCTATAGGTCGATCGCGGTCTCATGAGGTCATGACTAAATTTTGAGCGTGCATGCGGAGTGGAAAATTTTAATCGGCAGGCTGATGTGGTATCTCCAAAAGGCTGATCCCATGGCTGACGTGGTGTTTTCAACTTTTTCAGCAACGGTGTTTCACGATGACATCAAATATATTTTATTATTTAAAAAGTAAACATTTTAACCAATTTAGGTATATGTATTTCTCCAATGCGTTGAGGAGTGAGAGCAGGTGAAGATGAAGGAAATTGATTGATGAAAACTTAGCAACAAATGTGACATGCTAACAATGACGAAACAACACAACACATAGCATTTAGTATTAAAATGACAATTACATAACATTTTTTTAATGATTTAAAAGAATTTTTAATTAAATTCGAATGAAAATTTATTTCATCCACTTGAATTGATTGAAAAGGATAGCATGGCATCAAATGGAATGGGAACCATGACCATGCTTTTCTTGATTTGGGAACGTTGAGATTCTACAAACACACATCACCAGCAGTTGAAAACCATTCTCTACCAATTGCTTGTTTGAGTGTACTTTCACATGTGTACTCTTTTGAAATTAATGATACAATTAAAAAGAATAATGTATCACATACTATTTTAAATTTAAATTTACAACTATGGAATTTCCATGTCCATTAATGTCTAGAATATTTTACCTTTTTACTGTGTAGTGGCTTTATATTTGTGGGCCATAATACAGCAATGCAATGTAAAAGCATAAGAAGTCAAATACAAATAGATAAAATATAATAATATTAGGGTAAATTTATTTATTGAATTTGAATATATTAATCTAATCTTGCTTTTCCCATTTGTCCTTTTGTCCAAATTAAAATTAAAATAACGGGTAAAAATAATATTATTGTTGTACAATATAGTACTTATGTTTAAAGTTCACTATTTATCTTTTAACAAAATAAATAAAGTCGATTGAGATGGTTTCCTATGAAAATTTTGATATATCGGAAGACAAGATATTTAGTCTTGTTTTTGGTTCCCATGCCAATAGGACATTGGAGCGAATAATATCAATACAATGTGCTTGACATCATTAAATATTTGTATATTTTATGATTTTGAGATACATTTGGTATACTATTTAAATAAATAAATATATAATTATAATTTATAATTATATACCTCGTGCATAATTGTAATTGAAAATTTTAATGAGTTGGATTAATGTTTTTAAAATATAAAAGTATTGAAATCCAATTTTCGTATCAGTGTAAATGCTTTGTATATTTTATGTATATAAAAAAAAGTTTATTAAACTTGGGCTCATATTGGTGTATATATTTTTTAGTGTGACTAATAAAAAAATATATATTTAAATTTTTTATAAAATATTATAAGAATGTTATTAATTTTAATTTTGAATATTTTAAAGATTTATAATTTTCTTAAAGTGGAGGAAGTTTGTCCAATCTTATAATTTATTAAATTTTCAACCATAAAATGTTTGAAGATGTATTTAAAAAAAATTCAAATTTCTAAGGATTATATATAGTTTTTGGACCATTTTGGCAATTTTTAAAATAAATTTTATAATCCTATGGAATTTGAGCGAAATATATTAGAAAAAAAAGGAAAATGGTGAATATGCTTTTCAAAAGAACTTCCAAAATAAACCAATGGGCTAAATTTGGCCCCTAAAATTTTTCTTGTTTTTTGGTACAGAAATAAAACTCTAAAGCAAACCAAATAGTTCCTTATTATTCTTTCTTAAAGTGTGGTAGACCAAAGTTGATTAACTATCATCATCGTCATAATATAAATTCGTTTAATAATTTTTACTAGTTTATCTTTTATATAGAATATAATTTGTTTCTATCATTGAGAAAATATAAAACCAACCAAATGTCTTATGCACATTATATTACTATCTAAATGCATCCAAGTTATCATAAACTCTAAAACTCACGGTCTTTGATTCATAATGCTTAGGAATCCAAGGTATTAGGTTGTTAACATAAACATAATGTTATTTTAATTGTTGGGACCCTAAAATTTTATTCATTTGTTTGTCTGTACATATCTAATACTTAAAATTTCAAACCCATAAATCATTACACAGTCACAAGTCACAACTTTAATTTAGAGACTCCATAAAAACACACATAACCACCACTAATAAATAATATGTACATAACAACCACAAAGAAAGACCAAGCAAGCATATTCAACACACAATTAATCAATTATAATGTTAGCAAAAAAAACATAACTCACTTATGACTTCTTCACAAAAGTAATTTCTCTCTTAGGAGACATCACTCCCTTTTAACTTCCCCGACAAGATTGATTTATCCATAAGTTACACTACCGGTTACAACTTCAAACACATATATTTACCATAAATAAAAAAATGGCTACAATTTATTTTTAAAGTTGATTGGAATGGGTGTGTATTATGGTTAGAAATAGAAAGCTGTGTTTATTTTTATAATATATACTTAATAATTTTACATAATTATTGTAATGATTAATTTTCTTTCACTTGAGGAACTTAAAAGTATTTGTTTGTTTAATAGTTAATTGTCATCTTAGTGGTGATTCAATGGATGGTTGATATGTGTATTATGGTTAGAAATGGAAAGTTGTGTTAATTTTTATAATATATACTTAATAATTTTACATAATTATTGCAATTATTAATTTTCTTTCACTTGAGGAACTTTAAAGTCTTTGTTTGTTTAATAGTTAATTGTCATCTTAGTAATTATTCAATGGATGGTTGATATAATATAAAAAATCATACATATAATATTATGCTTTACAAGTTTAACATGATAAAATATATGTTTAGTTGATATAACAACAAGAAAGCATGCATATACTTTGTATAACGTTGTATTACAAATTTAGCATGAGAAACTATATCTACATTATTTCATCTTGGCTTAAATAAATAAATTACATTATATTTGCAAATGCATCCATTATTTTGAATGTTATTACTTAATCCATAAAATAAATGGAGATTTACTATCACATTTTCTATACTATGTGCATTAGTTTGTACTTCTTGCACATGCATTATTTTTTTAACATTTTCTCATTTTTTTCACCTACATGTATATGTATTACACATTTTAATACTATGTTACCATTTTATTTTGGTAAGATTATTTGTATATCAACAATAATATTTATGGTTTATATTCTTTACTAATTTATGAATTCCAATTGGATATTACTAAATAAATTAATCAATGGATAAAGTAAAATTTGTTAACAATATTTACTATTATTTCTTATTTTCAACATAAGAATATGTAGTGATAACAAAATGATATCAAAGAAAACAATCCATTACAAAATCATAAGATAATAGTCAATAGATATTCAACTAAGGCATTCAATTAGGGAATACTTTCTTCTTCTATATTAATTAAACATAAATCTAGGTACACAGGATTGTTTTTCCAAGGAATATATTTCGGGGAAACCTCCTAAAAACCTCCTCATTTCAAGGATGATACCCAAGGTAAACACTAGATTCTTTGGGGCACAAGGCTAGAACAATAATTCATGTATACATCATATATAACTCATCAACAATCTGCTCACTTAGAGCATTCATGTTACATAGTGAGATTTGAACTCAGGTGGGAATGATGACATTTTTCTTAAATCAATTGAATTATAAACAAATGATAAGTGAAAATAACTTATATATTACAATTTTTTTTAAACATTGGCTTTTTGGAGAGTGCACTAATACAACTCACTCAAACAAAGAGGTAAACCTCATAGGTTCTTTTAACAATCATAAGAATCACTCACATGAACCTTATGTACATGGTAAGTCCCACATATTCAACATGGAAAATAATTCCATCATATGCATAGTCTTATCCATATCCCTCTTCCTTCATTTTGAAAATCTCCTCCAATGCCCCTCTTAGACTAAAGTTCCTCATTTAAATAGTATATAATGATTCCAAATATTGAAAAATAATGACTCTCATATTTGAAGAGTCACTTTATTATTTCAATGCTTTAAATATTTACAAGAAAAAGTAATTAATTTCAACCTTTACATATTATATCATTTTCAATATATCTCTTATTGTACCTGTCGATAGGAAGTGTACAATTGTAATCGATTCATGGTTGAATAGATATTAGTTAGGTTGACCATGTATTAGTTGCTCATTTTATTTTGCATTTTAACTAAAATTTTCATCTGCAAGATTCTATGTAGTACTCTTATCCTAATTTTGCAAAATATCAACTTTCACGCTATTGGCTGGAATGTTTAGGGTGTTATTGCCTAGCTGACATCAGAATGTTGGTTGCGCAAGCCCAACATTGAATGCACATTTAATGAGCATTGAATTACTGGTTCAAAGTTTCATGTGCTTCTTAATGCACTACCTTGTTGAAGCTTCAACACTGCTTTCACCTCATAAAACCTCAAATCATAGTTTCATGTGCTTCTTTATGCACCACCTTGAAGAAGCATTTTGCATTGCCTTGTTGAAGCTTCTGCACCGCTTTCATCTCATAATAACTCAAATTAGAATTCAATCAGAATTCAATGACAACACAATTCTATTTCTCTTAACATGTTTGGTTGCCATGGCATTTGTTCTCCATTTTCTTGAGCAATTTTATGTTAGAGTTATTTCACATATGCATCTTTCTATTGCCATTTTTGAAGAATTTGAGTAGTGTGGAAGGATGCTTTTTAGTAGTTGAGATTTGGTTGTAGTAATACTTTCCTCAAAATCCTTGGCAAGGCATGTACATGTGCTCTGTTTTGCAAGAGCTCACAGATTCAGTGGGGACCTTAATTGACCTCAAAAGACTTTACTTGCAAAAGTATTCCAACTTGGAGATGTTGTTCATCCCAAATTGGAGATGTTTCCCAATGTTCATCATTTGGGATGTTTGGATGTGCGCTAATGACTTGGGGAAGGATTCTGCTTCATTTACCAGAAGGATGTCTAGACATGCAATTGTTCCCTTAAGCATCCAACAACACATGTATGCACATTATTTTTCACCTAAAATTCTCATCAATCTCTTTTGTTGGTTCTGAGTTTTCTATAGAAAAAAGTAGATTACCTTCGACCCCTGCCAACTCAATGTAAAAAAAATAGAAAAACAAAATTAAATAATTTTGGTAGTATAATTTCTTGGGTTCAACATTATCATTTCCAAAATCAATTTAACAACCAAATCCACCATAAAAATCCAATGCCCATAGATGTAAGATACAATACAGGGAAACGATTTTAAAAAATTAAAGTCGAGCAAAATGGATTTGCTCATTTGATTATTTTTTTCTCCATTTAATATAAAAAAAAGAGATTCAAAGAAAAACAATTCCAACATACTGAATTGAATTTTAGGAGCATAATAGAATGCAAATGAGCATTCCCCAAATCGATTAAAATAAGTACTAAGGAAAAAAAACTCATTGAAAACATCCAAGGGATTCAAAACAAAATACCCACTTACCGGACTTGCGACCAGATCTAAATAGGTCAATTCTGCGAAGGTATAAAAAATGACTGGAGGAGAAACCATTGTGCTTCTATTACCATTTTGCTTCATTGAAATCCAATGCTTCTTCTCTCTTGGAATAAGCCTAAGAGAGTCCCTTAGAACCATTGCATTTGGACTATTTCTTCTTGGTTGGGTACCCAGGGCATTTCAGAAGTGAGTGCTTCAATTACTAATATCTACCATCAACAACCAAGGAGCAGAGTTGTATGCATGAACCACAAGCCTGCATAAACCCAAATAGAAATGCAAGAGACAAGGGATGTATAACAATAAACAAAAATGAAATAGGTAAAGTGTAAGATTTCCCTCTGCATGTCCCAGTTCTTCAAGCAAATACTCAGCAAGAGATTAAAATGGATTCAAAATAAAAAGGAATAAAGGATTTGTAAAAACAAGAAATGTCCACTTAATTTATGAATAAAAAAACTAGCTTAGGAAGAAACAAAATGGTGTGTCTACAAGGCATTATTAACATAGTATTGAAAGAAATATGTAACAGTACTCAAATATAAATTCATTGTTGCACTTTATTAGTTGAACCACAAAATCCAACAAGGGTAATGTAAACATTCATTACATGGTAAATAGAGAATTAGCTGTAAACGATGCTCATTCTCAAGCAATATAACAAAGAAAATGCCTTGAAAAGCTAAATCCACTACAACAGTTCAGTATATAAAATTTTCTTAGATACAAAAAAATCTCGTGAAGTCGTTTGAATAATAAGGAAAAGCATATTACAAGAGCATTAACGTGTTAATGCCTAGCTTGTAGAAACCCTAACTAGAAGCTGAGAATTATAAAGAAATGACAATATGACATCATGCCCGTGTCATTTTGAACTATCTAAGTGTAATCTTACCAGAAGGGAGTCAAACGTTGGTACAAAAAACTCCCTACCATACTCAGGCGTGAAAAGGTAGAGCTTCCTCCCACACATTACACAACAATTTGTGTTAGATTCTTGTACATGAGTCTCAACTTCAAAATAAGAAAATATGAGCTCTTTGTCCTCCTGCATACAAATGCCCCATCCCTCGAAGAGAATTATTCCATAAACAACTAAAATCAATTCCCAAATGACCATGGTTTCTGGAATGGTACATATGTTATCCTCGTGAAATTTCACATGACAAGTGTAAGAAGATGGATAGTGAGAGAGTTGGTCTTTGTGCTCTCTCATTAATTTCACATGATAGAGATGTACTGTAGGGGAAAGATATGTATCTATTTGGTGTAGTCCATGAAGCATACTTATTATTACATGGGAACCAAATATACATCAATGAAAAAATTAGATTAGGGATAATAATTTCATAAGATCAAACCTTATACCCCGTTGATACAAGTTATCCAGGTACACAACCATAAGGATTATTGGAATACCTAAATAAGAAAATAATTTGGTCCAAAAATTGCTAGTAAAAATGGGATCACTGTCACTTACTATAATATTTGGAGTACCATGTAGCTTTTGGACTATCTCCATAAAAGCAGTGGCGACTATGATAGCTTTGAAGGGGTGAGATAGTGCAAAAAAGTGTGCATATTTAGTAAATCTATCAACAACCACTATAATGACACTCTTTCCTTCAGACTTTGGTAAACCTTAGATAGAATCCATTGAGACCTTTGTCCATCGTTGGCTTGGAATGGAAAGTAGTTGTAGAAGACATGGGGTCTTGATTGTTTCCGCTTTATTTTGTTGGAAAAACAAACATTTTGTCACAAATTTTGAACATCAGTTTTATCGACCGTAATATTTAGGTGATAATTTATTATCCTTCTTGGTGTTCTTTAGGGACATTTGTTTGTATGGTTGTAGTCTTGAAAACACCTAATCCCCCACATCAAAGCTCCATTCACTGTGACGTTGATATCTTATTGTTTGATTTGATTATGTGCCAAAGCCAAGTTATCCTTTAAGATTTGAAGAACTTGTTGTTGATGCTCCATGTGGTCTTCCACTGCTTGAACCTTAGAGGAGTCTTCTAGGGAATATTTTATGGATGGTGTATGATATCCATAATTTTCCATAAATGGGGTCATTTTTGCTGAGGTATGGAAGGAAGTGTTATACCACCATTCTACTAAGGGTAACCACTTCACCCATTGTGTTTGTTTATTAGTTTCAAAAAATCAAAGATATCCTTCCAAACATTTGTTCACTATCTCTGTTTTTCCATCTGATTGAGGATGATAAGATGAGCTACGATCCAGCTAAGTATCAAACAAGAAAATAATTTGGTCCAAAAATTGCTAGCGAAAAGGGATCCCTGTGACCCATGGAAAAATTTAGGGGCGAAATTTTGCCAATTGGCTAATTTTTGTTTTTTTTTCAAAAAATAAATTTTCTATTTGGTCATTTTTAGGCTCTAATATAGTCTATATTTAACATAAAATATGTTTTTTATCGCAATATTCGCTGAAATTTACAAGTTTTAGTAGTAAATTGTGTGTTTCATATTTAAAGTTTGCCTACCTATCTATATATATGTTTTTTCAATCCAAAATAATCACCTAGAATGCTATACTTAAGTATACTATTATAATCCTTAAAAAATACCTTTGGCTGCCACTTACTATAATATTTGGAGTACGATGTAGTTTTTGGACGGTGTCCATAAGAGAAGTGGCAAGTGTGCTAGTTTTAAAGGGAGAGATAGTGCACAAAAGTGTGCATATTTAGTAAGTCTATCAACAACCACTATAATGACACTCTTTCCTTCAAACTTTGGTAAACCTGTGATAAAATCCATTGAGACCTTTGTCCACCATTGGATTGGAATGGAAAGTGGTTGTAGAAGATGCAAGGTCTTAATTGTTTCCACTTTATTTTGTTTGAAAACCAAACATTCTGTCACAAAATTTTGAACATTAGTTTTAAGACCATCTTAAAAAATATCTTTCTTGACCATGTGGTAGGTTTTTAAGAAACATGAGTGCTCTCCTACGGGTGAGGAGTGGAATTCCAAAAGTACATTTTTCTTGAGTTGGGAACTCTTACAAAGATATAAGAGATCCTTGTACCATAGTGTAAGTTTTCAACCTATATAGAGAAGAAAATCATACATATTCTTTAAATAAAAACAAATATTACGTGACAACATTCACACATAAAACACAGATATTTACCTTGGAAACCCTTAACCGGGAAACCAACAAACCTTGGAGCCACACATCCTATTTTCTCATTCTCCTTATGAATCCCTCACAATACAAAATATAAGTATGAAACAACATCCAATACCCTAATCCGTTATCCTGTATTAGGAAATAGACTCCAATCCCTTAACTAAGATTAAATTACATGATTTTAGAAAATTCCCCCAAAAAGCTGAAAACAACCCAAAATCTTTGGCTTGCTGTGCTCATCTCAGAAATAGACTACTGACCTATTTCCATGAAGGTGTCGACAAGGATCATCAGGCGCATCGTTGACAGGCGCACCTCTCCCCCACACGCACATGCAAAGAATATAACTTATACCAAGCACATAGCAAGTCATATTCCCACATAAATTTATTAGAGGCACTGGGATCCTACTACATCTTTTGAATGAATGACCATATTTCTTCATCATTCTTCCTTTCATCCCTTTATTTGGTTATCCAATATGGTTGGATGATGGAGATAGCATAAAGCAATGGTTCAAGATCCTCATCTTTCCTGGAGAGTGCATCTACCACAAAATTTTGCTTCCCTTTTTTGTAGATGATTTCAAAGTCATAGCCCAACTTCTTTGTCACGCATTTTTGCTTCTCTTTTGAAGATAGTCTTTGTTCCAAGAAATATTTAAGGGTATCATGATCGGTTTTAACCTTGAAATGTATTCCTATGAGGTAGTGGCTCCATTGCTTTAGGGCATGTAGTATTGCCAACATTTCCTTCTCATAAATGTGGTTTTGTAAGTTCTTTTTGTTGATTGTATGACTTGTGAAAGAATGCAAGAGTCTTTCTTGCATTAGTACAACACCAATGCCATTTTTTGAAGCATCACATTCCACAATAAATGTTTTTGTGAAGTCTGGTGTTGCCAAAACAAGATCTTTGCACATTGCCTCTTTTAGTTGTTGAAAAGATTGAGTTGCCTCTAGAGTCCAAGAAAATGGATCTTTATTCAATAACATTGTTAGAGGAGTTGATATTCTTCCATAATTACGAACAAAATTATGGTAGTACCCTATCATACCTAAGAATCCTTAAATATTCTTTAGGGTTTTGGGAATAGACCAGTCCATCATGGCTTTGATTTTGTTAGGGTTTACCTTGACGCGTTCATGAGATAGAAAATGACCCAAATACTCTACCTCCTTTACCCCAAAGAAATGATTGGAATATTTTGCATATAGTTGTTGCTCCTTTAGTAGTTGTAGTACCATGTCAACATGTTGAGCATGTTACTCCCAATACTTTCTACATATTAGTATATAATCAAAGAATACTAGAACAATTTTTCTAAGGAAAGCCTTGAAAATGGGATTCTTTAAACCTTGAAATGTGGAAGGCGCATTCGTGGGACCAAATGGGATGACCAAAAATTCATAATGACCTTCATGAGTTTTGAATGTATTTTTTGGGATGTATTCATCCTTCATTTGAATATGATGATACCTGGAATGAAGATCCAAGTTTGTGAAGAAAACTGTTCCATGAATTCATATAACAATTCATCAATGACAAGAATGATAAACTTAATTTTAATGATGATCTTGTTGAGCTCTCTATAATCATGAAACATATGCCATTATCCATCAGACTTGGGTACCATTACAATGGGTGTAGAGTAAGAACTTTGTCTTGGCCTAATTATTCCAGCCTCTAACATTTCTACAACCATACTCCCAATTTCACAATTTTGGCCATAGGGGTATGTATAAGGTCTGATGTTAGGGGGAAGAATTCCTGGAATTAAGTGAATAACATGATCAAAATATCGAATAGGTGGATGAACTTTTGTAATATATTCGAATTCCTTGGAATTCTTATTAATGACCCTTTGGATATTTGGGGAAATAGGATACTTTCATGGTAGAACATCTAATGAGCAGAATTGTCCAACTACATCTTGATGCACCTTTTTCAAAATTTTTGTCATACCATTAGACCTTATCACCTTGTTTGGTTTCCTTGTGATTCCATTTAACTGATTTCCAATGATTGTAACAAGTGGGCCCCTAAGACAACATTAGCACCACCCATTGGGATAACAATCATTGGACTATTCAATACATATTCCCCCATAGTAAGATTTATATTATGGACTTTCCCTAAACAATTTATAGTTCCTCCATCTGCAATCATTACTTGAAACTATGGTGCTGGATATATAAAGCAATTGATAACTTTGGCTAATTTACAGTGAATGAAATTATTAGTACTACCAGAATCAATCAACACTATTACCTTCTTCTTTTTGAAATATCCTTCGATCTTGAGAGGTTGAGGAGTGTTAATTCCATCTAATACATGACAAGATATGGTGGTATTAATTTTATCAAAAATAATCTCTTCCCTTTCTTCATCTTGAAATGGTTCATGTTATTTTGGTTCTCCCTCTTCAAAATCTATGTAGAATAATTTCTTCTCACCACACTTATGTCCTTTGCTATGCTTGTTGTCACAATTAATGCATATACCTTTTTTTCTTTCTTTTTCATCTAGTTAGTTAGGTGTCAACCTTTGAAGTGGGTTAGAGTAAGGAACATTATTCTCTCTGTATGTGTTGGAGTTGGTATTTGTTATAGTCATCGCCATATTTTTACTTTCAACCTTCCTTGACACCATGGAATCCTTCTCTAGGGAGTGTGGTTCAAACAGACACACATCATGTTGAATGTTATCCTTTAAGGTTCCAATGAAGAGATCCAATAAATTATATTCTGAAATATTCTTCACTCTAAGACTTAGCTTTTGAAACTGTTTGATGTGTTATGTAAGTGGACCTTTTTGTTTGAGATTTATCAACCAGATAAAGAAGGTGTTTCTATTAATATCCCCATAATGTGCAATTAATTATTCGATGAACATAGACCAAGAGATAATTGATTCCTTTTTACAATCACAAAGCCATTGGTATCATACAAATTGATCAGGCTCTAAATATAAGGATGCGATAGTTACCTTTTGCAAAGTTGGCACCTGGTGTAGATCAAAGAATTGCTCCATCTAGAATGTCCCTGTGATTATATCCTTGCCATCAAACTTTCTCATGTAAATATTGGGAATAAATTAGTTATTTGGATTTGAGTTGAACCTATGATGATGTAATGAATCATCAAATTTTGGGGACTCAAAATTTTGATTCTCCAATTAATTTTCATTTTTCTTAATATGTGACTGGAATAAGTCCCCTATTTTCTCCTTATTCCGAGTCTTATTGAGTAGATAAAAGAGGAAAAAATCTATGCTTTATATCCTTCATTAGTTCCTCAATTCTTGAATATATTCCTTACTAGATGTCTCATTGGCCAACTCATTAGCCATCTTTACTAGCTACCCTTTGCTAGCCATCCCATTGAGATCATATTTACTTGCCATATTTTTCAATTCTTTCTCTATATCACTTTTTTGGTTTAGAAATTGAGTAGATATTATTTCCCTTCTACTCTAGTGATCAAACTTTTCACTCAACTTGGTTAAGTCGTGTAATAATCCTTCATTTTCTTCGTATGTATGAGATCAGTCCTCTGGTGGTTTGCTTGAATTTTTCCACTCCATTTGGGTGGAAAGTTTAAAAAATATTAATATAAATTACACCCTAGTTTTATGCTCAACAGATCCTTCTACTTAAAGTGATTCAAATTTAAAATAATGTACCTTTTTAAAACCCTGATTTAAAGACTGTTTTCTGGTCGACTTGGAATTGGAATAAATTTCAATTTTTGGTTCATGTAGGTATAAACATTTGGCTTGTTGTAGCCTAAGGTTTCCTATTTTCAATTCCGTAGGTCTAACCTAATTATGATGTGCCAATAAAAATTTATTACAAATATCCCAACACTTCTTATTTTGGGTCCTTTCAAAAGGGCAAACATGTATGGTATGCCACGTGTCTTATATTTCATGTAAGAATATAAAAACCCTACCACAAATACCATGGTCCATATTATTACTAATGCAATAGGTCTCACTTAATTTGGATCTTGCACCCCCTAGATATGACATTTTCCGTAGAACATTTGTTTTAGACTATTTTTTGGACTAGTCACAAACCCTAGCTTCCAAGGTGAATATCTCCGAACCTGTGATGTATTAGGATTTAAAATTTCGGTCACATATTTTTTGACATGTTTTATATATTGTTTTTGAGTCTTGATTTCTGAAACCTTCCAGAAATTGTTTTATAGCAAAAATACCAAGATTACTTGTTTTGAAGAAACCAGTCCTTAGGAAAGAGCTATGATACCAAATGTTATGCAACCAAGTCCTAGAAATATCATAAGAAGAGGATGAATAAACTATAAGATAGTAATATTGTTGTTCAGGATATAGCACCCTTGAACCTAGGGTCTGGGGTTACCAACTTACTACTAACTTGTAGACAAATAGCTTTACCAGAGAATGGAAAGGGAATAGGAAGAAAGTCTTGACTTACCCGATTACCGACGGTTGATCCAAGATTGATCTTCTCCCGCTCCTCTTCTCTCCAAAGCTTCTAGGGATGCACCTCTTTCACCTGCAAAGAGAAAATCCTTAAAGCAATATCTCATGCATATATATATCAGAGGTTAGATGAACAATATATCAAACATATAATCAAATATATTCATTAACCAAAATACATGAAATAGACTCAATACAAGTTTGGAAGAAGAATTCTCTTTATTAACAATCGGTGAATGAGATAAGAGTACAACCCAGCTTCTGAGACAAGGAATCCTCTGCAACCAAAGGACTCTGAGTTTTGCTGGTCCAAGATTTCTGAAGATATACCACCAGAATAACTTTGCTCTCCAAAATTTGATTCATTAGTCCCCACCCCAAGGCCTCTATTTATACTTTGGGAAATAGATTGATTTCAAGGGTTGGGGTGGTTGAAACAGTCACAGATAGTTATGGATTAGGGCCCAACTAATCTCATATAATCGCGTTTTATATTTTTTAAAGTCAAACTAAGGTGTACGCGACTATTAATATAGGCAACCTGCGTATGACACGTGAGTTGCTCGAAGGAAACCCGTGTACGTGGGTTCCAATGCAAATACTCGCGTACGGTACGCAAGTTGCAATGCATATAGTTGCGTATGCAACTAAACACTTAGAAAAAATATATAGCAAGCTGGTTTGAGGGTAAAAGCATCTCAGGTCATGCCCTTCTCTAATGTTTTGGCAAACTTCAATCCTAATTTGTCCTTTTGTGTACCAACATAAAGAATGTGGGCACTCGGACGGAGAAGTGCCATTTGGGTTAATAACAGATGCCCCCTAATGTGTGAGGTCAGAGGGAAGAGATGGACAAAATACATTATAATCATTATCTTGGAGAACTCAGAGGTCCAATGGAGCAGAGGAAGTACCTGAAACAAATAAATAGTAATGTTATATACAAAGTCATATCTGAGGATGCCATGTTCAATATACTGGAACACTAGATCCTTTACAATATTTGAGTACATCATATGATACGGGTTCAAAACCACGTATATTACAAAGGTGGATCGAAGCCACAATATACAATAATGATGAGTCTTCAAAGATATGGAAATTGTGTAAGTGAACACAACATAGTCTTGCGCAACTTAGGTTATGAACCTAAGGTCTTCGTAAAAAATCCAAAAGAACCAGTACAATCCAGGCCATGTGCATAGATGTGTCGAAGTTGAACATGGATAGGATTCAACAAATTGTCAACCAATAGGTGATAATTGACAACTGAAGCAAATAAATTCACCAATAATGAAAGTGAATCCTAAGGTACTATCGTAAAAAAACTCTAGGTCTTCGTCGTCAGGAAGTGCTGATGAGAAACCATACTTTGATGAGGAAGGAAATAGATCCTCCAATGGATCACAAGAGTGACTAGGAACTGGATAAAAGAAGGGAGACACAAGTAATATCAGATAGGACAATGATGGGATCAGGATAAAAATCAGATGCAGGGATAAATCCTTGAACAGTGAGCACGACACAGAGATGACCCAAGGCAGATTTTAACTTTGTAGATAATACAACTAGACTTATCTATCATGTAGGAGACATGATCAGATTCCCCAGGTATAATGAACAAGTGGAGGAGTAAGAAACTTGAAGTGATAGCTGAACTGAAAGTGAACACTGAGACATGAGTATCGAAAATTACAGAGAGTGCTATGTTCAAGGATGACATGATGCCATCGATTGAGAATCAAAAGAAAAACTTCTTCATTATCTTTCCTGTTAAATTTTAATGAGTCCAGGAAAGTCAACTCAAGTCTCTCTTCATTTTTGACAAGCTTGAAGAGAAGAGGGAATAATGCTTGATAATGTTACTGATTCATGGATTTTATGAGCCCGAACTAGTACACGCTCACTTGGTGTTTTCATGTTTAGAGAGTCTAAAAATCCGAAGAAGTCTCCAGAGGGGTCCTTTTTCATCCAATTTAGTCTCTTGAGGCCGAAAAAGTATAAAACATACCACATAAGAACTCTCTTAACTTCCGTAGAAGAAAAGGTAAAACTTTTTCGTACTTAGTTAGGAAGGTCCGAAAAAGGTTCAATTACCACCTACCCAACGCTCCTTCAAGAGTAGCATATAGTTTGAGTTTTATGAGTGTGAAGGAAAGCAATATCACTCGGAAAGATCCATTTGAGTACGAGGAATGGGGATTACAACAGTAAACTCGATGTTTTATTCTTGTTGTTTAACGATCTTGACAAAGACATAAAGTACACTCAGAATCTTTTTCATGTTTAGGTCCAGAGCACGAAAAAGAGAAAACTAAGTTCATACTGGGTGTTCCTCAGGTTCGAAAAAATGATAAACCTATGCCTAAGAATACTCTTCTCAATTCCGTAGAAAAGAGAGTGATCCTTTCTCGTATTATTCCACATGGTTCGAGAAAGAGATAACCTACCACCAATGTGGATGCCCATTCACATATTCTTAACGAGCCTGAATGAACAATTTTACTTGGCAGTCAAGTCTATTTTGAGGAGTTAGACCTGGGCCTAAAGAAAATCCATAAGGGCGGGGAGTCTTTAAAAGGATAGCTTGTAAAAGGAGACCAAAATGAGGCTCAATTTGGTGTGAAAAATAGCTAAGAAGACTCCCCTGAACCTATGACAAGTGCGGCATGAGTACCAAAGTACAATAAATGTGTTCTAATCTAGGGTACTCATGTGAGGAAATCCCTATCCATGGAAGAACAACGGTATAGACAAGGTACTAATGGTTAAAATACCATAGTCCATGGTCAAAGTGGTAATTCTAGGGTTAAGATGGATTAGGTATGAATGCAAAAATGCATGTGAATGACCGAAATCCTATCCTATATGAGCGAAAAACAACTTCAAGTGACCTTAGACCTGTTACATTGAAGAAAAAGACATGGTATTAGTTTGATTTTTATAAAAAATAAGAACTATAGGTTGAAACCCACTTTTGAAATAACATTTCTATAAATAGTTCAAAATAGAAATCAAAACTCACCATTTGACATTTTTACACAATATAGACAAATTTTACCTTTGCCTTCAATTGCTCTTTGTGGACAACTCGGTGGACAATTCTCAAAACAACAAGTGCCAGGTAAATCTACTCTCCATGCTCTTTCATTTGATCCAGGCAAATTTTAATTTTAGGCAAAAATTTGATGTTTTTAACCATTTTCAAAGTAGCTACGCTGTGTACACAGGTATGGTGTATAAACAGTCGTGTACACGCGTTTTATATGTGGGTTGCTCGAAGGCAAGTTATGTATGATATGTGACATGTCCGAAAGACATCCGCGTACGCTGTGCAAGATATGAAAAGGATATCATAGGGCCAAAATCAAAATTTTTTATATGAATTTAATGTTTGATTATTGGCATGTTACCAGATTGAAACATGGTGTTGGAGTGGAGGGAGAGGGAGCATGAAGACATGGACCAAGATGCTCTTTGAAGTGCCCCCATGGTAAATTCCTTGCGGCAAAGTGGGTTGCTCAAATTCTTTTGTACCTCACCTATGCGATCTGATGTCCGCCTACTAGAGTTTATGATAAACTACTGGGATCATGATATTGGTATGTTTGACCTACAAGGTGAGTTTCTAGAGATTACCTTGGAAGACATCTACTTTATCTCCGGTTTGTCACGATGAGGAGCTCCGGTTAACTTGGAAGGTATAGGTAGAGGCGGTGACCTTCTAAGTGTGCAGAACTACATTGATACATACTGTGCGTCCGATACTCAAAAGAGGGGTAGTTGCATCCCTATTGTTCATATTCCCAGCTTGCCATTACAGGTGTTGGAAAGCACTATAGTGAGGGTTGCAGGGTCATCATCACTTCACCTTGTAACTCGAAACCAAATGAGACTTGCAGTGGAATGTCTACAGGGAGCCTTATTTGACTAGTGTTCGGGAGTAATCCTGATAATGAGGAAACAACTCTCTGATTGTAAAAGAGGCCGGCGGAAAAAGTTTGGTTATTCTAGCATATTAGTGGCCTTTTTCTTTGAGAGGGTGCCCAGTTTGAGTCTTGCAGTACCGATACCAGTTCGTTCTCCCTATCAGCCTAGACTGAGTAGGTGGGGGGGAATATTCCTCCATTAGGGAGGTGGTGGATTGGTTCAGAGTGTATACGACGATGAATTCTACTTATGGTGGGAGTGACAACTACTAGGACTAGAGCAGTTTCCATATGTTGGGATAGATTTCTGAGGTGACACCGACCTTGTCCTCCCTCTTGGAGGAGCATGGGGAGCGTCAGGTATTTTTGTTTTCAAGTTTTTAATTTTTTTTATGAATTTTAGTCATAAAGATATATACATATGTATAAGAGTTTTTAATCCTATATAATGTTAAAATGCAGATATTGGACCAGTCCGCCCTGCTGGGAATCCACGTATGTATGTGCTTCCTGTGGCAGGAGAAGATCATGGCTTAATTAGGGTTCTTGAGGGGAAGCTAGCCAGGCTTACCCAAAGAGTACCTACTTTGCGTACTGAGCATATCCCTACCATTATGTAGGAGCTAGTGGTTGGTATACCACCTATCTGGATACACCTTATGAAGCAAGTAACTAGAGCAGTGCTTGTGTACATCGACGCCGCTGATGCTGCTGCAGCTGAGGAAGCTGAAGAATCCTGAGAGCAAGGTGATCAGGATGATCAGGGGGACCAGGGTGGTCCAGATGACCAGGGTGGACATGATGACCAGCATGGACATGATGACCAGGGTGGTCAAGATTAGACCTAGGAGCATTTTATGGACTTCGATCCATTTTTTGTATTTTTTTTTGTATATTATACAGTTATGACTAGATATGAGGATCAAAAACTCGACCTATCTATATGGATAGATATTCACACACACACACACACACACACACAGATATATATATATATATATATATATATATATATTGCTATTTTTATTTAGATGTGTTTTGTAATGTATATGTTGTATATTTTTATGAAAAATGTGTTAAGTGCCAGTCCAAGATATAATTAGCATATGCATTAGTTAATGAATTTTGATTTCTTCGAATACGATTGAATGTAATAAACTCAAAATTTCTTTCCAATAACATAACTTGCATAAAATGACGTAGTAAAATAGGGTTCCGCACCTGATAAGCTTGATTGAGCTAGGAAACCACTAGTTGAGAGTCAAGTTTGACTTCCAGCTGGGTGAAGCCATGTGACAAAGCATCCCATAAAATCTCAATGACAGCCCTGTATTCGGCCACATTATTGGTAGCAGGACCTAGGCAAGCGCCTCCAGAGGAAACTAGCTGTCCTAAGGGTTAGTAAATAAACCATGCAGGTGAAGCCAAGTTACAAGTGTGGCGACTAGCGCCATCTATGAAACCTATGAACCACTCGGAAGACATCTGTAACAACCAACAGATGGTATAAGAACACAAACCAACAAACTATTGTACATAAAATTACATACAATAAAGATACAGGAAAAAGTGCTAAGCCTAAGCATAGTACTTTTTCAAGTAGAGCCCATTTCTAGGCTCAGGCAACTTATTCCCCTCGAAATCAGTTAATTCATATACACCTTTATTCAAAAATTTTGACACTACATAAGGTCCTAACCACATAGACCTGAATTTTCTTGCCTCCAGGGGTTCTTTGTCTTGATCCCAGAGGAAGACAAGCTCCCCTTTAGAAAAATTACGAGGTTTGACCGATTTATCATATTGATTTTTGACCCTATTTTTATGAGCCTCATTTGCTGTTAATGCATCTCTATGCTGCTCATCTAGATGTTCTAAGTGTAACAAATGTTCTTCAAGCTCAGTCGTATAAGGTAACACATGAATAACAATATTTAAGGACGGTATTTCGCATTCAACCGGGGTCACTTCTTCCACCCCGTGAACAAGTTGGAAAGGAGAGAACCCTGTAGAAGTTTTCACATTGGTTTGATAAGCCTAAAGTGCAGGATACAGCATGATGTGCCAATTGGAATGGGCTACATTAATGGTGCGCTTGAGAATAGTCTTCAAGGTTTTATTTACAGCCTCGACTTGACCATTCGCTTGAGGGTAGAAAGAAGACGAATGTTCTTGTTTAAACCCTAGCATGGTGGTCAATTCAGTCATCATACTATTTTGCAAGTGACTACCATGGTCAATGAAAATCTCTTTAGGAATACTGAACCGTGCGATAATTTGGTTGAAAATGAAAAAAGCTACAGTTTCCCCGTCAGCTTTATAGGTGGGCATTGCCTCTGCCCACTTCGTGAAATAATCTACAATGAAAATGATATGTTTGTGCCCCCTAGACGAGACTGGGTTTCACATCACGTAATCTATCCCCCACTTCGTGAAGGGGCCCACTAAGATGATGGGAAATAATGGAACAGGATGTGACCGCATCTTTTTGGTGTAAAGATGACAAGGATGATAGTGCTTCACGGCTTCCACACAATCTTTAAAGATCATGGGCCAAAAATAACCGTCATGTTAGATCTTCTGGGCCATTGCTAACCCAGATAAATTACCCCCACACGCTCCACTATGGGCATCATTTAGGACAGTCTCTACTTATTTGTGGGTAAGACATCGACGCAAAACATAATCTACCCCACTACGATATAAAGTATCTCCAATAATGAGGTAGTTTTTTGCATGTACGTGTAGTTTGCGCCGTTCTTCCCGCGAGAAGGCTGCAGGGTACTTCAGAGTATCGAGATAGATAAGTATATCTCTGTACCAAGGGTTAGAGGTGGAAATCAAAAAGATATGCTCATCTGGGAATGAGTCTTCTTCAATGGCTACATCTTCCTCAACTGGAAATTCTGCGATGATCTCAGCAAAAACTAAGGATGTTTTGGACTTGGCGGATTGGAAATCTAAGTCAAACTCCTGAAGAATGACTATCCATTTGTTGAATTTTCCTCCAACTATCCGTATGGACAAAACATATTGGAAGGGATTAACATCTTCCACTACCATCATGGTCCTCAGTAAGATGTAGTGACGCAACCTCTGAACAACATACATAGATGTTAATGCCAACTTCTCGACATGGGAATACCTAAGTTCAGGGCCATCAAAAGCACGACTAAGATAGTAGATGACATGCTCTTAGAGCTTATTATCCTCCTGGACTAGTACTACCCCTATGGTCGACTCGGATGCGACCAGATACAATATAAAATAACGAAGAGTAATCTAGTGGGCGCAATAATGGTGCTGACAACAAAGCTTTCTTTAATGCCTCGAATGTAAGTTATGCAATTTCATCCCATACAAATGGGGTGTCCTACTTCAACAGGCGCATGAAACCTTTAGTGATCTTGCATAATTTATGATAAAATGTCGAAGGAAGTTGGACTTCCCTTGCAAGCTTTGAAGCTGCTTGATGGAACAAGGAGGAGGTAGATTTACTATGGCCTCAAATTTCAAAGGATCCATCTGAATAACTTTGTTGGAAATAATGAATCCGAGTAGTCTCCCTGACTCGACACAAAAAACACACTTGTGGGGAAGCAAATTTTGTAGTATCTGCATCATTCAAAGATTAAACACAAGTGATCGGGGTGATCGATCCTCTTACGAGAATGTGCTGGTAGATCATTAAGGTAGGGTTCGACAATAGATTTAATGTCATGAAAAGCAAAATTCATTGCCCGCTGAAAGGTAGGCCCTGCATTTTTCAAACCAGAGGGTGTTTTATTGTACGCAAATGTACCCCAAGGAAAAATGAAATTTGTTTTATGTTGGTCTTCCAGTTTAATTTGAATTTGATTATACCCGAAGAAACCATCCATAAACGAAAAGACTTCACTCCCGACACATGCATCAATAATTTGATCTATGAATGGTGTGGGGTAGTTATCCTTAGGACATGCTTTGTTTAGATTACAAAAGTCAGTACAAACGCGTATTGTCCCTTTTTTTTGGTCGATAGGAATGGGGTTGGATACCCATTCTATCAAAGCTATCGGGTAAATGAAACCGGCTTTCAACAGTTTTTCAACTTCAGCTTTAACAGCTGCCACTTTATGCAGATTAACAGGTCTTAGTTTTTGTCGAATGGGTCTGGCATCAGGGTATGTTCGGATTTCATGATCGATTATTGATGGATCTATGCCTGGCATCTCCTCATATGACCAATAAAATACGTCACGGAATTCCTTAAATAAGGCCGTATAGATCGCAATATCCTTCGGAGAGCAGTTTGCACCGATGTGTACATTTTCCACAACGTTTGGGTTTGCAGAGATGTTGATTGGAATAGTACCAAATTCTTTTGCCATATTCCCCTCAGCAAATATTCCTTCCCTTGGAAAGGGATTAATAGGTGTATCAACATCACCTGCCAGTCTCATATGGAACTCTTGGTTCTCAATCCTGCTTAACTCTGGAAGAAAATAGGATCGATGGTGAAGATATTCACAGATCTTATCTTGTTTGCACATAGCTTCCAGAATGGATTCATCAGAAGTAAAAACCATATCTAAGTAGTCTCTAGAATGTAAAGAGTTCTCTTCCCAAGTAGGCAGATAGGCTTCTTCCAGCTCCTTTGAGATTGTGAGAGGGACCGGAATGGGATCAAAAATGGTATGAACGATAGCTTGATAAGCTACTTTCACTACCGATAAGGTCACTTCAGGTTCATCGTGGGAAGGAAGAACCCAAGGATTTGTTCTACCAACAACCGTGGCAATAGAATTCCCTACACCAGTAGAACCTAAATAATTAATCGGAGCTGGAAAATTGAATGTTCCCATAAATGATGCATACATTCCAGCCCCTAAGCTCTCTAAAGTAGGTTTAACCTAATCAACCAATGGCATGGTTGACTCATTAGTTTCGATGCGGCCCTTTTGATTAAAACTGAGTTGGTCTACAGTAACCAACTTCCCTTCGTGCATAAACACTACTACCCGAAGTACGGACGATGCAATAGCAGACATGGCATAAGTCCAACTTCTCCCCAAGAGAAAGTTATAATCCAAAGGTGAATCAATCACCTCTACCTCAATAGACACTTCCTTCCCTACCAACTTTAATTCGAAAACCGGTAGGATACCATGTGGAAAAAATGACCTTCCGTTGAAAGCAATAAGTAGGGTGTTCGATGGAACTAGCTCTAGAGATCCAAGATCTTTCCAGCAAGACAAGGACATGACACATGTGGAAGCACCCTCATTGACAACTTCCCTTCCAATGTTTTTTCACCATGGATGACATCTATCGATAAGGCCACATGATAAGGTAGGCGGATTTTGACATTAGACAAATTAAAATTTACCATGAGGGTCGATGAATCCATGCAACCTAAGGCTGCTAAGAGTGCATCTCATTGGGTGGGACAACTCTATAGCATCTCTAAAGCCGACATCACACAAGGGGTTTGGGCTAAATCTTCAAATACATAGTAGTTGGCTACAGCCCTAGCATTGGGATTGTGCAAGGTTTTCTTGAAGACACCTTTCAGTATCTTGTGCATAGGTTCGACAGGTTTTTCAATCGTGAGAGAGTTAGAAGTTTCACCTGTAGACTTACCCTTCTCCAAAGCCTCTGTCTCATAGTTATTGTTCCTAGTCTGGAGTAAAGTATAGGATCGAACCATGTTGATATAATTGGGGTTAGGAGCATTTGGGGTGCCCCCTGCTACATTTGAAGCTGAAGCAGAATTTTGTCATTGGGGAAAAGGATCCTTCATGACAGCTGGTTGTTGGCCTTTTAGCAGCTTCTGAGCTTGGTCAATAAGGGGACATTGATGGGTCAGGTGATCCTCCTGGCACAACTTACAAGGGAATTTCAACTTCTTCTTTTATTTTTTCCCCCCATCAACATTGTTTGTGGGTTTTGGCTTGTTTTGGTTTCCCTCACCTTTCTTTCCTTTCTTATTTTTCCCACCGGGCTGTTGATTTTCCTTTTGAGAGGATTGTGCAAAAAAAATTGCATTTTGGGAAGAGGGGGAAGCCTTTGCTACCTCCACTATATAATGTTTGACAGATAACTCATGGAGCTATTTAGCCAAAGACTCTATAGTGGGAGATTTCCTAGAACCAACCACACCATCGGCATGGGGTCCAGGCTTAGGTTTCTCTACATTATGCGTTGGCCTCGGTGCATCAGGGATGATTTCATATAAAATACCAGACTAAGAATATATCAAATCTAGCTGTTGGGCCCTGAGGATAGCCTCTTTTTCATTGGTCACTCCCGAAGTGGATACATCCTTAGATATATAAGGCAATAGGGATTTAAGGAACCATTCTAGTAAAAAATCGGGAGGAATAGTGGCTTTAATAAGGCTCTTCCGCCTTCTCCACTCTTAGATGTGATCTGAAATATGAGTGGCCTTATCCTGCCAAGAGGTAGACAAAAAGTCTGTCCTAAAATCATATCGGACAGGAAGTGACTAAGGAATACATTATCCAAGTCCCAAAAACTATCAAACGCAGCAGAAGGTAGTTCAATGTACCATTTTGCTGCGATACTGGTCAAAATTCTTTGTAACAATATCGACTGAATGGTATCATTGTTAAATGAGTTGGAAGAGCACCACAAGTGGAAAGTGGTGACATGAGCTCCTGGGTCACCACCAACTTTGCCTTCGAATTTTGGAATATCCGAGGGAAGCTTGGTAGGAATGGGTGGCCAGGAGGAGTTATGTCTCACTGGGTCATTCATTAACTTCGACAAGTCAGTAAAGTTTAAGGTTTCCAGGAAAGGGAGCTTGGGTCTAACTGGAGCATGAAAAGTACCATCTTGGGGATTAGAGGGACTTTCCCCCATGTTCCCAGATGTGAAGGCGGGGTTGCCCTCTGCTGCCGGTTGCGAAGTGGTTGGGCCGCTTTGGAAAGGATTCCACCCATAAGCTAGTGAATTGTTAATGCACGGTGCAGTGTATGAGGTTCGAGTTGCCCCAATTGAAATTGGGGTTTGGAACACAGGAGTAGGTATCCCTCTGCTAAAAAGTGAGAAAGGAGCTGAAACTGGAGTTTGAAAACCTTGACCATAAGGATTAGGGTTTCCAAACTGTACCCCTACATATGCGGGTGTTGGACCTACATATGGAGTGGATGGGGGAATGTGCCCCCCATTCCAAGGAAAACCCTAGAAAAATGATGAGGATCCTATAGGAGCACTCTAAGTAGTGTGTGAAAAGGAAGTAGGAACAAAAGGTACACTAGGGATCCCAGTGACCACTCCACCAGAAGTTCCTACTAAATTTGTGGAAGTCGGTGGTTGAACCACCCGACTAGCTGGAGTTAAAGGTGTAGTAGGTATACTTGTTCTAGGGGCACCAACCAGGGGAGGTGGCACCCCTTCAGACGAAGCAACTGAGGTGGATGTAGAAGAACTTTCTCCTGTAGTAGACATTAGTCTGCCCAGAGGGACACCAAACACGGGTGAATTGAAAGGATGAACCTAAACGATCACATGATCGTTTAGGTCAGTTAGAGGTGAATTAAAGTTCCTTGCAAACTCGTCAGCCTGCAAGTATTCTATCTCAACTGTAGTTAAATAAAACTGGTTTTCCCTAAGTTCTGGTTCACCCGAAACTTCACTAACTCTTATCGGTTAAAAAGAACCATTTGTGTCTAATCTACACCTTTGAGGGGGAGGTGGAGGTTCCAATGTAATAAGTGGAGGAAGGTTTTGCAACCTTCGAGACCTTCTGAGAGATTGGTCCTCTATGATTGTAAATTTGACTCTTCACACCCTAAGGTTGGCTAAACATAGACAAACCATAGAGCAATCACTACAAAATTTCCTAAAGTCTCAACAATCACAAGGGGTATAAGATATGATTTCCCGAAGAAATATGAGAGACAGTTTCTTGGAATCCTTGAAGAGGTTCTTAGGGACAAGCAGAGGAATCACCCACCACCCTCCTACACTTTCAACAAGGGTTATCTTCCAAGCCCGTCCAAGGTGAACTAGAAATAGCCTTCTGGTTTACCTGTGTATAAACCCTAGATGTCAAAGAGACTAAAGGCTGCCTTAACTATATCAATAGTCTGGGGGGACAGTTGCAAGCCTGGTTCATATGCATGGGCAGGGTAGCAAAGCCCGAAAATCTATCTAGGACAGAATCCCCAGATGCACAAAAACCTTGGTCTATGTTTTGACAAGGAATCAGAGGGTTATATCCTCAGTCCAAGCCTCTACTCGGCCTCGTGCTTAACTCCCATTTGAGAGGATTCCTAGATACTACCAACATAGAGAAGGATTTACCTATCTATTGGCCAACTGCATTTGAATTTAAACACTTGTGGAGAGTTTACACTTCCTATCCCACAAGTCTAGTCTAAGCTAGTAGGTGTATGACCCTATAAAAAAAAACTTACTAATAAATTTTAAATTATAGCGTTCATTTTAAGGGATGTTCTTAGTCAGAGGGCAAGTGGTGTGAATGACTATGATATTATAGACTAGATACGAAAAGTAAAAAAGGTGTATAAAATGAATTCCAAAACAAATTACAACTACTTAAAACAAGCTTCTTTTCTTTTTGTAAATATGAGCTAATGAAATTACAACTAAGTATGAGAAGACTAAGACTTATTTTTGTAATTTTTGAAATTTTATTTGAAAATACTGAAAATAAAACTACTATATGCAATTAAATGTAAATGTTTCAAATATTTTTCTTCACTTTTCAAATTCTTCAAAAATTACCATGCACCTAAATGCAAATTTTTTTGAGTATGTTTGAATAATCAGACCATAAAGCAAGCAATATGAAGTATAGCGAACTTGCAAGAACCAAATTCAACCACTTAAGGAGGAGACTTGGAAAACACCTAAGTTGGGAAGAATCAATGAATAAAATCCACTGAAATCACTAAAGGACAAGTGACAAACTGACACTACTCGAAAGTAGTATAGAGTACAAGGTATCTAAAATCCTGATCACTGACTCAGATACACAACACTGAACCTATCACCCAAACAGGAGAACCTACGTCAAATTGCTAAGTGAAAGAAGACCCAAACAATAAAAATCAAAGGCTTAATTAAAAGCACAAAGCATGGTGTACAAGACTTTCAAACTTACAGGAAGATGCCAGCAACAGAAGACCTTCAAGCAGAGAAAAATCCAAACAAGACAGGGACAAGCAACCCTACTTAAAATTTTGTGCTGCTACAAGACGTACGTGACTGTCTTATAGAGCAACCCGAGTACTGTACACGACTGTCTTATAGAGAAACCTGTGTATACAAGTTTTTGTACGTGACTGTGTAGCACAACAACTTGCGTACGCAAACTTTTTTTTTTTCAAAAAAGAAAAAATAACAAAGGTCTCTGGACAAACTACTGCAAATCAAAGTCAAGATAGACAACCACACACTGAATTAGAGCAAATACTGGGCAAGTATCTACAGGACTAACCCACAATAGGCTGGACTCCACAACAGAGTCGTCGGTTATGTTGTTCAAGATATAGCACCCTTGTAACCTAGGGTCTAGGGTTACCAAGTTACTACTAACTTGTAGACAATCAGCTTTACCAGAGAATGGAAAGGGAATAGGAAGAAAGTCTTGACTTACACGATTACCGACGGTTGATCCAAGCTTGATCTTCTCCCGCTCCTCTTCTCTCTAAAGCTTCCAGGGATGCACCTCTTTCACCTGCAAAGAGAAAATCCTTCAAGTAATATTTGATGCATATATATATAAGAGGTTAGATGAACAATATATCAAACATATAATCAAATATATTCATTAACCAAAATACATGAAATAGACTCAATACAATATTGGAAGAAGAATTCTCTTTATTAACAATCGGTGAATGAGATAAGAGTACAACCCAGCTTCTGAGACAAGGACTCCTCTACAACCAAAGGACTCTGAGTTCCGCTGCTCCAATATTTTTGAAGATATACCACAAGCATAACTTTGCTCTCCAAAATTTGATTCATTAGTCCCCACCCTAAGGCCTCTATTTATACTTTGGGAAATAGAGTGATTTCGAGGGTTGGGGAGGTTGAAACAGTTGGGATAGTTATGGATTAGGGCCCAACTAATCTCATCTAATCGCATTTTATATTTTTTAAAGTCAAACTAAGGTGTACGCGACTATTAATATAGGCAACCCACATATGACACGTGAGTTGCTCGAAGGAAACCCGCGTACGCGGGTTGCAATGCAAATACTCACGTACGGTACGTGAGTTGCAATGTAGATAGTCGCGTATGCAACTCAACACTTAGAAAAAATATATAGCAAGCTGGTTTGAGGGTAATTGCATCTCAGGTCATGCCCATCTATAATGCTTTGGAAAACTTCAATCCTAATTTGTCCTTTTGTGTACCAACATAAAGAATGACGACACTCAGACAGAGAAGTGCCATTTGGGTTGATAAAAAATACATGCCTTAATAATCAATTAAAGAGATGAATAGAAAGCCTCTTCAAGGGGGAATCATTCTTACACAATGTACTAAGTACATAAGAGAAGTCAAGATATAATGATGACTAAAATGAGAATATAGCCTTCCTTTATATAGAAGACAAAGGTGTACAATAACAACTAATAAACCCACTAATATAACCAAGACAGAATCAATAATATGTAATGCACCACTAGGGGAAAATGTGCCACTCTATAGGGGATAATGTGCCATCATTGAGGGATTAACACCATAGGACATTGAAAAGAAAAGTGCAAGTTTAGGAATATTGCACTACAAAAGAAATGACATGCATTCAGGTATACTTTTTTTCTTGGTTATTGTGTCTCTTTAAAAAATTTGGGCATAAATATATGGACTGTGAGATGTCTTATATGAATGAATATGTGGACAACAAAGTAAGAATCGTTCATAAAAATGTTGATAGAATCATTATATGTGTGAGTTGCAATAATTATGGGCATGGTGTAGACTTCTGCAATAATGTAGTATATTACAAGTGCAAGATATTTTTCCACAAATCCCATCGGTGTGAGGCCTCCTAGAATTTCAATAAATATTGGAATAAAAAACAAGAAGAGATTTAAAAAGAACCTCAAATAGTGTTATATGCACTAAGCATAAAAATAAGTATCCTAGCAAATCAAGGGAAAGAACATTGTAGAAAAGCATGGAAAAGGAAGTCAACAAATCAAAAAGAGAAAATTGATGGATTGGCTCTATGTACAATTGAAAATCAAGAGAAGTCCCTTGTGTTGGAACAAAAATTAATGATGGAGGATTTGAGATAAAAGTCTCTCTTTACTCCAAAACAGGAATAAACCATAAACAACTAGAGCTGTTGCAGAAAGAAGGTTGTGCACAAAAAGGGGATTATGATAGATGGTAAGCATTAATGACTAATAAATTAGTGATGGTAGTGATGACTAATTAAGGAGAAGTGTCATTAATTAGAGGAAGATAATGGTTAATCGAATTTGGACAAGATCAAGGTGAATCTAGAAAAATCAATCACTCTTGTTTTTGAGACTTGACAAAATCAAAGTGTATCCATGCAAATCGAAATACATTAATGACAATAGAAAGTCACCTAACTTCTCATAGAAGCCATCAAAATATAAAATGTGGACACTAGCATCTACTGAAGACATCAGTAACATACTAAAAAATTGAGAGTAAAGTGTTAAAGATAAGAGATTCCATTCAAGGAATTCTCGCTAAGATAGAGGAGATTGTAGAAAGGCAACAACCATGGACACCTCCATAGATCATAGAAGAACGTAAAAACAAACTAGAAAGAATGAATATCACAATAGGAAATATTAGGACCTTGTAGTTAAAATGTAAAGATCTGCATGAAGAAAGTGCTCAACTATGAATAAAGTTAATCAATGAAGAACAATTTAAGGAAATAAATAGAAAACTCCAAACTTTGTATGAGGTAAAACACGAATTGTGTGATAGTATAACCACCTTTCTAGTCACAGAAAATATGGCTAAGATGGGAGAATAAAAGAAACAACATCTAGAGGTAAGCGAGATCCAGGATGATGTTACACCTAATCCTCTTCACCATCATTTTGTGAGATAGGTATCTCATTGATTGCTTGAAATCCCTCAGATATTGAAGTGAAAAAATGAGATATGAAGGGTAATTCCTTTCTCTGAGTCACCACCGCACTTTCTGATTGTGCAACCAGCGGTACCTATATCAGAAACACACCTTGTCTATTGGAAAGGAGTGGTCCTGCCACTTGTTTCCTTTTTGCAAGAGGTGATACCCCCCTAGCATTGACTTTCTTCCTTGTAAAAAGTGCGGTGCTCGACGTATGAAGGAAAAAAAGAGAAGTTTCAAGGGGTTTCTCGAATATGCCTTTGTGGAACCTCATCCATAAGAATCAGGATAGGTGGGACTCGAATTCCCCTATCCTAGGGATGATCCCTCAATTTTCTCCTTTGAATCCTCAACCCACTCTATCCTTTGAGGCCTTTAAATAGTGGCTCACCCATCATGGGAAAGGGGAGTAATATTGTGTGATAACATCCAAACTCTATCCAAATAATATCAGACTTTCTTGAGTGATTAAGAGGCAAGGTGAAGCTTGAGGCCAGTACCCATTGTGAAGAAATACCAATACCAAGGCTTTATTGTGATCTCTCCTTCACTATTTATTAATACAAACATTGTTTCTTTCCCATAAACACTATGTATCTCATTCTTATGCTTTGTTTATTGTTTATTTCCTTAGTCATTTACATAGAGTTGAATATTATTTTCTTACTCTCATATGGTTTGGTTCTTTTATGTCTATTGTAGGTTCAATCTCCGTATAGCTCAAGCACAACAAGTTCATACCTTCACATCTTGTTAAAAGGTATGAGACCAACTAATTCAAGTAGTATAGAATTCTAGGGAAAGATTTTATGTTCTATAGGTGTTTTGTTCTAGATTTGAGTTATTCAGACTAGGGAAACAAACTTTGTCAGCATTGGCTGAGAATTCCCATTAAAAAAGTGGTGACTACGCTGGGGGGATAAAATTATTGGTCTTGTAGTAAGTTGAATCTTAATTTGTAATTTCAATTGATAAATCTACTTGTTAATTTGAGATATTTACTTTGAAATTGGTAGATTTGCCTCTGTTTTCCTTTGATTATTCATGCTCTTGTATTAATTTTTCATTTTGATTCATTGTTCAGGATCTAATAGATCCTGAACAATTTTTGTTTTCACCATTTTTGTGTTTTCAATATCAATTCGGGCGACCACACCTAGGATGAGTAAAAAGTGTTTCCAAACGCACCTTTTGTTAAAGCAACATGCGGTGCCATCGCTTATTTCCTGTGTACAAAGAGTGGTGCCACCGCTCTGTATATTTTTGCAAGGAGCGGTGCTAGGATGTCAACGCTTTATATCTATCTAGCAAAGAGCGGTACCAGGTAAGTCCATGAGCCCTACTTTGATTTTTAAATTTTGAATATGACTTTAAATTTTTAGAGGTCTATTTCTGGGTCATTTTTTTGTAGTTACTGTCATCGATTGAAATATGGAAATGTTTATGTTCTTGATTTGGTTTTCTCTTCAAGAATTATGATTGCTTTTGGATTTTAAAGTTTCTTCTTCTTGTGTTTGAACTGAAGTTAGTATCTTGGAATGAATTTGTTTGTTTTAGATCTCTGATAACTGTTGCATTCGACAGAAAAATAAAATATTTCTTTCCTCTATTTTTTCGTCATTGTAAAATATTTTTTATTACAAAAATTGAGAAAAAAATCATAAAAAATTTAGTGTAGGAAGGACCCTTGATTATTTTGACAAACTTTCAAGTGTTCGTTGTATGTTTTTTCTGCTCATTTACACGAAAGAACAAAAAAAATTGTTAGTTTTTCTTTTAGTTGAAGAATTAATTTTTTTTGTGTCAAAAGTAGTAGCATCTTTTATTTTAAAGAGATCTTGTTTTCTTTTCAAATTGCATTAGAAATATTTGTTTGCTTGGATTTGGAACAAAAGAAGCAATTCGTTTCATTGCTTGGGATTTGCTTGTGTTTTGAAAAGGAAAAGAATCAAACCTCTATCTTTCATTTAGGTAGGACATACTCGAAAGTTAAAGTGAAAATTTGCACTTGCATTCCTCCATGGTTTTATATTCGTTTTTTCACCTCATGCATCCACCTAAATGTACAAGATAAAATAAAGTGCTAGTCTAAGTTAAAATATTTTGCAAGGTGTGATAGGTTAGAGACATGTTTCGATGTCTTTAAACATAGGAGCTGTCATTTATTTCTTGCACTGCATCCCGCGGATCATGTGGTTCTTCCACGTACTCATTGGTATATCGAATGGCCTTTCACATACCCTTGAGGTATATAGAAAGGTACTTCAAGTACTCAATAGTATATAGGAAGGCCCCTTTCATATGGTTGTTCATTAGACAACACTACTACGAAGTTGAACTCCCACATACCTTGAGTATATCGGGAGATAGTTTTAGGGATCCTAAGACCATCTAAGAAAATACCTTTGGCCATCTTATCATCGCAATACAATGAGAACAACACTCGAGGATATTACTATGAACGTACCATCCAGGTAGTCATGTATTTAGGAAAGGGTACGGTCATAGTTCTCCCTATCACGCTTTACTGTTGGACCCTACGGTATATAACGAGTTGTGATGATATGACAATTCGATGAGGATCCACACCTTCAATCCACTTATGTCAAAAAATTTTCTTGTTTCCTTAGTATGAGTAGTGCTTGTTTTTCTTTATTAGTTAGAGGTTTATTTTTTAGACCATTTTGACATATCAAAATGGCTGATTTCCCTTGGAGGCTGTATGTTAAGATTCCATATGCTTAGCTAGATATCACTAGTATTCAATTGAATTTCACAACAATAGCATATGCAAGATCACTGAAAGAAACATAATCACAAGATAGACACATATTTATCGTGGGAAACCCTCAAGGGGAAGAAAACCCAACAAAACTTCCTTTATATATATGTATCAAAAGTATAAAGATAAAATACCAAGCAAGTTCTCTTTCTCCTTGCAGACATGTCTCTCTTTCTCTCTCTCTCTCCTATGCACTATACATAAGTGAGTGCATGTGTTAAAATGAGGAACACACCTCCTTTATTTATACTCTTTCTCACACTTGACTTTTTCCTTAACAAGTTGTCTCCAACAAACTTACTGGGCTGACTTCACCTAGGAAGTCACAAAACAATATTATATTAGATTCAAGAGAGTTCCATTGACCCTACTTACAACAAAGGTTTTACCTCATGAATCTATGATGACCAAATACAATAGTAACATCCCACCATAGGAATAAAAAATCTCCCATAGGTTACATTAGTAAAATACATTTAGAATATTCTTTGAAGTTACAATATTTCAACACTCCCTCTTAACGATAAGAGTATTATACTGAAAAGAAGATCATCAATTGTAGGAGCAAGGAGAGAGAGAACATTTGCAACAACATCAAGGTGATACATCTATACCTCATTGAAAGTTTTCAACAATCACCAACAACTAGAACAGTTACTAAACATCTTCAACATCTTCATCATTGGAACATCATCTTCTACAACTCTGAGTCTTCATGTTTGAACTTCATCTTCTGTAGCACTCGATCACTTGATCCTTTGCAACACTTGATCACTCGGTCCCCTACAACACTCGATCCTTTGTAGGAATCGATCGCTTGATCCTTTTCAAGACTCGATTTCTATATCCTTTGAAGCACTCGATCACTTGATCCTTTATAGAAACACTTGGTCTCTCGATCAATATCATCATCTATAGCCATACTTGACCTTTCAATCAACATCATCGTCATCAACAACAACATAAGCTACAACACACATGATCCAATTATGGGATGATCAATCCCTATCACTTTTTGATAGAGGTCCAAGGACGATGCAATCATGAGACACTTATGGGATGAGAAATTGTTAGCTGTAAATACAGACCTCCTGCGGACAAGAGCTAGTTGCCTAGATCTAAATGGTTGAGGTCTAGAACAAAGCACAAACACCAAATGTTAAACTTCCCCTAGATTTGGTTAATCAATTAAATGGAATACCATGATACTTTTCTCAAAGGTTGTCCTCGCTATCCTTGAAGCTTACTACAGAAGAACCTATAAAAGATGGAAAACAACAAGAAAAACATGATAACATACAATATAATAAACTAGATCTATGCTTGTGACCAAGGAATCAAGCAATATAAACATATGAAACAGTAAATATGGGAAAGAAAAGACATTCTTTATTAATAAATGATTGGAGAGACTACAACCTTCATGCCTTGGTGTTGAGATTTCCTTCCAATGGCTCCTTGCCTCTAACTTCACCTTGCCTCCAAAGACTCAAGAATGATTTTGACAGAGTTTGGGTATGAAACACAATTCTTCCTCCTTTGTCCCGTGGGGGATGAGCTAGTATTTAAAGGCATGGGAGGATAGGAATGGTTGAGGATATCATGGTTGAGGTGGATATTATATCCTAAAAGGGAGGAGCTCGAGCTATAGCTAGTCCTAAACCATAGGGATGAGGATCCACGGAGGTCAGCTTCGAGAATCCTCTTGAAGCTTCTATTTTTTTCCTTCAAAACTCGAGCACAACTCCTCCAATGAAGCAAACATGCAGTGATAAGGGGGCACCACTTCTTGCAATGAAGGAAGGAGCAGTGGCACCTCTCTTTACTGATGTATCAAGTGGGGTACTGGCTCTTTGCTTCTTGGGTAACACTTTTTGTCAATGGGGAAAGAGAGTTACCAACTCAAAAGAGGGAAAAATTTTCAGGGGTTAATTTATTCCTTCATTCTCTAGGGAAAACTTTGAGGGATTGGAGTAGACAAGGGGATACCTATCTCATAACATGAGGGTGACGATATTTCGGTATAACAGCAATCCCTATAACTTTACGACATAAGTCCAAGGACGATGAAATCATCATGCCTCATGGAGACATAAGTCTGTGGATCCATTTACGGGATGATCAATCCCTATCAATTTAGGACATAATCCCAAGGACGACACAATCCTCATGCCTCAAGAATAAATAATTCCATGGATCAAATTATGGGATGATCAATCCCTATCAATTTAGGATATAAGTCCAAGGACGATGAAATCCTCACACCTCATGAAGACATAAGTCCATAGATCCAATTATGGGATGATCAATCCCTATCAATTTAGGAAATAAGTCCAAGGATGATGCAATCCTCATGCCTCATGAAGACATAATTCCATGGATCCAATTACGGGATTATCAGTACCTATCAATTTAGGACATAAGTCCAAGGATGATGTAAACCTCACACAATAAAGAGAAAAATTTACGTGGATCAATTTAGGACTAATGTCTAGGGATGGTACAATCCCACTGCAACATCATCGACCTACTCCCATATTTTAAGGAGGTTCCACATCATAAACATGCTCCCCCTTTTTGAGGAGGGTCCATATCATCAACCTACTCCCCCTTTCCTAGGAGGGTCCATATCATTAACCTGGTCCCCCTTTTCGAGGAGGGTCCATATCATCAACCTGCTCCCCCTTTTCGAGGAGGGTCCATATCATCAAATTTATCCCCCTTTTTGAGTAGGGTCCATATCATTAATCTGCTCCTCCTTGCGAGGAAATTCTATAACATCATCATCACTGTTCTTCCCTATAAGGAAATTATTTAACATCATCATCGCTATTCCTCCCTATGAGGAAATAATTTAGCATCATCATCATTGTTCCACCTTACGAGGAAGGTATTTTGAGACTACACCAAGATTGTCACGGAAGTATCCAAACTTTATTCGAGACAGAGGCTTGGTCAAGACATCAACAACTTGCTCATTGGTACTCACATACTAGAGCTTTATAGCTCCCTTTTGTACCATGTCCCGTATATAAAAATACTGGATTTTTATATGCTTCAACTGATCATGGAACATTGGGTTCTCCATCATCTTTATACAACTCTAGTTGTCACATAAAATCACTGTAGTATCCAGATCCAGATAAAATGGTCCTGACATCAACTTCTGAAGCCATATGGCTTCACAATTGGCAGAACAAGTTGCTATATACTCTGCTTCAGCTATGCTAAGAGCAACATTGGACTACTTCCTGCTAATCCATGAGATCATGGAAGATCCTAGATAATAATATCCAGCTGAGGTGCTTTTCCTATTTGAGGTACTTCCATCCCAATCTACATATTTATAACCATATAGTCTGTAGTCCTGATCTCCATCATAGTATAGTCCAAATTCTATCGTACCTTTCAGGTACCTCATCACATGCTTTGTAGCTATTAGGTGAACATGTCTAGCTTTAACTAGCTATTGACTTAGGGTGTTCAGAGCAAAGCATATATCTGGCCTGGTATTTTTAGAGACATCAATGACCCAATAATCAGTTTGTACTAAGTCACATCCACTAACTCTAATGATTCATCAGAAAACAACTTCAGGGTGGTATCCATGGGTGTGGCCATGGATTTACAATCCAACATATCAAATATTTTTAAGATTTCCACAACATAATTTCCCTGGTTAATAAATATTCCTTCTGGCCTCTGCCACACTTCCAAGCCTAGAAAATAGTGCATTAAGCCAAGATATTTCATCTCTAATTCTTCAGTGAGATTCTTCTTGGATTCTACAATTTGTTTCTCATTTCCTATAAAAAACAAGTCATCCACATACAGTGATAGTATGACAGGTTCATCATCCATAACCTTAAAGTAAAGGTTAGGGTTGACTTTACTTTTGGTAATTCCCAAGCTTGTCAAGAAGCCATCTATCCTTCCATACCAAGCTCTAGGAGCTTTCTTCATTCCATAGAAATCCTTCTTCAACTTACATACATGAGTCTGTCTATTTTCGACTTCAAATCCTTGTGGCTGTTCAATATATACTTCTTCCTCAATTACACCATTAAGGAAGGTTGTCTTTACATCCATATGGTATAAAATCCACTTCATCATGGATGCAAGTGCCATGATGGTTCTGATGGAAGTGTACCTTGCTACTGGCACACATGTATCTTCATAACTAATTCCCACTTTTTGAGAAAATCCTCTAGCCAAAAACCTTGCTTTGTATTTCTCAATACTTACATTAGATGCATGCTTTATCTTGTAGATCCACTTGGAATATACCACACTCTTGCCTTTGGGTTTGGGAACTATATCCCAAACATCATTCTTCATTATTGTCTAGTATTCTTCCATCATTTCTTCTACCCATTCTTTCTTCTGTACAAGTTCTTCATAATTGTTAGGTTCTTGATCTACAAGATCATGCATCAAAGCTACACAACTGGAGAATGGATTTGATCTCTTGCTTACTCTTGTGGAGCCTTCTGGAGCTCCATACTTCTTTGCTTCTTATATTATTTTTCTTGCCAAATAAGGTTTTCTCTTTCCTGATATATTCATAGTAGGATGTTCTTGAGGTTCTAGCATATCATGGTCCTTTTAAGTCTCATTTTCAAGGGAGAGTGCAACTTTTTCATTTTTGGGAGGTACATATTTTTCATATACTTCTTCATGCTGGCACTTTTTGGATCTCTTGAGAGATGCTTATTCATCAATTGTTACATCCCTACTGGTCTCCATGTGATGGAATCCTGGAATGTATATTCTAAAGGCTTTGGAGACTTCACAATACCCAAGTAAAATTCCCTTCTTTCTGGAAGGGTCCAACTTGGTTCTCTTTTCTTTTGGAATGTGAATATATATTAGACAACCAAATATTTTGAGATGGATTACTTCAGTCTTCTTTCCTATGAACATTTATTTAGGAGAGTTGAATCCAAGGGTACTATGAGATAATTTAATTTGTACATAAACAATTGTTCTTGCTCCTTTTTCCCATAGATGCATGGGAAGATCTTGATCATGTATCATTGTCTTCATTGCTTCCATAATGGTCATGTTCTTTCTTTCCACAACACCATTATGTTGGGGATTGTAGGGAGTGGTTAGTTCCCTATTGATTCCACCTTCTTTACAAAAGGCTTCAAATCATTTTGAAGTATATTCTCCACCATTGTCAGTTCTGAGTGTCTTGATTCTCCTTTCTGACTGATTCTCTTTCAAGGCTTTGAATTCCTTGAATTTTCTGAATACTTCATCCTTTGTTTCAAGAAATATATCCAAGTCTTTCTTCAATAGTCATGAATAAATGTAACATAATATTCAAAACCACTCAAATATGTGGATGGAATTGGACCACATACATCTGAATGAATTAATTCCAACATACCTTTAGTTTTCATTTCACTCTTCGAAAATTGATTCTTGATATTCTTTCCTTTTTCACATCCTTTGCAGGTTCCTTCATGATCGATCTTTAAACCTGGTAAGTATGTTACTACTTTGATCACGTGGGGTAGTACTTTATAGTTAATGTGAGCAAGCCTCCTATGCCATAGTTCACTTGGGCTAGTGATCTCATGAACAAGGGTTGTTTCCAAATTTCCCTTGAGTTTATATAATCGTCCTTCTTCTTCACCAATGAAAACAACATCTTCAATTGATTTTCCTTTGGGCCACATAATTACTTGTCCATCTATAAATGAAAACCTATATCCTTTCTTATCTAATGCTGAGATAGAAAGTAAGTTCTTCTTCAAACCTGGTACATATAAGACTTCCTTCATCCACATGGGAGTTCCAGATGGCAAGATTATAGATTGATTCACCAATACCTTTGATAGGATATTGATAGTCATCTACTAAAGATTATTTCCAAGGAGAGTTATTCTCTTCAATTTTTGACAGAATTTTCTTCTTCCCTGTCATGTGCTATGAACAACCACTATCAGTAAGCCATGTATCTTCTCCAGGTGTGACAGACCCAGAGAGTGCAGAGAATAATACATACTCTTCTGCATCTTTTTTTTCTTTGAGGTCCTTCTTCCTCTTCTTCTTCATCTTTAGCTAGGTGTGCATGATGTATTTTGTTGTTCCTCTTGTAATATTATTTTTTCAATGGATAATTTTTGGCAAGGTGTCCTATCTTGTGACAATTGAAACATTGAAAGTTGGAGTAGTCTTTCCTTTGATTGTTTCCTCTTTTCCTTTGGAACCTATTGGGATTTCAGGACTTGTTACACTAAAATTCTGTCGACAGCATGTGATAGGGTCCCTAACATAAATATTTCCCCTAAAATCCCAAACTTGAAGTGAAACATGCTCTAGATGTTGGTTTTAACACATAAAAACACAACACCGCTTCTACCCTTTAGACAAAAGACGGTACCTTCTTCAACACTGCCTGAATCCAGTTAGCACTAAGCGGTGGCACTGCCATTTCCTATTAATAAAGGCATGGTTCTACCCAGAACCGCTCTGTCATGGTGGAAAAAGAGTGGTTCCCTTGGTAAAAGTGAAAAAAGGAGGTTTCACGAAGCTTCTAGAATAAGAGCCTCATGTCTAACCTGGGACAGTTGAGATCAAAATCCCTCCTTTGAGGATCTCATGGCCACCTCACCCACCAATTTCCCAACCATTCCTATCCCTTTGAGCCCTATAAATACAAGCTCATACTCCATGGTTGAGGGAGAGAAGAAAGAAGTAAAGTTATGCTATTGAATTAACATCCTGGCCTAATCCATTAGAGAGCATAGAGGAGCAAGTTGGAGCTATTGGGGATGGGGTGCTAGTCTTGTGAAGGGGTGCATCGACACTAAGGAGAAATGGTTGTAAGATTTTTCATTCGTTCATTATTGCAAAGTTGATTTCTTTCCCATATATCTGTTGTATTGATATCACATATATATTATTGGATTCCTTAGTCACTAATATGAATTTATAGATAGTTCTATGGTATCTTTGATGTTGTTGCATGTTTGATTTGTTTTTATAGGTCTATAGGTCTTTCATCAAAGGATGTATTCCAGGCATCTATAATGTTCAATGAAAGTTCTAAACCTAGCTGTTTACTCATTTGTTCTGGATATGAACTATTCATACCAGAGGAACAACTTCTGTCCGCAGAAGGTGCTATATTCCTGATAACAAATCTAGCGACCATACTAGGGATAATTCTTCTGATCTAATATTCCTCAGTTTTTGAACTACTCTTGTCCGAATCCAAGCTCCATCCTTCAGTCTTTTCAGTTAGATCTACATCTGATTTAGTGAAGTTTTGGTTTGAAATCTTTAGATCTCTTAGAATCTCAGTCACCTTGACTTTTTATGCTCTGTATTATTGTTGATTAATCAATTTTTGTAAATTTTTTGCAATTTATTAACTTGACTTTTCGCTCTCCTTGTGTTCTAGATTGTTATAGGGAACCACGCATGTGCTTGAGGCAATAAGCGGTGCCATCGCCTGAGTCCAGTTAGCAATAGGCGGTGCCACTGCCTGAGTTCAGTGTGCAAGAGGCGGTTCTGCTTCGAAACTGCTCTGTCAGTTACTCCTTAGGCGTGATGCCAGGTAGGCTTGTCCAAGACCTTGATTTGTCTCAAATTTTGCAAAGATTTGTGATTTTCGGATTTTTTTGTGATTAGTTGCTTCTTTCCAGACTTGTTTGCAATTTTTTGAGTGATTGGAATCTGAAATTTTTATGTGGAAATTGCTTGTTTGTAGAAAACAAAAAGTTAGGTTAGATTCATCATTCATCACTGTTTGCAGGTTTTATTTTTCTGAAAGGAGTTTTTGGAAGAGTTAGGTTAAGTAAGATCTCTGCATGTAGTTGGATAGTATCGAAAATAAAGACTCCCTTATATCTTTGTTTGTTCCCATTTTTCGTTAAGCCTGAGAAAGACTTCTTTTCGCTCTAAAAAGAAAAATTGTTGAGATTAGATTATTATTTTATTGGGCTTAAGTCACTGGATCTCTGATTAGCCTCACAAGCTTTCAAGATTCCTTTGTTCTTTTGTCTCTTTTGTATCATTATCTCATCAAAAGGAAAAAATATTAATAGTTTAAGTTAGATCTTTCCATGTTTTAGACAAATCGAAAAAATAGCTTGCATATACATATCTGAGTGCTGTTTGTCTTTCTTCTTCATTGAAAAGAGATCTTACCCTGCCTGTTTGCTTTCAAAAAGAGTTGATTTGAAGAAGTGTTGTTTGATTATATGCTCGGAAAAAGAATTTTTTAGAGTAGTTGTTGGGGGAATTTTTGGTTTTAAAGCAAAATTGAAAAAGAAATATTCTCTCCCTTTCCATAATTAGGCATACTGAATGGTAAAGTGAATGAACTTGCATTTTCATATTTGCATGGTTTTACTTTTCTAACAAAACCTCATGCATTCACCTAACCGTCCACTTTAAAATTAATGGTATTTATAGGATTAAAATTTGTATAGAACTTTGAGTGATAGGTTAGAGATGTGTTCGGGCATCGTTAAACATAGGAGCTGTCATTATTTGTCTGCGCTACAACCTGGGACTCGCACGGTTCTTCCACGTACCATCGATATATCGAACATCCTTTCACATACCCTTGAGGTATATAGAAAGGTGCTTCATGTACTCGATTGTATATCAAAAGGATCCTTGTGAATGGTTGTGCATTAGACAACACTAATACCGATTTGAGATCCATTGTACCTTGAGTATATCGGGAGACCCCACTAGGATACCCTGTCCATCTGAGAAAAACCATTTGGCCATCTTGTGTGGAGCAATACACCGAAAACATCATTCGGGGAGATTACTACGCACGTACCCTTGTGGTATATCACGAGTTGCACCTACTTGACAATCTTGGTGAGAGACCGACTATTTGAGCTCCTCCAATCATTTAAGTGTGCTTATTGGCCTTTAGCTTGAGTAGGAGAAAGTTTTTGTGTGTTTTTTCTAGCTTTGAGACCCTAGGATAGTTTAGTGACTGATACCAATCTGGCTGAGTCTTAGTTGAGACGTTCCAGAAGGAATCAGGGCTTACCACCTAATTTTCCTCCTATCACGAAAGAAAATCCCATGGAAGCCATCGACCAAGGAGCTATAACTACTCCCCATGAGGAGGAAAATATAGTTGTAGAAAGTGGAGACCATTTCGCTTCTTATGTTACTCCCTTGGTCCAACAACCTCATGTGGGTGACACTTCTTTCCTTGGTCTTGTAGAAGGTCATGTTGATAGTCCCGTTCTTCCAGATTATGGTCCAGACGCTCCGTTTTGGGGAACTTATATGGGACATGCCATTGCTTCATTTGGACTACATAGGCCCTCTCCTAAACATTCTTCACCAAGTGAAGAGGAATATAGACAAATTCAATTAGCTATTCACCGTGCACAATATTTTCAAGAGAGAATGCAGAGACTAGATACTATCTTAGCAACCCCAATCCCTCATAAATAACCTATGTCTGCTCTTCTTCCTAGTAATACGGACCCTTGGCCAGCCAGATATCATTCACTAGCTGATTCTATGAAACCTATTGATCCCGTTGAGACTTCACAACACCCAGGTCAAACTTCCAACCCTACGGTTGCAAATGTTAGGTCTGTTTCTAGTCCTCCTAAGTCTTCTAGGGCTGGTGAGAAACCTTCAACTCCAGTTGTATCAGTACCTTATAGTGCCGAGGGGAAACCCTTGGCACGATATACATTACCTTATGGTGGAGTTGTTACTCATAATAGACATGCCTCTAATGCAGGCACATCCATAGTTTACGTTCCTCCTATGAATATAGTTAACCCTCCATTGAGTTCAGGTCAAACCTTAGGGGCACAACCTGTTGTTAATCAAGATTCCTGGGGGTATGGCCACCCAGCAAATCAAGTACCTATAGGAAATGTCAATTACCAACCCACCCCTATAGGCATGTCATACACTGGAATTCCATATCCTGGAAATACGTTTACTCCATGGGGGAAACCCAACTGGTCCTACATGCCAACATTGGGAGGAATACTTATTCATGCGGCTAGAGGTGTCGGAGGACCAAATTATGGGGGTCCTACCCCCGTAGGTCCTAGTGGTCCTGGAGGTCCCAAAGGGCCACCTTATGGAGGTCCTCCCCCCTGGGGGGCCTAGTGGCCCTCCTCTTGGTGGTCCCGGGGGTCTTGGTGGTACTCCTGCTGGTGGTCCTGGAGGTCTTGGTGGTCCCGGGGGTTCTATTGGTCCTCCTCTTGGTGGTCCCAGGGGTCTTGGTGGTCCTCCTCTTAGTGGTCTTAGAGGTCCTAGTGGTCCTCCTCCTGGTGGTCCTGGTGGTCCTGGTGGTCCTGGAGGTCCTAGCGGTCCTCCTCCTAATCCTCCTAATGGCCCTGGTGGTCCTGGTGGCCCTAACCCTGGAGGCCCATCTTTTGGAGGTTCGTCATCTCACCAACCTTTTCAGCAGCCTATGTATCAGTCCACTTACATTCCTCCTTGTGGTTACATGCCTTATGAATATTACCAATATGTTGAACTGAATCATTAGTTACCTTTCCTAGCAACTTTGGACTTGGTTTTCCAAGTTGATTAATGAACCCATCCAACACAATTCTTCATGTCCTCCTATTCCAGTCAATTACCATAGGATATTTCAAAATTTGATGGTAAATAGGAAGATGATCCCAAGAATCATGTTATGACTTTCCATTTATGGTGTTCATCAAAATCCTTGATGGATGACTCTATTTGATTGAGACTCTTCCAATGCACTTTGACCGGTACGGCCGTGAAGTGGTATATTGAACTTCCATGACATTCGTTTGTGGACTTTAGTGCTTTGGAAATTGTTTTTCTCACACACTTTCAACTACCTATTCGTTATGAAACAAGTACAGACCTTTTGACCTCTCTACGTCAAAATGCCTCCACACATATTTCAAATCATATTCATGAGTGGATAAGGTGGAGAAGACTCATTAAAGCTCCTATCCTGGACCAACTCTTAGCTGATTGGTTTACGAATTCTTTGCTGCCACCCATTGCCCGAGATGTGGCTATGGGGGGCATTGTCACTAAAGAGCAGGCCATTAGTCGCACCCAGTATCTAGACTTGGTGTATTCCCAGTGTAGAACTTTGTATGACCTTATTCCTCAATCTCCTCATCCCAGCACTGACCCGACTAAGCCACCTGCATAAACTCCTGTTGATAAGGTTATCGGTTCAATCTAGCCTCCGTCAGTAGTAAAAGATGCCAAATAACCTAGTCGTTCCACTACTACTCCTTCCAATACTATGGTTTCCGCTGAGGTGAATGCTATTCAAAGTACACAATCATCTGGTAGTAAGAAAAAAGGAAAAGGTAAAAACAAGAAACCCAGAAACCAACAGGAAAATCCCAAACCTACGGCCCCGGAGAATGACAACAAAGGAAAAAGGAAAGCTAAATATCCTTGCCTATTGTGTGGTGGAAACCACTTCATGAAGGAGTGTCCCTGATGTGATGAAATTAATAAGTTCTTGAAGAGTAACCCCACACCTATAGTTCTTACCGATCCTTTTCCTTATCAACAACAACTGGTAGACCACATGTCTAACCAAGGAAATTCTAGTTCTACAGAGGAGATTCAAATGATGTCGTTGGAAACTATTAATATAACAACTCGAAGTCAGTCATATGACAAACCTGAGGAGAAGAAAATCAAGAAACCCTCTCCAGATAAATCTCCTTCTACCAGTTCTCTTGCATCCTCGTCTAATGGTCCCCTAACAATCAAGAAGCCTAATCTTGACATGATTTTGCGTCTGCCCAAGAGTACTCTTAGGAAGGATGTTTTTAACCCTAATGCCTGAGCTGCACAATTTTATAATGTTGTAGAGGACATAGCTTATGCACCATGTGTAATGTCTACCTTAGAAGTGCTCCAAATCTGTCCCACACAATGCAAAAATTTATTGATTGCCTTAGGAGCCATGGACCCGGGTGACACGAATCTAATTCATTTCAATCCAGAGAACCTCAAACCTAGATTACCTCACCAACTAGCTTTTCAAATCGTAAAATAGTAGTTGGGAAAAAGGTCTTTAGGACTGTTCTAGACAAAGGTGCTTCAACCTCTATTTTGTCTCTATCTTGTTGGAAAGCCATTGGCTCTCCCGAGCTTGTAAAGTCACCGACAACCCTGAAAGCCTTTGATGGAAGAAGTTTCCAATCCCATGGCCTCATGCCAACCCTTTCAGTGGATCTAGGGGTAAAACTGTTTCCGTTCAGGTGGAAGTAGTGGATGCCTCACTAGACTACAATCTTCTGTTAGGAAGAGATTGGTTTTATTCTATGTCAGTTGTCGCTTCGACGGTGTTTAGAACCCTCTAGTTTCCGCATTTGGGAAGAATTGTGACGATTGATCAACTTGATTTCTACATGCTGGACATTACTAACCCTATGGAAAATAATGTCCCTTTTCTAGGTCAATCCCCTCCTCCTTACCAGTCGATTGGGGTAGGGATGTTGAAGGACTTCGCCCTCATGGGCATGTTTCCATCGATCCCTTCTAGCACAGAAATGACAACAGTTAATATGATATCTTCATTTAGCTATGATCCTAAGGGTAAATAGTTGTTGAGCCATCCTCCCTTATCCCGCATGAAGTAGTTTATGATTCCATCCAATCTATTTTTGATGTTCCAATAGATGATATTCATCCTGTGGCTTCGGATCCTTACCACTTGCCCTACTGGTTAGAACCGTCACTTCCTATTCTGGATTATCTCTCCCAGAATTTTCTGTCGGACGAGTCTATTATCGAGATTATGAATATGAATGAATCAGTATGGGAGGATCACCATCATAGATCACTGTTCCTCCCCAACACCAGTTCGACAGATAATGATTTCATATCTCTCTTGGGTACTGATATTGTCGATATTCTGCAAACACCTGTCTTGTTGCAAGATTCTGAGTTCGAAGGCAATTTATGCAACATTACCAAAATGGCTCCAATCGACATATTGGTCAAGCCTGGAACTATTGAACATGTTCACATAGGGAAAAACTATTCAATATACGAAACTGAAGAGTATCGAGCACTTTTTAAAGAGTTTCCAGACATTTTTTCGTGGTCTTACGAAGAAATGCCTAGGATAGATCCATCTATTGTAGTCCATGAAATCAAAACCTATCCTATAGCCAGACCGGTTAGGTATACATTAAGACAAATCCATCTGCGAAAGGCTGCAGCTATTAAATATGAATTCAAAAAACTTCTAAAGGCATGATTCATCTATCATGTACCCCTAACAGAATGGGTATCGAATATCATTCCTGTGAAGAAAAAGCAGGGAACTCTTCGAGCCTGCATCGATTTCTGATATCTGAATAAATCTTCCCTAAGGACAACTTTCGACTCCACACATCGATCAGATTATCGATAATTGTGCTGGGAGTGTCATCTTCTCATTTATGGATGGATTTTCCAACTACAATCAAATTGAGATATTGCCCATTGATCAACATAAGACGACATATATATGCCCATGGGGAACCTTTGCCTCCAGGAAGTTATCCGTTGGTCTTAAGAATGCTGGGGCCACATTCCAACGCTCTATGTCCTATGCATTTCACAACATTAAGAACATCATGGAGTCATACCTCGATGATCTCCCTGCGTATTCACAACAACGGGAAGACCATCCTCAACATCTTAGAGATATTTTCCTGAGATGCCATCATTATAAAATATGGCTAAACCCACACAAATGTGTTTTTTGTGTTGAGACGAGATGTCTCTTAGGCTTTGTGGTTTCTAAAGATAGTATTCAGATTGATCCATTAAATATTGCTGCAATACTCTCTGTACCTGCCCCTACCAACCTGCTTGAACTCCAAAGTTTGAAAGGGAAGGAAAAATTTCTTCATCATTTTGTTTGTAACTTTGCTGAGAAAACACATGGGTATATGCGTCTCCTTAAGAAGGATACCCCCTTCTTCTAGGATGACCAAGCTCAACGAGCCTTCGATAATCTTAAGCATGCTCTGACCCATTCACCCGTGATACACCCCCTAGATTACTCGAAGGATTTTCTTTTGTATGTTGTTGCCTCTACTACTACTATTGGAATGGTTTTAGCCCAAGAGGACCAGATTGAACTAGAACACGTGATTTATTATGCAAGTAAGAATATTCTCAATTCTAAAACTCGATACTCGCATGTGGAGAAGCTAGCATTGGCTACAGTCATTGCTGTCCAAAAATTTCATCACTACATCCTGCTTCGCACCACTACCGTACTTGCAGACGAAATCCCTATGTACTACATCCTGACTCGTCAGGTGCTAGGGGGAAAATAATCCCAATGGATTGTCATCCTACAGGAGTTTGACCTTGAGTTTGCCAAAGTTACTTTGAAGAAATCATTAGTCTTTGCAGAGCTGATGTGTGACCTTCCTTGTGCTTTAACGGATTCTGAGCCCAGTGATTCATTCCTGGATGAATTTCTGTTCCTAATAAGCACAACTGATCCATGGTATGGAGATTTAATCATTTATCTCCAGACACATCATTTTCAGCCTACTATATCTCATGATGATCATCATCGCATTCATCACCACGTGAAATACTATCTTATCCTCAACGATACATTGTATAGACGTGGTATAGATACCATTGTTTGACGATGCGTCACACATGACGAGGCTGAACATATTCTAAATGATTGCCATTATGGAGCATGTGGCAGTCATCTTTCTGGGATGGCTACAACTCAGAAAATACTTCACGCTGGCTATTTCTGGCCTTCTATTTTTAAATATTGTCACGAGCTGTTAAGAAATGCCCACCTTGTCAACACTTTTATCCAAAAAATTGCACCCACCCCGCTCTGTTACACCCCGTCATTGCCGTTGGCCCTTTCTCCAAGTGGGGTATAGATTTCATGCATTGTAAGCCTACCTCAGCCGGGGGGCATGGTTACATCATTGTAGCTGTGGATTATTTTACTAAGTGGGCTGAGGCTATGCCTACATATGCAGAGGATGGTAAGACTGCTACCCTCTTCCTTTTTAACCATGTAATAGCTAGGTTTGGAGTTCCTCAGTCTACTATCACTGATCATGGATCACATTTCTGGAATCATATGGTGGCAGAGTTAAGTGCTAAGTTGGGTTTTCCCCATGAAAAATCAAATCCCTATTATCCGCAAGCTAATGGTCAAGTTGAGGCCATTAACAAAGTTTTAAAAACCATGCTACGTCAGATGGTTGGAGATCACAAATCCAACTAGTACCAGACTCTCCTCTCCGCTCTTTGGGCTTATAGAACTTCAGTGAAAACAACAACTGGTTTTACACCCTTTTAGTTAGTATACATACTAGAAGCTGTCCTACCTATTCAATGTCAGATTCCATCTTTGAAACTTGCCATTGAACTTCTCCCTAATACTTCTATTGAGGAAGAAATGTTTTTATACTTGACTAACCTTGACGAGACTAGATGAGACACTTCCTTAGTTAATGAGGCACACAAGAAATGTGTCAAGGCACAGTACGATAAATCTGTCGAACCTCATCCTGAATTATGATTAGAGACATGATAAGCTAGGAAAAGGAAAGTTCGAATCAATGTGGTATGGTCCTTTTATCATTTTCAAGGTCTTAGAGAAAGGGGCCTATGAGCTTGTGGATTATGACAGAGTCCCCTTCGGGAAACCTCGCAATGGGTTGTACCTGAAGAGGTACTATGCCTAGATTACTCAAGTACGGTACATTGTATATATGTACATTGTTTGGATTTTCAGTGTATTTGAGTATTTTCATATGGTTTTGAGTTTAATGTCTAGACTATTTATATCATGTTTTGATTATGTAGATTAGATGGATTTTTATGGCTTCACTGATGGTGCTTTCTGCCATACCCTAAACCTTTCTTCAACTACTTGGGTTTTGTATTCCCCTACACACGATATAGTCAGTCCGTGAGCGGTTTGTATTGGACCTGCTACCAACAATATCATTGAGGATGAATCAGTCATAGGTCTTTTGAATGAGGCTGCATCCCGGGACATCCGTGACTTGGTAGTTTTCATGGACTCACAGTTAGTGGTTTGTCATTTGAACCAGGTCTACACCATCAGAAACCCTACACTGCTTCGTCTCTACTGGAGGGTACGTTTATTGGAAAGGTTGTTTGAGGTTATCACTTATAGGCATATCCCTAGGGAAGACAACAAAATTATTGATTCATTGGCAAAATCAAACATGGTTCATCACATTGTAAATAAATAGTAAAAAACATATAAAACTCATGTAAATACATTTTCCATTTGAAACATATAAGCATCGAAAGTAAAAGTTTGTATATATATATATATATATATATATATATATATATATAAGTGTTTATACAAAATTAGGTCACGAGACCTCCTCTAAAGCACTCTAGATTTCAGGCAGCACAAAATCATACAAAATCCTAAAGCTGTATCAACTTTTAGTAATATATCATGTAGAAATATCTAGTGATGCTCATGGTAGCATATCACATCCCGCGCTACTCTAGATAGAAAATGGTCTGGCACTCTTGTCGTGTGCCTCTAATATCGCATCGGGAGATCATAAATGGATGCATCAGGTATATCTAGAGTCAACCTCTCCAGGTTATCCTCCATCTCTCCCATCGTGTCATCGCCTCATTGAACAAAATGAGATCCTGCTTGTCTGTCCAATGGGGAAGATCCTCCAAGTTGTGCTAATCCAACATCTGCATGAAAATTTTTAGGTCTTGTTACTTTACATAAAAAATAAAAAACATTAAAATACAAAAACACAAATTGCCATCTTATAGTTTTGTTTCTTACCCATGTCTCCCCACTGCTCTCCAGGTGGAAGTGGTAGGTCAGGTTCATCCTTGGAATCGGTACCTGCATACGCGTAATCCTCAATCATGAGGATTTGATTGTTTAGGAAGCAGAAACATGGAGCTCCGAACTTCAATTTCCCAAGCAGTGGAAACATGGAGCTCCGAACTTCAATTTCCTTTTTCCTGCTCCTATGCGAGCCATGATCCAGACCCATCTCATCATACGAGGGTCTCTCACCCTCAACTCAGTAAAAACCACCTCCAGCCTCAGATGAGGGACCCACTCAAAGAAAAAACAAGCTAAGATGGAACCATAGCCAAACTATTTTAGCTCTCCCTGCTGAAACTTGGTCAGCTGGTCTTTGAAGACCGGTAATAATGCCTCTACCCAGTTAAAGATAGTAGGTTCCCTAGAATCTTGGTGAGGCCCTTGGCTCCCAGCCAACCTCTGCATGGTAAAAAGGATAGTATGGATAGGATCATCCCTCATTGCCTTGATGGGAATTTTCTTCCCCAAAGTTCTAGTACTAGGAAGACAGTATCGATCGATCAACTCCTGAGTAGTCACATCCCCTCCACAGGAGCCAGTCAGTGAAATCAGGGTTCCCCGTCTTGACAATCTGGTCAAGAAGTAGATATCCTCTACTTCAACAGTCAATATATGAGCTCCTACCTCGAAGTGTTGCTACTTTGGGTTCCACATATGGAGGATATACTCTAGCAATTGCCCATGAGACACCATGCTAGGTGTACGAAATAATTTAAGGAGGCCACAATTTCTCAATGCGGCTATACACCTCGAATCTCTCTCGACAAAGGAATCATCTTCATCATGTTTCCGTTCCTTCCATATAACCATTTTTGACCGCTGAAAATCTTCCAAAAACCATTTATGGGCTAGTTAAAAACATGACCAATCATTAAAATCAATTAAAAACCAATGCTTTCGCACATGCATGTGTTTTTCCCCACTCACATTTGGCACCGCCTGAGTTTTGTTTGCACAGAGTGGTGGCACCGCCTGAGTGTAGCATAGGATGTGTGGTTCTCGTGAGGCACCGCCTATCCCATAAGGGGCAGGGGCGGTGCCCACATTTGGAGATTAGGACTTGCCTAAAATGGCCTAAAACCCCTATAAAATAAAAAAAATATGTTTCAAAATGAAAGGCTAGTGTTTTTTCATTTACCTGGCTCTGACGATGCTCAAATAAGACGGTCGGATCTCCTGGAATCAGTGGATGAAGATCTGGCTCAAATTTGCTCCAAAATGCTCTCACCAAAGGGTAAATAGTAAAATGGTTTAATTTTTACTATTTACAATGACTTTTATATCCATTTTTTAGGGTTTTCTAATGTTATTTTGATATTTTGAAATCATTATTATTACAAAATCCGTTTATATAGTCCACTAAAAGTCATTTTTTGAGAGATTAATGTCATTTTTGAGTCTTGCAGGGATAGAAGTGGAAACAGTAAAGTATATGGGGAGTTTGTTTGTTGGGGTTTTTGTACTTCCATAAAACGGAAAAATCCCCTGAGTGTTCGTTTCGACACTTTTGTCATGCTCTTAGAACTCAGTATCAAAGTTTCGAGTCCTTTTTCGATTCTTTTTTGGCTCATGAAACTTCTCATCGTAAAAAGAAACCTAATGGAGTCTTCTTTAAGCTATTTTCAGACTCCCTAAATATGAAATTATTGTCGAGTACTTGTCTTCTTCATACTCGTAAAATTATTTGAAGAGTCGTCTCTTCGACGATATGTTATCTCTTTTTCAGTTCGAATAGACTATTTACGAAAAAGGACCTTTTGGAGTTTTCTTTCGTCTTCGTTCAGACTCTCTAAATAGAATGATACCGAGTTTTCTTTCATTGGACTCGTTAAACTATACATTGAGAGACCTCTTTTTGGGGACGAACCCCTCCTTTCTCAGGTTCATGAAATATATGGGAATGAACTTATCTTCGGATGAGCTAAAACGAGTGTTTGTTACCCTCTTTGGACTCGTAAAAAAGAAAAGAGGCACTCATCAATCATGATGGGGAAATTAAAAGAAGAGAATCATTTGGCAAATCAAATGGCAATTTTTTGTCACCTTTTAACATGGCACTTATCTGCATATTATTCGGTCAATTGGGTATTCAGTTGACTTACATGTTGATCCACTTTCATGAGTCATGTCACCCCATTGAGTTTTTCAAAAGAATGCATTGTCCACTGTTGTATTATGTGTCTGTATGGTTTAGTCATGCTGCCAAGACTTTTGTCGTGCCACCCAATGTTCAAAGGAAAGAAAGAAGTTTACCCCTGTAGTTGAAATAGCTTTTGTGTCAGTACTTTGAGTCAGTCCTATGGTTACATTATCTACAACATTCTAGAACTTTGTTCTGAGTTTCGTGTCGTCGATGTGGGATTCATCATGGCCCTCCTTCGACGAGACTATTCTTGTCGACATCAGAACATCATCCAGGAAATAGTCTTAGAAACAAATATAGTACCTTAAGATCTGTATGCCTCAATGACATATCCTCTCGCTCTTGACATAGGTTCACATCATTGACCTTTGATCGAAATATTCTGCTGGGTGTTCGACATCAAAACATCTATTCACACTTAGTAGATTTTACTAGGGTACCTTGGGAATCATTGACATTAATGATGATCTCCCTCTCACTTTTTAACGGTTCACATCATTGGATGGTAACCAAGTGGTTTCTACCATGTTTGACGTCAGAACATTGTAATCACATGGATAGAATCGTTCTTTGTGGAAGATGAGACGAAGACCTTGGGTATTTGTTAAGCGCTCATAGCCTTCTCCCCAGGTTGCGATGGAGTATATTGTATGAAGTACCAGCATGGATCCACATTTGTATGGTTGTGGCTATGCTCAAATTTGTGTCTGTATGACATAGATCTACGTTGTATATCTGGTAGCTATTTCCAAGTTTGAGTCCTCTATCACATGGGTCTACGCTGTATTCTAGTAGTCATGATTGTTCATTCATCTCATGGATCTGCCTTGTATTGGTCTTCAGAAATGATGAGGTTACATTAATTCATAAGTCAAAGTATTTACATACTGCAGATTCCTACTCAATGGCACTCTTCGATCAAGCTGGCTCTTACCTCGAAGTGATAACTTTCTCTATCAAATCTCTCGCCTATCATATCCCTCTAGCAGCATGATTTGGGGGGTATTTTGTTACACTCAAATTCTGTCACCAGCATGTGATAGGGTCCCTAACATAAATATTTTCCCTAAAATCCCAAACTTGAAGTGAAACATGTTCTAGATGTTGGTTTTAACACATAAAAACACAGCACCGCTTCTGCCCTTTAGACCAAAGGTGGTACCTTCTTCAACACTGCCTGAATCCAGTTAGCAGTAAGCGGTGGCATTGCCTTTTCCTATTAAGCAAGGTGCAGTTCTACCCAGAACCTCTCTATCATGGTGGACAAGAGCGGTGCCCTTGGTAAAAGTGAAAAAAGGAGGTTTCATGAAGCTTCTAGAACAAGAGCCTCGTGTCTAACCTTATCCCTACTCACCTGGGTCAGTTGAGCTCAAAATCCCTCCTTTGAGGATCTCATGTCCACCTCACCCACCAATTTCTCAACCATTCCTATTCCTTTGAGCCCTATAAATAAAAGCTCATACTCCATGGTTGAGGGAGAGAAGAAAGAAGTAAAGTTATGCTGTTGAATTAACATCCTGGCCTAATCCATTAGAGAGCATAGAGGAGCAAGTTGGAGCTATTGGGGATGAGGTGCTAGTCTTGTGAACGGGTGCATCGACACTAAGGAAAAATGGTTGTAATCTCTATCATTCATTCATTAATGCAAAGTTGGTTTCTTTCCCATATATCTGTTGTACTGATCTCACATATATATTATTGGATTCCTTAGCCACTAATATGAATTTATAGATAGTTCTCTGGTATCTTTGATGTTGTTTCATGTTTGATGTGTTTTTACAGGTCTACAGGTCATTCATCAAATCTTGTATTCCAGGCATCCATAATGTTCATGGAAAGTTCTCAACCTATTTGTTCACTCATTTTTTCTGGATCTGAACCATTCAGACCAGAGGAATAGTTTCTGTCCGTAGAAGGTGCTATGTTCCTGATAGCATGACTCCTTGTTGCTTTCCTTATTTAGGTTAAATTGACTTCTTCCTCTTTTAGTATGGGTGGCTAGTGCTTGATCATCTTCTTTAAGTAGAGCTTCTCTATGGGCTACCACAACAGGATTTGAACCCGAAATCCGACGACAGAATCCAACGACATTCGACGTATTGCACGTATGTGTTGGATAGTAATGATGAAAAGTACTGAGCCTTTTAAATTATTTTAGCGCCTTCAAATTTTCGACACTAGGACATAGGATTTCCGACACTAGGGCTATGTCGTCAGATTTCCAACACTAGGGATATGTCGTCGAATTTCCCGACACTAGGGCGTATGATATTTGATGGAAATATATATATATATATATAAAACCACAACCGCCCGGACACAATATTTCCCCGCAAAACAAAGAACCCAATCAATAATTTCGTAGCGGAGCCAACACAATATACCTCCATATCCGGAGGTCACGTAGAGGAGGTTTGCCAGGGGTCACGTAGAAGAGGTCGCCAGAGGTGCTATCGGAGGTCAAGTGTGTTTACACAGAGGAGGGTTTGTAACGATCAGGGTTTGTAGAGGCAGAGGAGGGTTTGGTTCTCTTCCTCTGAATCGCCCTCTCAGTCATCGATAGTATTGTGGCATGGAAATACATGCACTAAGATTCTTAGGGCATGGAAAGACCAAATACACAACAATAACTCATATACTTTTACTGTTATTATAAAATAGTGCAAGAAGGGCGAGTTCATTGGTGGATTGGCGACTTGGTAACTGGGTGTTTCATCTCTATGGAGGGCATTGAAGATTGACATCATAGTGTTATCATAAATCTGTTTTTGATCAGTGGAAGAGGTTATCTTGCTGGTGGAGTTTCCACAAGTCATATCTGCTGCATTTCTACATTCCCAGGCATGTAAGTAGCCCATATTTCTAAATGTTGATTTTGAGTTTATGCATATCTAGAGAAATGCTCATATTGTATTTTCATTGTATATGTCAGGCCATCCTGAAACATCTCAATCCTTGAGAATTTGTTTGTGAGTGTTTTATTGTATGGTGTATACATGATATATGTTTTATGGGCATAATAATGGAGACTCATGGGATTTGAAATAAATATTAGACACTTACATAAATATTAACACCAAATAAACAACCAGATTTAATGAAAATGGTAGAATGAAGCTACAATAGTAGATACCCAAGTGTTTGAGAAAAAACCAAACCCAAATTTATTCATATAGTGTATTCCAAGGTCAGATTTACTTGCACAGTAAGCTACATCAGTGTGTGAACAGTGTCTGATGAAAGTCCATAACCCAGTTACCAGGCAGTTGGGAAATTTTCTTTGTTTATCTTGGGTTGGGAACTTTACAGTGGTATCAAAGCTTTGTGATATAAGTGTTTAATAAAATATATAAGCCCTAAAATTTATAACTAGTCACACATAAATTCGTCAGATTTAACTTGGGAAATTACACTTTGGGCAACTGCAATTAGGGGGGGTGTTCAGAGAACATAATTCCATCCCTTGAATATCCTATGTTATGTTGATGGCGGTGTTGGCTAATGTACAAGCTATATAATTTTTTGGCTAATATAATTATTTGATCAATTATTTCCCTTTGGTTGGGTGGCTATTGGCAACATCTCACATGGGTTGTGCCTTTCATTGTCTTCTCAGTCTCTCCTTTCCCTATTTTTATTTTTTTATTTTTTATTTCATTTTCCTCTCATCTGCACTTTTTTGTTGAGTCTAGGTCGTGAAATATTTATCTTTATTTTTAGAAGCACAATTTGTCACATTCTACTGCAATGTTGGCTTACATTGTAATTTTCCATTGAACTTTGTCTCTTTTCCATGGTTTTGTTCAAAGGAATTTGAAGCCTGCTTGAGAGATGGGGAGTAGTGAAGTTTAATTTGCTCTATAGAGGGAAAATTAATAATTAGAGTAATGTACAACATTGATTTTGTATATAGTAAATGTAAAATGTATACGACAATGAGCAACGATATTGTCAAAGGGTAAATATAATCTCTAGTTGGTAGATTAAAAGAAAATGAGGGACAGAGTGAGAGAAATGTAAATTGTCTAAAAGTGGACTCACTGTTTTGTTTCATTGTCACTCATTCTCTATTGAGTCTTTCCATGACTAGCATGACTGTATGTATTGCATATGTCCATATGAGAATGTTTTTTTTCTTCGTTTTGAATGCCATTGGAACCATGGAAAAATATCAAAGATTAAGAATCTTTTAAAAAAACTGTAATTTGTGAAATGCAAGATGCTAGCGCAAAATTAAATTGGAACAGATAATTGCAAAGTGACTAGAAGTTCACTTGGATGCTGACTAATTGGTTTCCACTAAGCAAAAAAAAAGTTGTATGAGTTCAACATATAGTTTTAGATAAAATTATAATTATCAAATTTAAATGCTCTTGTAATGATAAAAATACAAAAATTGAACATGAAGAAAGTTTAATTATTGCATTTATCAATTGCAAAAAGGCATTTGAAAACACTTGGAAAATATCCTAATTTGTGTGTAGTTGTGCTAGTATTTAATGTAGTAGAGTTAAACTGTATCAAAAGAAACCATATAAAGCAGCATTTACTAGGAATTTGAGTTGCGATGAATAATACTATGGGAAATGAATATTTCAAAGAACAAGCTTGTTTTTTGACAAAAGAAACTGGGTGTTGTGGTAGAATAGTTTCTAGAATTAGTGATAATCACAAAATTACCTGAGGTGTGGTTACTTGAATGCCATTGAAGTAGAACCAATGTTTTTTACTATGCACAAACATGCATTTGCATCTAGCTTGTCCAATGGCCATGATAGCAATTATACTGAATTTGGAGACTACGATGCATATTTTTTTATTTATTTATTTACAGAAACGGTGTTTGTCATAATCTGGTGAATCCCAAGCATACTTGATTGGTATTAATATTTGATGAACTTCTTTTCATACCAATATGAACTTATAACTCGCCTTAACTCTGTCTTATCTATTTTGAACCTAATATAAGATGAGATTTCCAGATGTGGAAGGTAAGGATCTCTGTAACGGATTTTTGTACATTGTCACAATTTATTTGCAATTTTCTGACAATTACAATACTAATCATAATAGTAGCTTGACAGGCTTAGCTTTTGCAAATTCCAACCAATAATTTATATGTTATGAATATATGACATTAGACTAAGATCAAACATTATAATTCTCAAGTTATGTCCTCTTATATTCTGTATATCAAAGCAGGAATGCAGTTTTGTAGGGGTTGATTTTTCTTGGTTTGTATATGATTGAACTGTTCATTATATTTTTGAATGGCTGTTGTATGATACCTACCATTTTTCAATCCAGCCATACTGCTATAGAAATCAAGAGTTGGTATTTAGATAATCCAGTTACATAAAAATTTTCAAGCATTCATATCTGATTGTATTTCTCATAAATATCATTCCAATTGCAAATTGGTTTCATACATATTGTAATCTTGGCAATGATATACGATACATTGGACTTGTTCAGATATGTATTATTAGAACACATCTCTAGATACCATTATCATTCGAAAATATCTACATATATCATATTCATTAGAAAGCATCTCCAGAAATCAGTATCATTAGAAACAATTCATCTTGTTGTCATTTCATATCAAGTCAATCACCTTAGTTGAAATGTCTCTCCTAACCAAGAAAGAAGGGCTTCTCAAATAAGAATCAAGCCCAATCTCAACATCCTCCCAATTTGATCTGGTCCATTGGGAAATTCCATCACAGGTTTCAGCTCATGCACATCTACTAGGGAGAAAACAAGACTTTATGCTTGGAGGTAAATGGTATCCCGTAGTGGACTGGGCTGAAATTGATCCAGAGCTTGATCCTGATGAAATGGGAAAGATAACTTGTTTGTTTTTGTGTGGATTTGTTTGTACTTGAAAGGCACATTATTGGAGTTTTTTCTTTCTAAATTTGTTATTTGTAGTTATATTTTAGTAGGTTCTGTGCAAACACCTTTGAATTATATTTTGTTTCTTGTTTATGATGCATGCTTTAACACAGATAAAAATTGCATTTATTGGAAATCTTCCAAAATAATGCCAATGAGGAATTCTTAAGAAACCATTTTGAGTCCCTTGGGAAGGTATTGTTTTCCTCATTGTATCAAAATCCTAGGATGAAATATTTATTTTGTTAGCTGTTGTGATAATCGTATATTGAACCAATGTGTAGAATTATGTTATTTACTATTCCCCCAATTTGCTAGTATGGATGCAGTTGGAGAGAGTTGCAATATCTAGAAAGATTAATTTATTGAGAGTATGATTCTAGGGTTGCTTCTAGAGTTGCAACTCTTCAAGAGTGAACAAGGATCCCTTTATTGAGCTAGTAACTCCATTGAAACGTCACTAATTATTCCTCACAAAAATGCTTCAAAAATTTACTTGCATCCTTTAAGCATTTCCTAATGCTACTACAAGCATAGATGCAATGAAATACACAATGGATAGATGAAATTAAGAGTGTGATTGTACGGTTCTTTTGGTTCGCTATCTTCTTGTTGTGGTTATATAATCGTCAAATCCATGCCTTCAAATAGTTGGTAAATGGTAGCATGTATAACTCCATGTCTTCAAATAATTGGTTGTGTATAACCTTCTTTATGTACCCCAGAGGCCGAGCCTACAGAAGTCCGTTGGTTAGGAGCTGTTGATTGGGAGTGTTTGAGGAGACTGTTAATTGTAGTTCTTAGGTAAAAACACTTTTCCTCCAACACTTAAATTTGCCTCTTCTGATGCATTAAGATATCGACCACCTCAGTGTTTTATGAATTGTATTGGTGACCCTAGCTGTGCCTTGAACTTGTTAATGAGAATATGGAAATCTTGTTGTTGTTTATGTATTCCTCATGTTGCTTGAGAATCCTCTTCAAAACTTAAATATAATGTTGAAATTTCCATGATACTTTTTGCAATCCACATTTCCATGACACCTTAGGCAATCCATTACAACTTGGGATGCTCATAATCACCCAATAAAAGCAGAGATGGGAGCTGAGTTGAAGTAGGTGTAGAGCCAATTGAACAAGAGCACAAGAGGATATTGAATTTCTAAATGCAAGTAGATAATATCGATTTCTTTATTTGTAGAACAAGTGCAATGAGATGACACTAAACATTCCCCTAATTATGCATCTACTGGAATAACCTAAGTATACGATTGGTGATCATTCGTTGGACATTAATTTTTTTTCTTATTTTATCTTATAAAAAATTGCGAATATAGTATGCATCATTAGTGAGACTTCTCATTCATGTCACATTCAGAGCAATAGATTTAAGAGCTAAATTCAAAGAATGAAGAATGTGAAGTGTCTGCAATATATATGGATATTTAGCTTCCACATGCATGCAAACATGTATATTATCTGTGATAGTTTGCACAGAAAAGTAAACACCTACATATTCAATAAGTTTAATGGACAACTCATCCATATATTGTGCATCCCTGTATTTTCTAAAACTACCCATTTTCTTTCAAGAAGACTGGTCCATTCAGGTAAGACACCCTGAAATTGACGAGTGTGTGGTGTGTTGTATCTGTATATGCATAAAAAATGATATTGACACTGGATGATGGTCATGATGATTTATTAGGTTTAAGGCTTTTTAGTCACCTTCTTCTTTGCCTTAACCAATAATGTGGTTATAACCTTCTTTAAATTGGGATGCAAATATCCTGTTGGATCATGTTTAACTAGAGCATGGTAGATTTTAATAAACAAATGGGACCATGCAACATTAAATGAATGAAGTTGATAGAAAAAGAACCCATTGATAATATCAATCTCCTCTTGTTTCTTTTGTTGAAAGGTTTTTTCCATTCGACTGCTACTTGAAGTTGGCCTCTTTCTTTGTGGTTGAATTGTAGTTCTACTCCCAAATCTGCTTGATGGCTTCCCCAATAATTGAAGAGGATTCTCTTTTTTCTGTTTCCTACTTGCTGTTGCCACCTTCCCTGAGACAATTGTACCCTTTCTTTGCATTTCATTTTGTTTGGTAGCACTCACCCTTTTACATGGTTGAAGTCCACATTTAGTGCTTGACAGATGGCCCTCAACTTGGAAGTAGGTGCTCTTGTATGTAGTGTTGCACAAATACCATTCCCTACCCCAACAAGCTTTGTCCTAGGCCCTTGTTGTCCTAGTCCTACAGTGGATATTTTTTTTCTTGAGGTTGGTGTCTTGCTATAGCAGGGTTATTTTCAGCATTGAAAGCTGCATGCAGTTGCACTTGCAACAGTACAAAAATAGCACTAGCAAAAATATTAGAGTTGGGAGGAGGGGGAAACACCAACAGTGTCATTTTTCCTTTCCTTTGAATTTTACCAGCTACCTTTGATGATTGAGCTATTATTTCTATGGAATAAATCAAGAAAAATGCTGTTGTTGGAGAAATGCCAAATCTGGTTTGCAAATTTGTCTCCATCAATTGCACAACAAAAAAGTGTGATAGCTCTTTCTCTCTGCTGAGAGGATTCGTGGGTCGGTTTTCCACCCACACGTGTTGCACATGTGCGACACATCTAATGCACATGTTAAACATGTTGGATATGGACTATGGCACAAAGCCCAATGGATGTGTCATGTTTCTTAGATTTTCAACTTGTTTTCTAAGGGGATATCTAAATTGTAATGTTGGTCTCACCCTGGACCTAGCAGAACTTTCTCTACCTAAAGCTGAAGTCGCTAGTTTCAACCAACCAATTTTCAAGGTACATTGAGTTGGTCAGGTCCAATGTCAGAGCATGACTGCATACTTTTGTTACCATCTGGATAGTTTCAGAACATAACAATTAGTCTATATCATGATTTGGGGTTGCTGAAGTTGCAGAATTGCTCAAATCGAAATTTTCAGACTGGATTTTGATCAGATTTAGGGGGAAATTGGCTAGAATAACAAGTCTATTTGATGTCCCATTATCCCACACTGCATTCTTTTCATTTGCCAGGCGTTTAGTGTGTTTCTTTGAATAGACTGCGTTTAGTGTTTTCTTTGAATATACTGTGTTTTGTGTTTTCTTTGAATAGACTGCATACGTTCATGGAGACATAGAAGTATTGGTTTTCCTTCACTAGATTGCATACATTCATGGGGCCATTATTATAGCTGATTTTACCACACCAGGTGAATCACACTTGTATGGCCTTCCCCTGTCCCTCTGTAGACTCCTTAGACCCCTTGGACCATTTTTTGTATTTTGATGTTTCCTAGACCATCCCTAAAAACATGTGAAAATTGCTATACGTGACTTTTAAACCCCTTATCACGTATATACGCGGGTTTGACCTCTAAAACCGCGTACATCGGGATGTGTACAAAAATACAAATCCTTTTGGAGTTTTCCTTGACATGGATCCGACTCACTTGTCTCCTGGCCTTCCATATGCCTGGAGATCACTCGGATTCAACCTTTCATTAACCCATTGAAAAGCTATATAAGGAACCCTTTGGATACATTGAAGGCATAAGAGAATTGAGAGCAAAGAAACTATAGTCCATTGTTGCTGGAACTTGTGCTTGAGTCTGCATCCCTTTGTCCCTTGGAGCACTTTGGTGTTCTTCCCAAGCTTTCCTTTTGCTTGTGAGCTTGATATCGAGAGATGGAGGATTGAGGTGGTGGAGGCCCAAGTGGGGGATTCAGTTTCTCTGATTCGTAGACGTGCCGACAGAGGTTTTATTCATTGTGATCTCTGATTTTATATTAACAGATATATATTTTCCTATCCAATAATGTATGTTTGAATGATTATTTTATCCATGGATGATTTCAAATGCTTATATGTTGTTGATTATATATGCTGGAGTAGATCTAACACCAATTAATATAGTATGCTTGTCTTGTTTACTTGTTGTTGAGGAAGTGATTCATCAATTCAAGCTGAAGTTGGAAAGCTCAACGGGGATCTACTTCAATCGTCCGGAATAAGGTACGAGGTTTGATCCTTTAGTGTTAGATATTTGATTTCTCTTGCATATTGGAAAGGATTGATTTCTGGAGTTAAGATGTCTGTTGTGGTACCCCAAGCCATAGGAATTTCTCTCCGTAATAGAATTGGCGACTCCGCTGGGGAGTTCCTAGTAGTTGTCCTTTGGGGGTTTCTATCGGCATTCAATGACTTTGAATTGCTCTTTTTTGTCTCTATTTCTGTGTCGGGTCTGGGGGCATGTTATCCTGGTAGTGTCTGATTGGTGTGAAGTTGGTCTTAGCTTGTCTGTTTGCCTTTATTTTTATGTACTTTTCTTCCTGTACGCGAGTTTTTAACTCACAGTCACATATATACGCGGGTTTCACTGTTATATCAGCGTACACATGCGGGTTTACTGCGAACAGTCGCGTATGCCCTTATTTTTGCCTTATAGAGGAAGATTGATTGTTGCTGGGTGAATTTTGATGATTGCTGAGTCTCCTTTGATACTGCTAGATTCTGTATACACCTCTGTTTCTAACCAGAGATGTTTTTTTTAGGGTAAAATTTCTTTTTTGAAGAATGTTCTTGTCATTGCATTTTCGATTTTTTGTTTTGGGATTAGTGCATTAGATTTATTTTACCTTAGTACTTTGCTTGAGTTCTGCTTGATTGTGCTTGCAGAGTCTAGGGGTTGTAGAACCATTCTTTTGCTTTAGTATCTCACTTTTATTTCAAAAAATCCAAAAATATTTGATTATGATTATGCATTGCATCTTGCATTTTGCATAGTACTTGCACTAGATTTGCTTTGAAGTATTAGTCAGGATTTCATATAGGAAAGCTTGCATTTATCATTTGAAGAAAATTGTGCATTTCACGTAGTAGCATACCCTGTTTTTCATGGACACAATGCATTTGCATTGATTCTTAGGTGTGCATTTTGCTTCATGTTGCATCATAACACCATTGGTTGCATGGTCATCTACCTTTTTTGAGTAATAAAGCCAATTAAAATCAATGCTTAATTAAAATGAACTACACTATTTTATTTGATAAGGTTCACCAACAAGATTAGGTTTTAGGGTCTTGGAATAGTTCATTGTGAGTAAATTCTCCAAGACCACTAAACAAAAACATGTATGTGTCTGTCCAGGTGAGAGTGTGAAATTCCTTGGTATAATTAGTGTTTCTCAGGATCCTCCTCTCAAAAGGGAGTTAAGCACAAGGCAGTGTGAGCGGTTATTGATTGGGATGACCCCTAGTCATAAATTAGTAGCACCGGAGATATTTGCAGGATTGTATTCATATCTGGGGGCTCTTTCGAGAGTTTCGGGATTTGCTACCCTTCCCATATGGTCAATCCCGCCTGCGACTGTCCGCCTGAGCATTGATTATATTGAGGTGACCTTAGTTTCCTTACCTAGGATATCGAGGGGGTACTCTGCAGGGGTTATTTTGTGAGTGTCCCTGCCAGGTTGGGGTCGGACAACACAGTCGCTTTACGCGTTGAAGCTAAGGGCCAAAATAATTGGTTACATACCTCCGCTTGTTGTGTATGGAAGTCTCAAGCCTCTCCTAGGCGAGACATACCTACTTCATTTGGGAGCTCATTTATCCTACCCTTGATTACTTGTGTTTGGATTTATATTTTATTAGTGTATGCTCTATGCACGTTAGCTGGCCTAGGGTTTGCGTAGTTAGAGAGTCTTTTTACATTTTTTGAGTCATTGTGGATTCGGGTGCAGCTCCTCGCCGTTCTCGTCGTTTAGCCCAAATTTCTCCTTCTACATCTCCTCCTCCTTTGGGAGAGAGAGATAGACAGTCTAGGCAGACTACTTTGCACATTGATTCACACACGATGGGAGACCATGAAGAAGGTATTCCTGAACCACCTTCTCCCATTCAAGTGGAAGATGGGGAGTTCACTCCTACATATGATCCTTCACCTGATATGATTGAGTTAGGCCCTGTAATTTCCAAGATAGGTACTTTTCATGATAGACCTACTTACTCTAGTGTTGATCCCCCATTGACACATCACCAGTATGGCATGCTGGAAGATGAGACTTATTATGAACCCGTAAGCACTAGTTATGGTAGTTATGGTATGTCTGGTATGCCCACACATTATTTGGAATTTCATGTCGAGTTGGAGTTTGAGCCTAACACTATGCTTGGGGGCACTCTTATTCCTTACCATGTGGAGAGGTTTGGGAGCACAAGTCACATTGCACCTTCCGTCCCGGCGGTGGAAGCTACATCACATATTCCTCCTAGACCCAGGGTTAGTAATCCTATTAGGATACTAGATCCAAGAAGAGTGACTATAGGGAACACCATGTACATAGTTTCATAGATCCCTTCATCCTCGGTTCCTTGTTCTTTGAATGTTCACCCTCCACCTCATTCATGTAGTCCTTTGGGTCGGAATGTTGCTATGAGTCATGTCCGTATTGTTGTTACTCAACCAGTTGTGTCTTAGGTTCAAGTACCGCTCATTGTTTCAGGAGGTCATGTTCATACTTCTAGAGGTCATGTTACTACTTCACCTTATGGGTACGGGTATCAACAACCCACTTACTCTCCAAATTATGGCTTTGTAGCCCTGAATAGTCAAGGTACACCACATTATGGTGCTTCCATGCCACCCTACATGGGTCAAATGGGAGGAGGGCACTGTGGTCAAGGCCATGGTGGTTATGGTAATCAGACCTATGTGAATCAAAAATATCAGGGAGCGGTGCATTGACCTACTCATCCTAGGCTCCCTTTCCTCACAACGCTAAATATTCCTGACTTGTCGAGATTGATGAACGATCCTGTATCTCATGACCTAGCTTGGCCGGATGTCCCTACTAAGCTTCCCTCAGACATACCCAAATTCGAGGGCAAATCGGGAGAGGATCCGTGCGAATATGTTACTACCTTTCACCTATGGTGCTCTTCAAATTCCTCACACCAAGATTCGATCTGTTTAAGGCTATTTCAATGCACCCTTATAGGGCCTACTGCGAAATGGTATATAGAGTTACCTAGGGGGGCATTTGCTTTGTTCGATGACCTAGAGATGACTTTTCTTAACCACTTCTAGCTACCAGTGTGTTACGACATTGGTGCAGAAATCTTGTCAACATTTCGGTAGGATAAAGCCACACATATCTCGAACCATATCCAAGAGTGGTGTAGACGGAAGAGGTTGATTAAAGCCTTTATACCACCGGAATTCCTCCTTGAATGGTTCCTTAAGTCGTTATTGCCTTATATAGCGAAGGATGTTTCTACATCCGGAGTGCAAAATGAGGAACAATCCATTTTAGGGTGCAGGAACTGGATTTGATTTATGCTCAATTCGGTTTGTTATATGAGATCATTCCCAATGCTTCACGTTCTAGTTTCGACCCCAAAGTTAAACCTGGACCACATGCCGATGGCATTGTTGGTTGTGCAAGTTCTAAACTTGCGGATTCGGTTGTGAAATAGGTCAATCAATTTTTAATCAACCAATCTGCTTTGGGACAAGCCATGGCTTCATCTCAACCCACCTAAATGGCGAGTATGCTTTCGGTGGAATCGTCGGACCAAAAGGGTAACCAGCAACCCAGAAGGAATAAAAAGAAGGGTAAGAACAATTGTAAGGGTGGGAATAGGAATGAAAATGCTAATACTAATTACAAGAATTCCCAAAATGCTGGAGGGGACAAGCAATCTAAAAGTAAGGTTAAGTTTCCTTGCAAGTTGTGTAAGGACAATCACCTCACTTACTTGTCCTTGTATCAATGAAGCCTCGAGATTCTTAGCACAAGGCCCAGCTGTGCTGACTAACCCTTTGCCTCACAATCAAAACATGAACTCGAGGACCCATGATCAATCTAGTGGTGATCAAGATCCACCAGAGGGTAGTGGTCATGGTTGCATTAACATGGTGTGTGCTACAAAGGTTGTGACCCGTGCAAAGGACTATGGTTCATCACAACCCAACCCAGGAAAGGAACCTGATCCACCGTGGACTCCTTTGCGTATTGAAAAACCTATGGATAAACCTGAAGTTGCACCTCGCATTCCTAAGGGAGTCCTTAAGCATTCGGGGCACAATCCTAATGCCCAAGACGCCCAGAACTATTCTGTTGTCGAGGATTTGGGCCACACTCCTTGTGCGATGTCTGCACTAGAAGTACTTCAGAGTTGTCCTTCGCAAAGGAAGGATTTGCTTTCTGCCCTTGGTGTGAATGATGATAATTCTTCCTCTATGATTAAATTTGAAACCGCAGGACTCCAGCCTCGCTTTCCTTACTATGTGTCTCTTTTAATTCATGTAGAATGTCTTAACATGACCGTCAAGCGCACTGTGATTGACGAAGGTGCTACTGCTTCTGTGATGTCTTTATCATGTTGGAAGGGTTTAGGTTCCCCTGAGTTGTCTAAATCTGCTACCATGTTGACTGTGTTTTATGGGAGATCATTTAGGCTGCACGGGATCCTTCCTTCCCTTAAGGTCTGTTTGGGAGGGAAGACCGTTGCGATAGAGGTCGAGGTGGTTGATGCACCCCTTGACTACAATCTCTTGCTGGGTAGGAATTGGATGTATAGTATGCAAGCCATAGATTCTTCACTATTTTGTGTTGTATGCTTTCCATTTGATGGGAATATAGTTACGATTGATCAAACTTCATACAAGAATCTGTCGGTTACCGCATCTTCTGGACCTTCGGTCCCGATTGTAGAGCACTCTCAGCCGACAACTGGGAGTGTGGGTGTGGGCATTTATCCATCCCTTATGGGAAGCTTTAGTAGCCCTGCACCTGTCCTTATGTTAGGGTCTAGTTTCGGTAAGGCTTCGACATCTGTGAGATCGGTGTCTTTTCACACGAGTCATATGGAAGATCCTTGGATTCTTCCTACACCGAATACTTTGAGTGGGCCCATCGTGATGGATGTGCCGTTTCCTGCAACTATGGTAGCTTATCAAGCTAATATTGGGTGTGTTGCAGAGCCTAGTCCTTCCTCTTCACGGATGGAGGAGGAGGACCCATGTGTGCTGCCTGCATGGGCAGTTCAGTCTTTTCACGCACATGACTTCCTTGATAGTGTTTTTCCTTCAGACAAAGTGATTATTGAGGCCATGTCAGGGGTTGAGCCACCTTGGGAAGAGTTGCATCATAGATCTTATTTTCTTCCCGAGCTTGACCTCTTGGAGCATGAGGACTTTAGGGAGGTTCTTAGTGAGAGAATTGGTAGTCCCATGGTTCCATTAAGCTCTCCTAGTTCGATGGCTAATGGGAACATGGTGAATATATCTCTTACCATTCCTGTCAATATCTCTCATGATCCTGGCAAGATAGAGAATGTCTATATTGGGGCAGATTGTTCCCATGCTAAGATTCAAGAATACAGCGAGATTTTTAAAGAATTTTTTGATATCTTCACTTGGTCTTACGATGAAATGCCAGGTATCGACCCTCACATTGTTGAACACGAGATTAAAACTTATCCCAATGCTAAGCCTGTTCGACAATGCTTGCATGCAATGAATCCTAGGAAAGCACTCGCGATTAAGGTAGAGATAGATAAACTATTGAAAGCCGGTTTTATCTATCTTGTTCCCTTGACAGAGTGGGTTTAAAACCCCATTCTAGTTGATAAGAAGCAGGGAGTGATCCACATATGTACCGATTTCCGTGACTTGAATCGTGCCTGTCCTAAACATAATTTCCCCACACCATTTATAGATCAAATCTTGGATGAATGTGCGGGTAGCGAGGTATTTTCTTTTATGGATGGCTTTTTGGATACAATCAGATACAAATTAAGCCCGAGGACCAACATAGACTGCATTTATTTGTCCTTGGGGAACCTTTGCATATCGAAAAATGCCTTTTGGCATTAAGAACGCCGGAGCTACTTTTCAGCGGGCTATGACCTTGATCTTCCATGATCTCAAATCGATTATCGAAGTGTTTTTGGATGACCTTACTGCTCATTCTCATATAAGAATGCGTCATTCCTATCATTTGAGATTAGTATTCGAAAGGTGCCGCCATTATTTGGTCAGGTTAAATCCTCACAAGTGCATCTTTTGTGTGAAGCCTGGTCGCTTATTAGGATTCATTGTTTCCAAAGAGGGTATAAGAGTCGACCCTTTGAAGGTTGAGGCAATACTTCAGTTGTCTCCCTCGAAAAACATTAGACATCTTCAATGTTTACAAGGCATGGCAAAATTCTTACAGAGATTCGTTGTCAATTTTGCCAATTTGACTAGAGGATTTATGCGTCTTTTGAAGAAGGGCACCACCTTTTGTTGGGATGAGCGAGCCCAGGAGTCCTTTGATGCGCTCAAGCAAGCCCTAGCATCGGCCCCGGTGATGAGTCCCCTAGACTATAGCCGTGATTTTCTACTTTATGTGGCCTCATCCATGGAGATGATTGGTATGGTTTTGGTTCAAGAGGATGAGGAGCTCCAAGAGAATGTCATATACTATTTGAGCCGGAATCTTATTAACGCGGAGATCCATTATTCCCATGTTGAGAATCTTGCCTTAGCTACCGTACATGCGGTTCAATAGTTGAGACATTATATTCTCCTTCGCCAGACCTTGGTTGTAGCCCATGTCAATCCATTTCAATTCATCCTCACTCGAAGGATGATTGGGGGAAAGTATAATAAATGGATTGTCATCTTGCAAGAATTCGATCTCGAGTTTGTTTCGGCAGAATCAAAGAAATTGTTAATTTTTGTGGAGCTTATATCAAATTTCCCAAGCGAAGCCGAGGAGTTGGTTTGTGAAGATACGTTTATCAATGAACACATCTTCTTAACCTCAAATTTAGACCCATGGTATGGGGATATTATTATATATTTACAAACATTGAAGGTACCTACTCACCTCTCACGAGATGAACGATGACGATTACGTCACATATCCAAGAATTACCTCATAGTGGATAACACTTTGTACCGCCATGGGGTAAATTCCATTTTACGTTGTTGTTTAACTCATGAGGAGGCTGAGCTTGTGTTGAATGATTTCCACGGAGGGGTGTGTGGTGGTCATTTATTTGGGCTTTCTACAGCCCAAAAAATCTTGAGAGTGGGTTATTTCTGGCTGTTGATCTTTAAAGATTGTGTAGATGCGGTCAATAAGTGCCACCCTTGCTAGATGTTCACACGGAGTATGCGCTCGTGACCTACCCCGTTACATCCCATCATCACCGCCAGTCCCTTCACTAAGTGGGGGCTTGATTTTATGGATTACAACCCAGCTTCAGCTGGGGGGCATCATCATATCATAGTGGCTGTTGACTACTTCACAAAATGGGCTGAGGCTATGCCTACAGTTAAATCCAATGGTGAGACAGCTGCACACTTCGTATTCAACCAGATTATTACTCGGTTCGGTATTCTGAAAGATCTTGTCACTGACCATGGCTCGCACTTTCAGAATCGTATGATGGAAGAGTTGGCATCAAAGTTAGGCTATAAGCAAGAGCATTCCTCCTCTTACTACCCTCAAGTGAATGGACAGGTAGAAGCGGTGAAAAAATCACTCAAATCCATTCTCTAATGAACCATCACACAAAGAAAGACGAATTGGTACATCATGTTATATCCTACTTTGTGGGCTTATAGAACCGCTGTTAAGACTACCATGGGTTTTTCTCCATATCAACTTGTACATGGAGTGGAGTCGGTATTGCCGGTTGAGTGCGAGATTCCTTCATTGAAGCTAGCCATAGAGCTCTTACCAGACACTTCCCTGTTGAAGGAGAGTTTGGTCCACCTAGAGCAACTTGATGAGCAGCGCTGAGATGCCTTGGTGGCTCTAGAAGTGAATAAGCATCGCGTTAAGGTCCAGTATGATAAGTCTGTCTATCCAAGGAGGTTTAGTGAGGGAGACTTGGTCCTTTTGTGGGATCAACCGAAAGAACCCTTAGGGGCATGAAAGTTTAACCCCATGTGGCATGGTCCTTACATCGTTAAATGTGTGTTAGAGAAGGGTGCTTATGAATTAGTGGATTATGAGGGAACGGCCTTGGCGGAGCCTAGAAATGAGCTCTATCTCAAAAAGTACTATGCATGATTCTAAGCCAAGGCTGGTTATTGTATATTATTGTACAGTTTTGCATAGGTAGGTCTTTTTCTTATGGTGATCGGGTTTGTGATTAGTTTCCGTTTCTTTTGGCATATGTCAATGGAACCTTCCACCTTCATAGGATTTGTGGATGGTGCGAGCCGTCACACTCAACACTCAGCCTCTACTGCTTGGGTGATTTATACTCCTATGGGTCAGGTGTTGTCTTCAAAAGGCGTATGTTTATAGCAATATTCGAACAATGTTGCTGAGTATAGTGCTGTTATTGAACTTCTACGGGATGCCATTTCACATGGTGTTCTCTCTCTTGAGGTACGACTTGATTCATAGTTAGTAGAGTCACAGCTTAATGGTTTGTACCATGTTAGAGATTCGATATTATTAAGAAGAATCTTACATGTGAGATTGTTAGAATAGCAATTTGTCAATATAACATGCATACATGTTCCAAGAATTAATAATCAAGTTGCTGACTCATATGCTAACTATGTGTTAGATTGGCATTTGTTTCATACACAATAAGCTCATCACAAACATAAATTTTTACACATGTAAATAAATAAATCTATCATCATAAAAGTTTTTATAAACATCCAAAATGTGGTAAAACATAGTGTCATAATAAAAAAATGGGGATCTCGAGCCACCAAAATATAAATACACAGTAGTACAAAACGTATCACTCCCAGGTATCTAAGCCTGTGGAGGAGGAGGGGGGTTGTGATCGTGGAACGTCACTACGAATCTAGATAGCCGTCGAAATAGCCACACCCATGCTCATGGTACACCCACCACTTGGCGCTGCATGGCCTTAGGCAAGTCTTCGACTTGTGCCATGGGTACTCTGTGTGTCAGTCTCACGAAGTTGGTATGAATGCTTTGGAGCATCCGCTCCGCATCCACACTCGTGATATCATCTCCTCTTCCCCTCTGTCTATGACGAGAGAAGCCTTCAGGCCATCATGGTCCCACATCTGCATACATATGGTAGATGTCACTATGTATTGTCACCCAAAAAAATGTCTTTTGATTCCACATAATTAGAAAACACAAAAAAAAATTAAACAACTCAAAATTTTTAAAAAGAGGGTCGAGATTCATTACCAATGTCACTGTATGCTGATCCTAGTGGTAGCAGCATGTCTGGGTCTCCTTGGAAATATATCCCCACATAGGGGTAGTCATCAATGGAAACTATTTGTCGTCGCCACCATGGAAAGAAATCAACTCAATAGGGGTTGGACACCCTACCTCCACCCAATCTGCGCATCGCATCCGCCCAAGGCCGTTGGGTTGGATATCGAACCTCGTGTAGAGGAACGTCAACTCTAGGGCTCAATATCGGAACACACTCAAAGAAAAACGTGCTTAGTATGCTGTTGAAACCAAAGTTTTGCACTTTGCCCATCTTGCACTCACTGAGCTGGTGTTTCATGTTTCCCAGTAGCGCAGTGCTCCAATCGTACACAGTGAGTCTCATGCACTCCATTGCATAGAACATCAGAGGCTGCGAGGCCTGGTGGAGTGAAGCTAAGCCTGCTATCCTGCCCAATGTCAGTAGGATGACCTTTAGGCCCAGTACCTGTATGGATTTAGTTGGGATCTGACTCCCCACCTTCTCTATGTCCAGATAGTAGTACACTACAATGTACGCATCTATAGTCAGGCCACCTCTAGGCCCACGAGAGTGTAGGTTCACCACTTCTCCCCATCGGGAAAGTCCAGTAATAAAATATATGTCCTCCACTTCTATGGTGGGGGACATCCCGTATATCTGGAACGACTTTGAGTTTGGATCCCAGTAGTACACTAACATCTGCAACAGTCTTGGTTTGGCTCTTAAGCCACCAAGACACCAAAATTTGTAAAGTCTGCATGCACGTAACGCTTGTTGAGCCATTAGATCTGCCCTTACTGCCTCTTCTACATCACCATGTTCACGTTGTCTCCATTATAGGACCATCCTGCACATAAAATTTGAGTTTGATCCATCAGAACACTTAAAAATCATTGAGCACGGCCCCATATGCGACTGTTTGCTAAACAACCATGTATGTACGCGACTTTGAGGGCATTTTCCGCGTATATCTAGCCCTATACGCAAAAAAACCCTCTATTTCCACGTGGGCCGTGGCACACATTTAAGATGGGCCTAGAATCCTAAATACACCATGGAAATTGATAAAATTTTCATCAAAATGAAAGAGTAGAGCGTGGGTAAGTACTTGGAAAAAACAGTAGTGGATTCCTCCGGCTGGATCTCCTGGAATTCATTGTGGAAGTTCTGAGCTCAATTGGGTAAAAAATTCAAATTTTATATAATGTTTTGAATTTTTTACTATTTATAGAAATTTTTCAAATTTTTGAAAATTTTTACCCCCTTTTCTATAGTTTGGACCGTTTCTAATCCTTTTGGACCATTTTTGGACTAATTTATGATGCAGGAGACCTTTTTGAGTGCCGTTTCGGCCATTGGATTGAACCATTCGTGCCGATTTCATGTATCATGTCTAAATTGGCATATAGGTTAGGTTTCATCACTATTTTCATTTTGCATGACCTTATGACCATTTCATTATAGCCTTAGGTACGAACCCATTCGACTATGTCACGAAACCTTCTTGCTACTTTAGAAGTGGCATTATGTGAATGGTAGAGATTGACCTTACATGGGTACCCTAGTTAGTGCCCTATTTGCATTTGGTGCCCATGCCGACATTTTTTCCCTTAGGCTGTGGGAGTCCATTGTATAGTATTGCCATGACATTTCGCAAGAGCCTCATACTCCTCTTGATCTTTTGCTGGGCTATTTCCCTTAGGACTCCCTTATGTCAAGTTGTAATTGCATTATCATGAGCTTTTACTGCCTTATTGAGCCTTACGCTGGCTTCCCTGACATTGAGTTTCAGCCATATAGCCCAAGCTTGTCTCATGTATAGCCATGCAAAGCCATTTTATATATCCTTTGCAGCTTGATTCCCTATTTTTACCGAGAGGGGACTTTCCCCCGAGTGTCTCTATCCTACACATATATCCTTGCATTGAGCATAGGTATGTTCCACTGCTTGGAACTAGTTTGTTTGCCCATTATGACACCCATCTCCTCCTAGTCTGTAACTATAAAGTAGTTTTATTCTTTTTCAAGCTTTTTAAATATTTGAAAAAGTCCAAAAAAACTAAAAAACCAAAAATCCGGACAAGGAAAGATGTTATCTTTTGGTAGCTGTCAAGTCGTGTCACCTTCGAATAGAGCACTGTATATCACATCCGTTGGTTGGGTTTATAGTTTGACTTTAGGAGCTGTACTCATTTATCTAAGTTTATCTCCACTAACTGGTTAAGCTTCTAGTCCCCATGGAGCCTTTGTCGATGCCTCTTGTGTCGTAGAGATGTCCCAGTTTTGTATATCGAGTCTATGCTACCTTTATTCAGTCACCATTTTCCATTATGCTATTGTTCGAAGGAAGTTGAAACCTGAGTTGGCCATTCCTCAGTTATATTGACTTTGCATGTTGGCCATTCCCGTTACAGTTACTGGTTCGTGCACCTTATGGTCGAGTCCTTCCACATTATATAGCTTTGCTGAGTACCTCATGTTGGATGATGGGGGATGCCTTAATGCCCTCCTTCCAGCAGATTTCATCCCATCGACTTCAGATCATTTACTCTGGGATTGGAATCTAGATTCATTTTTGAGTTCCTTGAGACTTGCAGTAATCAGTGGCAGGTTCTCTCGCCATCGACATTTTTTGGGAATACATCAATGTCCCCTGATAGATGGATCCTCTCAAGTGTTCAACCTCAACACATTTATTCACAGTTGTTAGTTTTCACTCTAGTACCTTGATTCCTATTATCATTATTGGTGGGTGATCTCGCATCTGTTAACGGTATACATCAATGACCGGTAATCAGATGATGGACTACTATGTTCAACCTAGACACCTCTATTCACATAGTAGGACTTGTACTCGTAGGGGTTTGTGTAGAAGACCTTCCAGATTGGTGGCATCTCTTATATGCTACCTGCTTGATCGTGCCAGTGTTCATGAGATTTCAGCTCTCGTGACTTGATTCCAGTATGTGTCATACATTTCCAGCTATTATGGAGATCTTCATCCATTGTATATCTTCAGCCATTATGTAGATCATGATCCTTTGTATATCTTCATCATGGAGACTGTGATTTATGTATAATGTACATGGAGATGACCATTTATGTCATATTTTGTATCATGCCTATTCATGGCCATTGTACTCTTATGTATCCGGGACTGCTATATGTATTTGCAATTATGTGCAGAGTTGTATCATTGTACTATGCTGATTGGGTGGCTGGTCTTCCATTTGGCATTCTTCATCACTCCACTTCTGGGATGGACTTATAATGTATTTCATCCATCGTATGACCCCTCTAACCTCAGACATTAGGGGGCATCTGTTATAACTGATTTTACCACACCAGGTGAATCACACTTGTATGGCCTTCCCCTGTCCCTCTGCAGACTCCTTAGACCCCTTGGACCATTTTTTGTCCTTTGATGTTTCCTAGACCATCCCTAAAAACATGTGAAAATTGCTATACGCGACTTTTAAACCCCTTATCACGTATATACGTGGGTTTGAACGCTAAAACCGCGTACATCGAGATGTGTACAAAAATCCAAATCCTTTTGGAGTTTTCCTTGACATGGATCCGACTCACTTGTCTCTTGGCCTTCCATATGCCTGGAGATCGCTTGGATTCGACCTTTCATTACCCCATTGAAAAGCTATATAAGTAACCCTTTGGATACATTGAAGGCATAAGAGAATTGAGAGCAAAGAAACTATAGTCCATTGTTGCTGGAACTTGTGCTTGAGTCTGCATCCCTTTGTCCCTTGGAGCACTTTGGTGTTCTTCCCAAGCTTTCCTTTTGCTTGTGAGGTTGCTATCGAGAGATGGAGGATTGAGGTGGTGGAGGCCCAAGTGGGGGATTCAGTTTCTCTGATTCGCAGATGTGCTGACAGAGGTTGTATTCATTGTGATCTCTGATTTTATATTAATAGAAATATCTTTTCCTGTCCAATAATGTATGTTTGAATGAATATTTTATCCATGGATGATTTCAAATGCTTATATGTTGTTGATTATATATGCTAGAGTAGATCTAACACCAATATATATAGTATGCTTGTCTTTTTTACTTGTTGTTGAGGAAGTGATTCATCAATTCAAGCTGAATTTGGAAAGCTCAACGAGGATCTACTTCAACCGTTCGGAATAAGGTACGAGGTCTGATCCTTTAGTGTTAGATATTTGATTTCTCTTGCATATTGGAAAGGATTGATTTCTGGAGTCAAGCTGTCTATTGTGGTACCCCAAGCCATAGGAATTTTTCTTCGTAACAGCCATACAAGTATAATTTAACCTGCTTTGATACCCTATGGTAAGTTGAGGATCACATCATTACTTTCTAGCCAATTTAGTAGACTTAATTAGATATACAATGGATGAGGCTATTTGAGATTTTATATTGTATCTCTCACATATTACAACACTCGCCTTATATAATTGACATTATCACAAATCTATTATGGTGGTTTAACATCCGAACATCTGCAATAATAGGAAGTCACATTTTGGTTGCATGTCATTAACATTAATCATAATATAATTAGATAATACAAGTCTTTAAGTGGTACAAAATACAAACCAACAATCAAATCTTGAATATAGTTGTTTGGTCCAACAACATCACTGATAGTGAGACTTATACTAAAGCAGTGCAATATTCACATTCAGTATCTTTTTTCATGAAAACTATGTGATTTTTTTTGTTTTTTGTTTTTTTTTGCGCTCTTTTGGAGAAAACTATCAATAGATGGTGAAGGCGTGGTAGGTTATTGATATAGTTTGGAATATAGCATGTAATAGACATAGTCAGATTGGAAGCTACACTTGATTAGGATTCACTCAGCTGAGTAGTCGTGTTTATGAGGATTATGATGCAATTGTTTTTCCATGCCTATGTAGACCACTGTAATTGGACCATCATGAGAATTGTAGGGTTAGAATCCACTTAGGCCCAAGACCATTGATTCCCAATAGTTTCCTTGCAAAAATGAGTTTACTTCTCATAGCGGTTAGGTGAGCTACAGTTTGTGAATACTTGTTTTTGTGCTTCTAGTTTGAAATACTCTCTTTATTTAAAATAGCTTGCAAGCAATGACATTTTCAGGATAGATTCTAATTTGGTACAATTTTTTGTAATTTGATTTTTTTGCAGGAACTCTTCTAGGGTACTGGATTGAACTTGCATCAAGGAGTTTTGGGGCTAGGTTTAAAGTCTCACTTATTGGGTTGAAGGCTTTTTTTTTGAAGACAATCACATGTAATTTTTTCTGGTTACTAGTTCATATGCATTGTCTTTTAATTTTAATGTATGGTTGTCACAAGATAATTTACCTTGATGATGCCCAAACAAGTGTTGGTTAGCAGCTTTATAAATCTGGTAAACTGCACACAAGTTGTTGAGAAGAAAATTTGTCGACTTCATACATTCCAGTACATTTTCTTTGGTGGGTTTAAGAAAATGGTCTTTTTTTTGGATAGATATATGCCCATTGGCAGTACAAATGTTTTTAGTGGTCTTCTATATGCGGTTCCGTGCTAGTTACCACTGAAATCAACCATAGTAGGTAGGATACAAACTAAACATTACTATTCAAGGATTAATTAATTAGGTTCCTATGCTGAGAATTTTGCATTAAAAGTTTTTAATTTTTACTATGTTTTGTTCTAACTATTATATATTTTAGATAGCATACGAACTAAAGGTTACTATTCAAGGATTAATTAATTAGGTTTCTATGTGAGTATTTTGCATTGAAAGTTACTAAATTTTACTATGTTTTGTTCTAACCGGTATATTTTAGAATAAATTCAGACACTTGGCCGATAGACTAGAAACAAAGAGATTTTGTTTCAGGAGTTTGTAATTTCTAGAGTCTTGAAAATACACCATAGAATGTTACAATACTAGGTAGTAATTTACCATATTGACTGCATGAGCCAATGTCCCCTGGTATGCTTGTTGATTGAGTAAAAGTTATGTCACTGTTTCCACTGGGGCATGGAAAGACCAAATACAACAATATGTTTGTGAAGTGTTTGATAAAAAACCCTGACCCAATCATAGTAAGGCCATGTTAAAACCTTAATTTGAATTAGGAACATACACTATAGCATTATCATGGTCATTGATAGAATAGGTGAACAAGTTTTAACTATGAATATAATTTTATTATTATTAATATACAGTATCCCTTTGGTTATCCGACGTTCAATACCTAGCAGCTATTGTCGGATTTCATGTCAATCTGATGAATTTGCTATGGCTTTGATGGTAGATTGTCATCGCATTTTCGACATCCTGGGGGCTTCATCCGATAACATTGTCGTAGGAAATTCGACAGCCTTGCCGTAGGAAATCTGATGGCTTTGCCATAGGAAATTCGATGCCCTTTCTATAGGAAATATGATGGCATTGTTGTAGGAAATTCGATGGCCTTGTCATAGGAAATCCGATGGCCTTGCTATAGGAAATCCAACGGCATTGCTGTAGGAAATATGACGGCATTGCCATAGGAAATACGATGGTCATGCCATAGGAAATTCGATGGCCTTGGCTTGGCATCGAATATCTGACGTTACACCACCGATGACAAAAAAAATTGAGGTTGTCAAATACTCGACAGGTTATTATCGAATTTTAGACATGGAAGTCGTCAGATTTTGGGCTCAAATTCTGTTGTGTACTCTAGCCTCCTCTTGGATGGAGTCTTCCCATACAATGTCAAACTTCATGCTTTCCTTTCTGGAACACATAGTCTGGATGAAAGAATCCCAAGGTCTGGTGAGACCATTGAGAGCAGATATTAATAGATCATCTCCATCAAGAGAGTCTCCAATGTATTCTAGTTTCTCCTTTAACTAGGAGACCCTTGTGAAGTAGTCTTGAATGGATTCTCCTTTGCTCATCTTGGTACTTTTCAATTGAGCTCTCAAATTCATCTTTCTCTTGATGTTCCTTCCTGCATACATTCTGGATAGGGAATCATAGATTTCCTTAGGATTCACTTTGGATGACACTTGAGGAATCAAGTGATCTTTGATAGAATAAAAAATAATTCTCGTAGTCTTAATTAGGTCCTCCTTTTGCTTCTCCTTAGCTTCAACTTCTTTCGGCTCTACAATTTCTTCCTTGATGTATTTATCAAGATCAATCTCTCTAAGAATGAGACCAATCCTATATTTCCATGCTTGGAAGTTTTCTATGCCTTCTAGCTTGTCCTCAAGCTTAGTGCATGGGGCCATCTCATTAAGGAGGTCACTAAAAAATGAAATTTCTCGAAATGAAAAAATAACCTTACCAGGAGATGCGCTTGACTGAGACGAGTTGATTGGTACACTTGATTTCTGTAGATTCCAAGTATTCACCTTTCAAAATTGACTTGCGATATTTTGATCTGTAGTTTTTTGGTTCTTTGGCTTTTTGTAGTTTTTTGGTCGAAAGCCAAACTAGGGGTTGAATTTCCTAGAGATCTACCCACTCAAAAAATTCAATCTAGGGCTCAATATATGCGCTCTAGGGAGGAACACATTTCTATGCAATCAGATATTCAAAATTCCAACTATGACAAAAATCCTAATTTCTTGTTGGAGGGAGAGGAGAGAGATATTCACCTTGTGAAAGATATTCTATTCATTCTAGATATGATACCATGTTAAGATTCCATATGATTAGCTAGATATCATTAGTATTCAATTCAATTTCACAACAATATCATATGCATGATCACTGAAAGAAACACAATCACAAGATAAACACAGATTTATCCTGGGGTACCCCTAAGGGGAAGAAAACCCAACAAAACTTCCTTTATATAAATGTATCAAAATTACAAAGATAAAACCCCAAACATGTGCTCTTTTTCCTTGTAGATCTCTCTCTCTCTCTCTCTCTCTCTCTCCTATGCGCTATACACAAGTGAGTGTGTGTGTTCAAATGAGGAACACACATCCTCTATTTATACTTTTTCTTACACTTGATTTTTTCCATAACAAGTCGGCCCCAACAAACTTACTGGGCCAAATTCACCTAAGAAGTCACAAAACAATATTATATATATTTAGGAGGGTTCTATTGACCTGAATTACAACAGAGGTTTTGCCTCATGACTCTATGATGAACAAATACAATAGTAACATCTTGATGGAGGAATAAAAAATATTCCATAGGTTACATCAGTAAAATACATTTAGAGTATTCTTTGAAGTTACAATATTTCAACACAGTCCTATCGTATACAAGGATTATCACCTAAGTATCCTTTGAATCCTATGACTCGATCTCCTATGGAACAAGAGATAGATATTAATTATGAAAAAGGAAGTGCATATATTCCTGAATTAGAAGGGGTTCCTGTTACAGGAGAGGGGGGATAGTTATCTCCCCTTGCTAATGTTTCTATTAACAATTATTCAGTACCACCCATAATGGAACAACCCTCACCCCAAGATCCATATTTTTCCATACAAACCCCTAGAGGGACTATGTTCAACTAGTTCCACCTCGATGATCCAATTGCTACCATTGTTTGGTCCAACTGCTTCATTCCAGGGAACCTTTTATTACAAGCTATATTTGAATTTTGTTCTACTAGTGCCCCTAATGTCTCATCAATGGAGCTAACCCCTAAACCTAGAAGAGGTTTCCATTATCTTCTTCCAAGTGATATCCTTGGTAGGTATTTAAACATCCATTCTAGCTCAATTTTGGCTAATGCTCCTCCTGCTTTGATGCTCACTAGACTCACCAGGGGATTTCACAATCTGCTCCAAATTCAACACCAAATTATTCATTGAGAAGTTCTCCTATGCCTTCCATGAGTTTTCCAAATGTTGGAAGTCAGTACTTTCCCTCCAAATCCTACACAAATAGAGTACCTTACGTACCTATTTTTGATAGCATTTCAAGACCCACACCTCCAGTTGTAGGATCTGGTGGAACCGTTGGTTATGGTCCTATCTCACAACCACCTGCATCTACTTAGTTTCAACCATAATAGGCCAATATTGGTAACCAATACTATAATGGGGTGAAATATTAAAACCATTTATACGTGACTTACCCATGAGGTGTTACCAATCAATGGACACAACTTGCTTATGGACACCAAGCTGGGCCTAACCTAGGTCAATTGTTTGTAGAGAAAAACACTCCCAAATTTCCAACAATTTGTAGGTTACTATGGTCAACCTAAGTCGACCTATGGTCCTATGGGGTTGGCATGCCTTATAAATATTATAATTACCTGCAACCCAATAGGAAACTCCCTTTTTTGGAAACATTGGATTTTCCAGACTTGTCTAAATTGATAAATGATCCCATTCTACATGACCCTTTCTGTCCAACTATTCCAGTAAAGTTACCATCACACATTCCAAAGTTTGATGGAAAACAAGGCAAAGAACCTAAAAATCATGTCATGACCTTCCATATATGGTGTTCTTTGAACTCCTTAATGGATGATTCTATCCATTTGTGTCTCTTCCAAAGAAAATTTACTGGTACGACCATTGAGTGGTACATCGAACTTCCACAACATTCGTTTGTGTATTTCAATTCGTTGGAAACAACATTTCTTACACATTTCTAGCTATCGATAAGTTATGAGACTGAAACAGATCTCTTGACTTCCGTTCGACAAAATACCTCCACCCACATATATGATCACATTCATGAGTGGAGGATATGCCGAAGGTTGATCAAGGATCCTATTCCAGGTCAATTTCTAGTTGACTGGTTCACAAAGTCATTGTTTCCCCTATTTCCAGAGAAGTGGCTATGGAAGGTGATGTTACCGAGGAACATGCTATTAGTCGTGCACAGTACTTGGACTTGGTTTATTCCTCATTCAAAACATTTATGATTTGATCCCTCATGCTCCTCATCCCAAGTTCCAATAATGATCCTACCAAGCCACCTACCAAAAATCTTATGGATGGTGTTGTAGGTACAACCCAACCACCATCCACAACGAAACCGACCAAGCAGCATAGTTATTCTCCTATTACCTCCTCAACTCCTACTATTTCCACTGAAGTGAATGCAGTACATTCCTCGCAATCACCTAGAAATAAAAATAAAGGTAAAGGAAAATCCAAAAAATACGGAAACTAACAGGAGATCCCAAAGACTACGACTCCAGAGAATGAGTCAAAACCAAAAGGGAAAGCTAAGTATCCCTGCATTTTGTGTGGAGATGACCACTTCACTAAGGAATGTCCTATACGTGAAGAAATAATTTTTTTTTTGGAAAATAATCCTACACCAGCAGTCTTGACCGACCCTTTCCCATCTCAACAACAATTGATAGACCATGCATATTTTCATGGTTCCTCTTCTTCCATGGAAGAAATCAAGATGATGTCCTCCGAAAAAATCAAACTAACTACACGAGTACTTATTCTAAGAAGAATCCTTCTACTAACCCTTCTTCTTTGCTTCCTTCTACTAGCCCTATTACCATCGAAAATCCCATCCTCGATGCAATTTTACATCCTTCTTAGAGTACGATCTAGAAATCAGTATTGAATCCTACCGCTTGAGTTGCCCAATTCTATAATATCCTCGAAGATTTAGCTCAGGAACCTTGTGCTATGTACACTCTGGAAGTACTCCAAACTTGTCCTATGCAACATAAAAACTTGTTGTCATTTGTAGGGGCTCTAGATCTGGAGAATTCTAATATGATTACCTTTAATGTGGATAATTTTAAACTGAAACTATCTCACCAACTCACATTTCAAATCACAACCAAAGTGATTGGTAGGAAGGTTAATCGTACCATACTGGATGAACGAGCCTCTACCTTAGTGTTATCTATGTCATGTTGGAGAGCCATTGGTTCTTTTGAGGTCAACTGTTTGACGAACACATTGAAATATTTTGACGACGAGGTTTCCATCCCTATGGCTGGTTACCGACTTTATCTATTGAACCTGGGGGAAATATTGTCTTTGTTTAGGTAGAGGTGGTCGAAGCTTCGTTGGATTACAACCTTTTATTAGGGAGGAATTGGTTTTACGCCATGATGACAGTCGCCTCATTAGTGTTTTGTGTTCTCCAGTTTCCCCACCAAGGAAATATTCGAACTATCGATCATCTTGATTATTTCTCCCTAGATATCGCTTCAACCACAACAAATAATGTTCCTCTTTTGGGGAAGTCACCCCCTCCATATCAGACCATGGGATTTAGAATTCTGAAAGACTCTGCCCTTATGGGAGTCTTTCCATCTAGTTCTCCCCCTCCTATCACTCAAATTGATACGGTGAACATGATATCCTCCAGTTCTAGTGACATTTCAAAAGGAAATGCAATTGTTGAAACACCTTCTCTAAGTACTCCCGCCTTATACATTGTTATTCAATCCGCTTCTGATGCATACATCGATGACCATCATTTAATAGAATTAGATCCCTACAATTTGCCTTATTGGCTAGATTCCCCTCTCCCTACTCTTGACTATCTCTTATATATGTTCCCGTCAGATGAGTCTATTATGGGGATTATGAGCTCGGATGAATATTTTGGGAAAATCATCATCACAGATCCTCTTTCCTTCCTAATGAAAATTTGGTAGAACCTGATTTTGTATCTCTCATTACTTGCAATATTGTCGAACATCCTTAGTCACCCTTAATGTGGCAAGGTGATGATTCTTAAGGGAATCTATGTAACATTACTCACACCATCCCCATAGACATATCGATGAAACCCATAACTGTTGAACATGTTCATGTATGACATAATTGTTCAACAGCGAAAATTGAAATTTATCAGGCCCTTTTCAAATAATTTCGACATGTTTTTTCTTGGAGTTACGAGGAAATGCATGGGATTGATCCATCAATCATTTTTCATGAGATCAAGAATTACCCAGCTGCAAAACTTGTTAGGTAGAAACTCCGCCAAGTCCAACCTAAGAGAGATGTAGCGATAAAAGATGAAGTCAAAAATATTTTGAAGGCTGGTTTCATCTATACCGTGCCATTGACATAATGTGTATATAAAATTGTTCTTTCCACTAAGAAATAAGGCACTATTAGGTTTTGTATTGATTTTAGGGATTTGAATAAGGCTTGTCCTAAAGACAATTACCCCACTCCCTACATCGATCAGATCATCAACAACTATGTTGGAAGTGCAATTTTTTCCTTTATGGATGGCTTTTCCAACTATAATTAGATCAAGATACTACCTGCTAATCAACATAAGATGACATTCATTTTCCCATGGGGAAGCTTCACCTATCATAAACTGCCTTTTGGATTGAAAAATACTAGAGCTACGTTCCAACGAGCCATGTCCTATTCCTTCCACGATATCAAGCATATAGTGGAACCCTACCTGGATGAACTACCCGCCCATTCACAATGATGAGAGGATCATTCAGGGCATCTTAGGGCCATTTTCCTTAGATGCCATCATTATCATCTTTGCCTCAATCCTCATAAATTCTTTTTTTGTGTAGATACTGGACGTTTACTTGTATTTGTTGTTTCCAGGGATGGTATTCATTTCAATCCTTTGAAAATTGCTTCCATTATGGCCTTACCCCCTCCAACCAATATTACAGAACATCAAAGTTCACAAGGGAAGGAAAAATTTTTGCATCGTTTTGTGTGCAATTTCATAGAAAAGACGCATGGATACACGTGATTGTTGAAAAAGAACACTTTGTTCATAGAGAATGCTCTAGATCAACAAGATTTCGACAGTTTGAAACATGCAATTACACATTCACTTGTATTGAACCCCCCCCCCCCCCCNGATTTATTATCTCTGTAAGAGTATATTGGACTCTGAAACTCGATACTCACATGTTGAGAAGTTGGATTTGCCTACGGTCATCACCGCGAACCATTTTGTTCAATACTTCAACTTCACACCACTATTGTTGTCGCAGACCTAAACCCCAGGTATTACATTATGACCGGTCAGGTATTGGGGGGAAAATACTCTCGTTGGATTTTCATCTTGCAAGAGTTTGACCTTGAGTTCACCAAAACTACTTCCAAGAAGTCATTAGTGTTTGCGGAGCTAACATGTGACCTTCCCCATGCTACGATGGAAACTGATCCCACTGATTCATTCCCCATTGCATTTTTGTTCCTAATTAGCACGACCGAACCCTGGTATGGAGATCTTAGCATATATCTCCATACTCAACTATTTCAGTCTGATCTATCTCATAATGATCATCGTCACATCCAACACCACGTGAAATACTATCTAATCATCAATTATACCTTATATCGATGTGGTATTGACTCTGTTGTCCGACGATATTTAACACATGAAGAGGTTAAACAAGCTTTGAATGATTGACACTATGGAGCATGTGGCGGGCACCTTTCTGGGATGGTTACAGCTCATAAAATCTTTCGTGCTGGCTATTGTTTCGCCTCAATATTCAAATATTTCCATCAAGCGGTCAAAATATTCCCATCCTGTTAGATGTTTTATCCAAATAAGCACACCCACCCTACTCCACTCTAACCGATCATTGTCATTGGCCCTTTGACCAAATGGGGGATTGATTTTATGCATTTTAATACTACCTCAGCTGGGGGGCATGGTTACATCATTGTAGCTATGGATTAATTTACAAAATGGGTTGAGCCAATGTCTACATATGCAAAGGATGGTAAGACTGCAACCCTCTTTCTTTTAAATCATGTCATAGCTAGGTTTGGAGTTCCTCAAGCCATAATTACTGATCACAAATCTCAATTCTGTAATTATATTTTGATGAAGCTGTGTGCTAAGTTGGGTTTTCGTCATGAAAACTCAACTCCCTACTATCCACAAGCTAATGACCAAGTGGAATCCTTTAACAAAGTTATAAAATCTATGCTTCATAGGATGGTGGGGAAACATAAATCGAATTGGCACTTAACTCTATTCTTAGCACCATGAGCCTACAGAACCTTTGTAAAAAAAACAACTGGTTTCATACCTTTTCAATTAGTCTATGGACTGGAAGCTGTTTTACCTATTGACCGTGAAATCCCATCCTTGAAACTAGTTGTCAAGATTTTTCCTAATACCTCGGCTGAGGAATAACATTTCCTTTATCTCACAAACCTTGATGAAACACGACGAAATGTTTATTTGGATAATGAGTCACATAAGAGACATATCAAGGTTCAATACGATAAGTCAGTTCAACCTCGTGTCTTTAACGAAGGAGATCTTGTTCTGACATATTATCAAAAAGATGACAAATTAGGAAAAGGGAAATTTAAATTGATGTCGTATGGTCCCTATGTTGCAAGTAAAGTCTTAGAGAAAGGGGCTTATGAGCTAGTGGATTACGATGGAATACCTTTTGAGAAGCCTCATAATGGGCTTTACCGAAAAATTTACTATTCTTAAGAAATTTTGCATCAGTACCTTGTGCATTTGTGTATATTTAAATTTTGGTGTGGTTTGATTATTTTGATGTGGTTTTGGAATCTTGTCCGTCACTACTTATTTCATGTTATATTTTGACTCAACAAATAACTCGTTACTATGGTTTTGCGGATGCTTCCAACTGCCATACCCTGAATCTTGCTTCAATAGCTTGGTTACTCTATTACTAAGTCCACGACTTAGTTAGCTCAACGGGGGTTTTCCTAGGTCCAACTACCAACAATATCTCTGAATATCATGGAGTGATATGGTTTTTGAACGAAACTTCCTCTCATGACGATAATCACATGGTTGTCTATTTAGACTCATAGTTAGTGGTATCTCAGTTGAAACATGTCTACACCATCCACAACCCTGTACTCCTTCATATTTTTCGAAGAGTACGCCTCCTGGAGCGGTCGTTTGAGTCTATTACATATCAACATGTTCTAAGGTATTCTAATTCAATTATCGATTCACTTGCTAATTACATTCTAGATTGTCATATTTTCCATTCTTGACATTTTGATGTGTGAAAATAACATGAAAAATTGTAAATAAAAAGTGTAAAATATAAGATCCATGTAAATTACATTCCATTACAAAATTTTCCATAGGCCTCAAAAAGAAGTATATATATATATACATAAAAGTTTTGATACAAAAATGTGGTCCTGAGACCTAATCTGAAGTGTGATATATTTAAGTACAATAGGATAACAAAAAATTGAAGCGCATGGATTTTAATGTACATGTCCTGCTAAACCCTAGTGATGCTCATGGTATCACATGATCTCCGTTTCCTCTCTACATAGAAAGCGACTGAAACGTCCTAACAAACTGGTCATGTGTCATTGATGCCTCCTCGGGAATTTATCTACTGATATGTCAGGAATGTCTAATGTAAGCCTATGGAGTTTCTCCTTGAGCTTCTTTATCTCCTCACCGACCTCTTGGTGTACGAATATATCCCCCACTCTCCTGTCAATAAATGAAGACCCTTCTTCCTTGGCTACCCCTACATTTTCATAGTAGGAAAACCTATCTTAGTACCACACATAAAAACTATAAAACTATAAAAAACATAAAAAAATCTATTTGGGTGTCTTTCTTACCGAGATCACCCCACTTCTCTCCCTCGGGAAGAGCCAAGTCCATATCACCACGGAAGTCTGTACCCACATACAAATAATCTTCAATCATCAGAAGCTAGTCATCCAACCAATGATAGAATGATGCGTTGTACTTGACTCTAGGTCCACCATCACCATGGCAGGCCGTCACCTCAACCCACCATAGAATACATGGATATCGTGCCCCAATTTCATTGGAGGCCACTTGAGGCCTCAACAATGGGACTCTCTTCAAAAATAAGGATACTAGAATGGTCCCATACCCAAATTGCTTCAACTCACCCCGTCGACATTTGGTGAGTTTGTCTTTTAAGACCACCAACAGGGATTCCTACCAATTAAACACGGTAGGTGCCACTACTTCTAGGGTATATAACATATTTTTCGTAGAATCCTGGTGTGCCCCATGGATTCCTCATACTCGCTGCATGGTAAGAAGAACTGTCCTCAAAGTTAGATCCATTACATCTTTTATAGGGATCTTCTTCCCGCTCATTTGAGTGTCTGAAAAACACTATTGATCAATAAGGCCTTGGGTATTCATATCCCTGCCTCATGGACCAGTCAATGATATGGGTGCTCCCCTCCTGGAAATCCCTGTATGGAAGTAATATATTCTACCTCAAGCATGAGTATATGATCCCCCACCTCAAAATAATGTTGTCCAGGAATCCATATCCTGATTAAATATTCCAGTAGTTGAATTTCGTCCCTCATGCTGGGCACTTGGAAGAACTTCAAGAGTCCACACTCCCGAAGTGTGCTGACAGTGATTTGGTCATTTTCCCCATGGATATCATCCATCTCATGTTCTCTTTTCTTCCATACAACCATTTTGGCCTTCTAAAACATGTTAAACAATTAAAAGGAGGTATTAGAAAACATTTATAACCATTTATAAACCTCTAAATTTGTTCATTTTACCTCATTTGTGAGTTTTTTGGGTCAATTTGTGCCATATCCCTTTGTCCTTTTGGATAGAGTGGTGGAACCATACTTTCCCTTGAGGAAATGTGCGGTGTCGGTCCAATACCACATTTCCTGCAAGAGGAAAGTGTGGAGCTATTGAAGCGCATTTCCCCCCTAGGAAACGACCCAAAAAACCCTAAAACTAACTTGAAATCAGAATTTGAAACCATGACAGTGAAGGTTGGGAGGAGAGGAATTACCTGGTCTGGACGAAATACTGAACAATCACTTGTAGCTTTAATAGTTTGCAATCCAAATTTGATCTCCAAAAGGGATTCAATTGCACCAAGGTTGGGTAAAAATACAAAATGGTAACCTTTTTCCACTATTGACCCTTTTTATTTACCTTTTTGTATTTTTTATTAAATAATTTTATTATTTTACCTATTAATGGTCCTATTTTGCCCAGTTTTTAATCAAATTGGTACCTAATAATATCTTTTTGAGAATTCCAGGACTTATGGAGTGATGTTTATGGGTATGGATGATTTTTATTTTCTCCTTTTTTGTTCTCGGTCAAATTGAAAAATATTTTGAGCACATTTTTAAAACTGTAGTCGTGCTCGTTAAACCCTAGAACTAGGTTTTTGAGTATACTTTTATTTCCTTTTCAGGCTCGTTAAAATTGTTTACGAAAAAGAAACCCCAATGGAGTCCTCTTTAAGCTCTTTTCTGACTCTTGAAATATGAAAAGATCATCGAGTGAACTTGTTGCTTTCATGCTCGTAAAATTACTTGAAAGTTCATCCTTCCCATGGTAGTTTATTCCTTTCTCGGTTCGGATTGACTATTTATGAAAAAGGTACACTCTAGTATTTGACTAGAAGAGTTCTCCAAGATATTGTTTTATACCTTTTTGGTCCTCGGAGACTAAACTTTATGAAAAATGACATTTTCAAAGTCTTCTTTAGTCATGTTCAGACTCTCTAAACATGAACAACGATGAGTTTCCTTTCATTGGACTCATTAAACTAAACACTGAAAGACCCTTTTTGGGAACGAACCCCGCATTTATCAGGTTCAAAAAACATATGAGAATGGGCTTATCCTATGATAATCTATAACGATCATTTGTTACCCTCTTTTAGCTCGTTAAAAAGGCAAAGAGGCACTCATCGATCATGATGGGGAAATTGAGGGAAGGAAAACTATGTTTCATTTGTAATAATGACATCTTTCTAGTCACCTTTGAACATGACACTTGTTTGCATTTCACTCAAACAATTGGGTATTCATCTTGTCTATGAGTTGATCCACTTTCTTGATTCATGTTACTCCTTTTTTCCTTTTCAAAGAATGCATCTTCTAGTGTCACATTGTGTCTTGGTATCTACTTCATCAAGTCAATGCCACCAAGTCTTAGGTTGTGCCAACCAGTGTTCAAAGGAAAGTTGTATATTGAAAATTACCCTTTGCAGTCAAACCTACTTCTATTTTGTGTTAGTTATCTTTGAGCCAGTCACATGGTTAATTGATACTCAAATTACATAACTTTGTTCCAAGTTTCGTGTCCTTGATTTGGGATTCATAATGGCCCTCCTTTGACGAGACTATTCCTGTCGAATTCAACACATATTTTGGGAATTAGTATTAGAAACAAGTCAGTACCTTGAAATCTTCATAGCTTAATGGAAGATTTCCTCACTTTCGACAATAGGATTTCATCATTGGCCTTTGATTGAAAGATTTAGTTGAGTGTTTGAAATAAATCCATCCATTCACATTCATAGGAATGTAATGGGGTACCTTGGGAATCATTAACATTAATGGTGATCTCCCCCACAGTTTTTAATGATTTTCATCATTGACCGATAATCAAGTGGTTTCTACCATGTTCGACTTCAATACATTTATTCGCATGGATAGAATCGTACTTTTGTTAGAATGAGATGAAGAACTTGGGTGTCTGGTGAGCATTCATTGCTTTCCCCCAGGTTGTGATGGAGTATTTTGTATGAGTCATTGCATGGATCCACATTTGTATGTTTTTGGTTGTGCTTAGATTTGCGTATGTGTGACATAGATCTACATTGTATGTCTGGTAGCTATGTCCAAATTTGAGTCTTCCTCACATGGATCTCTGTTGTATTTTAGTAGGCATGAATATTTATATCTCACACGGATCTACATTGTATTGGTCAGCAGCCATGTTGTGAATCATTTGGATATGTATCAAAGTGTAAATGTACTGCAGAAGCATCTTGGTTGTTGATGAGTTCCAACCTCTTGACCTTTTCCTCGAAGTTATAACATGTTTTGACAAATCATTTTGCCTATCCTTTCCCTCTAGCCTCATGCTTCGGGGACATTATATTACACCTAATTATTGTCACCATCATGTTGTGAGATAGGTATTTCATTGATTGAAATCCCTCAAAGACTGAAGTGAAAAAAATGAGAGAGGAAGGGTAGTTCCTTTCTCTGAACCACCACCGCACTTTCTCCTTGTGCAACGAACGGTACCTATATCAGCAATGTACCTTGTCTATTTTAAAGGAGTAGTTCTTCCACATGTTTCCTTTTTTCAATAGGCGATACCCCCTAGCACCGCCTGTCTTCCTCATAAAAATTGTGGTGCTTGACTTATGAAGGAAAAAAAGAGAAGCCTCAAGAGGTTTCTCGAATATTCCTTCATGGAACCTCATCCCTAAGAGTCAAGACACATGGGACTCGAATTCCCCTATCCTAGGGATGATCCCTCAACCTTATCCTTTGAATCCTCAACCCACTCTATCCTTTGAGGCCTTTAAATAGTTGCTCACCCCTCATGGGAAAGGGGAGGAAGATTGTGTTATAGAATCCAAACTCTCTCCAAATAATCTCAGTCTTTCTTGAGCAATTAAGAGCCAAGGTAAAGCTTGAGGAAAGGCATCATTATGAAGAGCTCCCAATGCCAAGGCTTGGTTGTGATCTGTCCTTCATTATTTTTAATGAAAACATTGTTTCTTTCCCATAAACACTATGCATATCATTCTTATGCTTTGTATATTGTTTATTTCCTTGGTCATTTACATAGAATTGCAGATTATCTTGTTACTCACATATGGTTTGGTTCTTTTGTGTCTATTGTAGGTTCAATCTCTGCATAGCTCAAGAACAACAAGTTCAGACCTTCAAAACTCGTTAAAAGTTATGAGAGAAGCTAATTCAAGTAGTCTAGAATTCTATGGAAATATTCTCTGTTTTTTAGGTGTTTTGTTCTAGATTTGAGTTATTCAGACTAGGGAAACAACCTTTGTACACATTGGCCGAGAATTTCCATTAATAGATGACTGACAAAAGATAGCCAATGAGATTGAACCATTATAAGATGAATCCATTTGCATCACATAATAATTTGCGTAGATACAAGGGGAAGTTAAGGAATCCATCGATGAATGTACAAAAACCTTGAATTCATCTTCGAGTGAGTAGGTGGAAGAATCCATTTTGGCCAAAGAAGGAGAAATGAAGAAGAAGGTTGCAGCTGCATAGGAAAATTTGTAGAAGTTTGCAACAACAGTGAAACCATAAATGCTAACAAAAAATATTACTCATTGATACATGATATTGCACAACATAAAGTAAGGGGAATAAACTACAAATTTGCGCAAATACATCCCCTTACCACTGATGTCAAAGGGGGAGATAATTTCAGAAATCTGAATGATAGGGGGAGTACAAACCTTTGTAAATGAGCTCATTTTTAGGGGGAGCTCAGTTTTGTTTGGTGTTAGCATCAATGCCAAAGGGGAAGATTGTCAGAATAAAGTTGTCATTGATGTCAAAATGTTGTGTTGGCCCACAAAATTGTCATCAATATATGTCGGCTTATAAAGTTGTCATTAATGTTGGCTGGCCTTGCACAATAAAGTTTTGAGTTGACCCACCAAGTCATGACCCTCTAGTGCGCAAGTACCCCAAAGTCAACAAATTCAGTAATCATACAAAACTAGGCACTGGAGAAAGAATAAGTAGCTTGGATGAAAAGAAAGGAAGAAGGGGTGTCACCGACTTCGAGAAACCCCAACTTGTGTATAAAGAAATTGAAAAAGAATAGAAGTAGTAGTATAAATAAGCGATTGTTGTTCAGGATTAAGCACCCTTGTAACCTAGGGTCCGGGATTACCAACTTACTACTAACCTTGCAGAAAATCAGCTTTACCAGAGAATAGAAAGGGAATAGGAAGAAAGTCTTGACTTACTCGATGACCGATGGTTGATCCAAGCTTGATCTTCTCCCTCTCCTCTTCTTTCCAAAGCTTCCAGGGATGTACCTCTTTCACCTATAAAGAGAAAATTCTCCAAGTACTATATCATGAATGTTTATATAAGAGGTTAGATAAACAATATGTCAAATACATAATCAAATATATTAATAAACCATGATACATGAAAGAGACTCAACACAATGTTGGAAGAAGAATTCTGTTTATTAACAATCAGTGAATGAGATAAGAATACAACCCAGCTTCTGAGACAAGGACTCATCTGCAACCAAAGGACTCTGAGATCTGCTGCTCCAAGACTTCTGAAGATATACCACCAGCATAACTTTTCTCTCCAATCTTGATTGATTAATGCCCTCCCCAAGGCCTCTATTTATACTTTGGGAAATAGAGTGATTTTGAAGGTTGGGGTGGTTGAAACAGTTAGGATAGTTAATGATTAGGGCCCAAATAATATCCATTAATCATGTTTTTATATTTTTAAGGTCGAAATGAGGCATACGCAACTATGAATATAGGAAACCTGTGTATGACACGCGAGTTGCTTAAAGGAAACCCATGTACGCTGATGTACGCGGGTTGCAATGCAGATAGTCGTGTACAGTACGGGAGTTGCAATGGAGATAGTCCTATATGCAACTCAACACTTAGAAAAATTATGTAGCAAGCTGGTTTAAAGGTAAATGAATCCCAAGTCATGCCCATCTATAGTGTTTTGGAAAACTTGAATCCTAAAATGTCCTTTTTTACCAACATAAGGAATGTCATCACTCGGATGGAGAAGTGCCATTTGGGTTGATAACATATGCCCCCTAATGTGTGAGGTCAGAGGGAACGATGGCCAAAATACATTATAATCATTATCTTGGAGAACTCAGAAGTCCAATGGAGCAGAGGAAGTACCTGAAACAAATACATAGTAATGTCATATACAAAGTCATATCTGAGGATTCCATGTTCAATATACTGGAACACTAGCTCCTTTACAATATTTGAGTACATCATAGGATACGGGTACAAGACCAAGTATATTACAAAGGTGGATCGAAGCCACAATATACAATAATGATGAGTCTTCAAAGATCTGGAAGCTGTATAAGTGATCACAACATAATCTTACACAACTTAGGCCATAGAGATGAACCTAAGGTCTTCGTAAAAAACCAAAAGAACCAGTACAATCTAGGCCATGTGACTAGATGTTATTGAAGTCAAACATGGATAGGATTCAACAAATTGTCAACCAATAGGTGATAATTGACAACTAAAGCAAAGGAATTCACTAATAATGAAAGTGAATCATGATGTACGATCGTCAAAAACTCTAGGTCTTCGCCGTTAGGAAGTGCTGATGAGAAACCATACTGTGATGAGGAAGGAAATAGATCCTCCAATGGATCACAAGAGTGACTAGGAACTAGGTAAAGGAGGGATACACAAGTAATAATAGATAGGACAATGATGGAAGCAAGATATAGATCAAATGCAGGGCTAAATCCTTGAACAGTGAGCACGACACAATGATGACCCAAGGAAACTTTTAACTTTGCAAATAGTACAACTAGACTTATCTGTCATGTAGGAGACATGATCAGATTCCCCAGGTATAACTAACAAGAGGAGGAGTAAGAAACTCGAAGTAATAGATGAACTGAAAGTGAACACTGAGACATGAGTATTGGAAAAAATAGAGAGTGTTATGTTCAAAGAATACATGCTGCCACCGACTAAGAACCAAAGGAAAACTTCTTCCTTATCTTTCCTATTAAATTTTAACGAGTCTAGGAAAGTCAACTCAAGCCTCTCTTCATTTTTGACAAGATTGAAGAGAAGAGGGAATAATGCTTGATAGTGTCACTAATTCATGGATTTTATGAGCCTGAACTAGTACGTGCTCACTTGGTGTTTTCATGTTTAGAGATTCTGAAAACTCCAAAGAAGACTCCAGGGGGGTCCTTTTTCTTCCAATTTAGTCTCCTGAGGCTGAAAAAGTATAAAACATACCACAGAAGAACTCTCTTAACTTTCGTAGAAGAAAAGGTGAACGTTTTTTGTACTTAGTCAGGGAGGTCTGAAAAAGGTTAAATTACCACCTACCCAATGCTCCTTCGAGAGAAGCATATATCTTGAGTTTTACGAGTGTGAAGGAAATAAAGATCACTCGAAAATATCCATTTGAGTATGAGAAATGGGGCTTGCAACAATAAACTCGATGTTTTGTTCTTAGTGTTTAAAGAGCATGACAAAGACAAAGACATGAAGTACACTCGAAATATTTTTCATGTTTAGGTCCAGAGCACGAAAAAGAGAAAATTGAGCTCATATCGGGTGTTCCTTTTCCGTAAATTTAGTCTCTCAGGTCCGGAAAAGTGATAAACCTATACCTGAGAATACTCTTCTCAATTCCACAGAAAAGAGAGTGATCCTTTCTCGTATTATTCCACATAGTCCAAGAACGAGATAACCTACCACCAATGCAGATGCCCATTCACATATTATTAACGAGCTTGAATGGACAAGTTTACTTAGCAGTCAAGTCTATTTTGAGGAGTTAGACCTGGGCCTAAAGAAACTCCATAAGGGCGGGAGTCTGATAAAGGGATAGCTTGTAAAAAGAGACGAAAATGAGGCTCAATTTGGCGTGAAAAATAGCTAAGAAGACTCCCCTGAACCTATGACAACTGCAGCATGAGTATTGAAATACAATAAGTGGGTTCTAAACGAGTATAATCATGTGAGGAAAGTCCTATCCACAAAAGAACAATGGCATAAATGAGGTACTAATGGTTAAAAATACTATAGTCCGTGGTCAAAGTGGTAATGCTAGGATTAAGATGGATTAGATATGAATGTAAAATGCATGTGAATGACCAAAAACCATCCTATATGTGTGAAAAAACAACTTTAAATGACCATAGACCTGTCACATTGAAGAAAAAAGATATGGTATTAGTTTGATTTTTATATAAAAATATGAACTATAGGAAAAATCCCACTTTTAAAATAAAATTTCTATAAATAGTTCAAAATAGAAATCAAAACTCACCATTTGATTTTTTACCCAAAATAGACAAGTTTTACCTCTACCTTTGATTGCTCGTTGTGGACAACTCGGTGGACAATTCTCAAAACCGCAAGTGCTAGGTAAAACTACACTCCATTCTCTTTCATTTGATCCAAGCAAATTTCAATTTTTGGCAAAATTTTCATGTTTTTCAACGTCCTCAAAGAAACAACGCGGTGTATGAGGTTATGGCATATCAACAGTCGCGTACACGCGTTCTGTATGCGGGTTTCCCGAAGGAAAGTCGCGTACAATACACGACTTGTCTAAAGGACAATCGCGTACACTGTGCGAGGTGGAAAAATTCTATGTAGGGCCAAAAATAAACTTTTTATATGAATTTAATAGTTGATAAATGGCTTGTTATCATATTGAAATATGGTTCTTGAGTGGAGGGAGAGGGAACATGAAGACATGGACCAAGAAGCTCTACAAGATGCCCCCACGATAAATGCTTTGCGTCAAAGTGGGTTATTAAAATTCTTCTGTACCTCAGCGATGCGATCAAATGTCCTCCTACTAGAGTTTTTGATAAACTATTGGGATCACGATCTTGGTATGTTTGACCTTCAAGGTGAGTTTCTAGAGGTTACTTCAGAAGATTTCTATTTTATCTCTGGTTTATCATGACAGGGAGCTCTGGTAAACTTGGAAGGTACCAGTAGAGGCGGTGACCTTCTAAGTGTACAGAACTACATAGATATATATTGCGAGCTTGGTACTCAAAAGAGGGGTAGGTGCATCCCTATTGTTCATATTCACAGCTTTCCATGTTAGGTATTCGTGAGTACTATAGTGAGGGTTGTAGGGTCATCATCACTTCACCTTGCAACTTGCAACCAAATGAGACTTGCAGTGGACTGTCTACAGGGAGCTCTATATGACTGGTGTTTGGGAGTAATCCCAATAATGAGGAAGCAACTCTCTGACTATAAAAGAGGTCGACAACAAAAATTTTGGCTACTCTAGAATATTGGTGGCCTTTTTCTTTGAGAGGGTGCCCGGTTTAAGTCTTTTCATACCACTACCAGTTCGTTCTCCTCGTCAGCCTCGACTGAGTAGGTGGGGAGAGATATTCCTCTGCCATGGAGGTGGTGGATCAGTTCAGAGCGTATATGATGATGACTTCTACTTTTGGTGGGAGCGACAGTTACCAACATTGGAGCAGTTTCCATATGCTGGACTAGATTTCCGAGGTGACATCGACCTTGTCCTCCCTCCTGGAGGAGCATGGGGAGAGTCAGGTATTTTTGTTTTCAAGTTTTAAAATTTTTATGAATTTTAATTAGGAAGATATATACATATGTATAAGAGTTTTTAATCCTTTTAAAATGTTAAAATGTAGATATTGGACCAGTCCTCCCTGTTGGGCATCCATGCATGTATGTGTGTCCCATGGTGGGAGAGGACCAGGTTTGATTAGGGTTCTTGAGGGAGAGCTGGCCAGGCTTACCCAAAGAGTACCTACATTATGCATTGAGCATATCCTTGCCGCCATGTAGGAGCTAGTGGTTGGTATACCACCTATCTAGATATGCCTTATGAGGTGGGTAGCTAGAGAAGTACGTGTATATATTGATGCCATTGAGGCTGCTGCAGTCAAGGAGGCTGAAGAAGCCCGAGATCAGGGTGATCGGGATGATCATGGGGACTAGGGTGGTCAAGCATAGACCTAGGAGCATTTTATGGACTTTGATCCATTTTTTCTATATTATATAGTTATGACTGGATTTGAGGATCAGAAACTCGACCTATCTATATGGACAGATATTCACACACACATATATATTTTGTCAGTTTTATTTACATGTGTTTTGTAATGTGTCTATTGTATATTTGAATGCAAAATGTGTTAAGTGCCAATCCAAGATATAATTAGCATACGCATCAGTTAATGAATTTTGATTCCTTGGAATATGATTGAATGTAATAAACTCAAAATTTCTTTCCAATAACCTAACTTGCATAAAATGACGTAGTAAAATAGGGTTCCGCACCTGATAAGCTTGATTGAGTTGGGAAACCACCAGTTGAGAGTCAAGTTGAACTTCCAGCTGAGTGATACCACATGACAACGCATCCCATAGAAGCTCAATGACAGCCCTGTATTCGGCCACATTATTGGTAGCAAGACTTAAGAAAGCGTCTCCAAAGGCAACTAGCTGACTTGAGGGTGTTGCTAGGGTTTTATCCCTAGATTGTGCGAATGAGCACCTACTAAGGACAATGGATTCCTTAGTAGCAGTTCAATAAGATGTGAAATAAAAGATGCTAAACAATAATGAAAATTAATCTAAACATGTTCATGAACCAAAACAGTAAAACGTAAATAATGAATTTTATTGATCTGACCTCCAATGTGGAGGTTGGTGAAGCCCGTTGTGCTGATCCGAAAGGTTGCTCCGAGCTCCAGCTGTTCCTTCTCTTTCTCCAATGGTGGAAATGGGCCAAAAGGGGCTCTCACGGTGAAAGTAGCTCAATGGTGAGCTAGGGTTTCAAGAGCAATTTTGGTAGAGGCAGGATACTTGTGATTGTGGATCTGAAATGAGGGGTCTCCATCACTTATTTATAGTGGTGGAGTGCCGGTTTAGGGTTAGGGTTTCAGCTGTTTAGGTTTTTTTCCTCCTTTTCCTCATTAT